>CM061545.1:202398710-202988710 GCA_030864215.1 Capsicum pubescens | reverse complement strand
ATTGTATTTCCATTGTTTCTATTATATGGGAGATTTTTTGTTTTTACTGAATCCCTAATGAATTAAAAATAGCATTTTTATACACTCATAATAAATTAAAAAGTATATTACATATTTATATGTTTATTCTATAAAAATTCATATATACATTTATGTGCTTAGTAATAGTAAAAAAAAAATTATTTCACTCATAATGAAATAATTTTTAATAACAAAAAACACATAATTTAATTTAGAATATAAATCGTACAAATTAATTTAAAATTTTGCACACAATTAAAAATATTTTATATAAATTGGTAAGTGAGAGTAAAATTTGTACCTAACTTTAATTTTTTTTTATATACATAAACCTGCATATTGGTAATGGATGATCCAAACCCAATCATTAAAAATAAAAAATAAAAATGAATTAGGAAAGTAAACCAATACTATCTGTACTTTGCAAGAAAAAAAGAGAATTCCAGAAGCTTTAGTTTCTTCTCACTAAAATCTCTGTTTCTTTAAAACATTTTCTTTCTATTATTGATACTATACATATTATTATGCGATGAATAAGCTGAAATCATCAAGGTCGAAGTTGAACTTTGGTAGACCAAATTTTGAAGATTATTTTCCTACTATAATTCGTTGTTTTTTTTTTTCATTTTTCTTCATTTTCTATACTTAACACGTTTGAAGATTTGAATTTCTTTAACCATTTTTGCTTTACGTTTTCTATGCGTTGAATTTCTTAAAACCACTTTTGCTTTATGATTTTTTGTTACTCCTTTTGCTCTGCATGTTCCATGATTTGATTTTTAGACCCATTTTGGTTTAATATCTTATTTCAAGTATGATTTGTTTGATATTTACATATAATATATGTTAGGTATGCTTAATCTTGTCAATTTTAATGTCTTAATGTTTGCATGTCAGCTGAGATACTTGAATTTGAGGTATGGAATAGAAATAGAAGCAGCTAGAAGGTTGTTAGAGGAAAAATTGTCTAGATATGTTGTTAAATGATAGATGTTCTCAAAAGGGGCTTATGGTGAAATTCGACATTGGAGTATTTTCACTCTAGGAATAGACAAGTCATGGAGAGAAATCCATTTTTATGTAAGATTCTTCCCTGCGAACAATTGTGTTCATATCAATGGGGTCATTTACTCTCTGTAAACCTTTATGAAGACAATAACATAGCTGCATTCACAAGTCATGGAGAGAAAACCATTGTTATGTAAGATTCTTCCCTACGAACAATTGTGTTCATATCGATGGGGTCATTTACTCTCTTAAACCTTTATGAAGACAATAACATAGATGCATTCAATGCTGGAGAAGAGAATTATAGATTGATCTCATTTTCTCCTAGTGTAGAATCGAGCCCGATTGTATATTTTTCACCCACTACAACATGGTGCATAACTCTTAATATAATGTCTATAAACATTTGATTCAATCAAATCTACATAGTTGTTGATTTTATGTAGCCCATTGATTCCAAGAGCAATTTAATTTTAATCTCATTGAAGATGGAAATCTGCAGTTAATTAGTTCTATTTGTATTTTGTGTCATTTTATGGCAATGTATCCTATTTCTCTTTCATAGTAGGGGAAAGTAGCATAATATTTCAAATGTCAGTTTGGTGCATTTTAAAGCTCTTGGTATGCATGAATTTTGGGAAGGATAGGATGACAAGGGCCTATTTTTAGGTTGAACTTGTGACCTCATAGTTTCACGACAATAACTTTATCGGTTAGTCCAAGTTATCTTGCATTTGCTAAATTTCTCTTCTCTTTGTTTGGTTTTTCTACTCTTGATTACACATTTCAAATTCAAGTCTAGTCTAGGGTCAGATGTCATTTATGTGAAATGCTACACATAAGTGGTTGCCTACTCAAACAGATGTTTTTCCTGGAAGAAGATGTGTGCATTTAGGATTGGAGTGAGCTGCAGAGCAACATGATCGGATGTTTAGCAAATTCTTAGCCAATACACTTTATGTAAGTTGGAACATTGCCAATCTGCACACATTTTCCATGATTGGCATTTATACCAAGAAAGATAATATTCCAAGCCATTTAAATTCTGGAAATATTTCCTTGTAAACAACTTAGCAAAGATTGCAAGGGCAATTTTGTTTTTATTTGTTGATTGGTTTGTCTGGTTCAAGTGGTTGTTCAGTTGGTGGTAGCAGATCAGTATAGGTTGTGTTTGTTCATCATTCCCTTCCTGTTTTAACATATTTAAGACTTTTTTCTTAGTTTCCATCTAAAGTTAAATTTTTCTTGTGTGGGCTGCAGACTTTCAAATGGCAAGAGTACTTAAGCTGGAAGAGGGAGGTTAAGGAAACAAAGGCAAGTGCAACAGCTCTCAAAGCAAGTTTAGATAAATTGAACCAGGAAAAAAAGCACCATGTTAGCAAATAGAAAGGCTTCTTCCAAAGGTCCCATCTTGAAGAAGTGGAGGTCGTTAAGAATAACATTTATGATAAAGTAATGCTCTAGAATGTTGTTGATATTGTAGTACCACTTTTAACAAGACGGTCATTCTTACAGGGAAAACCAAAATCAGGTTAGAATTATCAGTTAGTGACCCATATCTCATAGGGGCTTGGTAGCTCATCCTTGGTCAAATGTCTTTAGTCTAATGGTCTTACTACCTAGGACAGACTACATGTGAATCAGGCTTATTTTTGCTAAACATCTCACTGGCAAGAATCGATAAGTTATCCACCGTTCTTCTTGGGTTAGATGGACAAGCAATTTAATTGTATGTGGTGAAAAGGTTGCACGAGTTCTTAGAAAAGGGGTTAAGTTTGTGCAGCAGTGTTGCTTCGTTTTACTTTTTCTGCAGTTGCAGCTATTGAATAGAGCTGTCCATCAGGACATCAAAGTTGTATATTTAATTCACGAGTACTTTCTTGAGCTGTGTTGAATAGAGTATTACGTAAAGTCAATTTTATTTAATTATTACCTCTAGATATGCCTCGTGCAACAGTGTTTCTTTGATTTACTTTTTCTCCAGTTGCGGCTATTGAATGGAGTTGTCCATCAGGACATCAAAGTTGTATATTTAATTCACGGGTAATTTCTTGAGCTGTGTTGAATAGAGTATTATGTGAAGTCAATTTTATTTAATTATTATCGCTAGATATGCCTGTTGTTTTGAAATATTAAGAGGGGATCAAGGGAACATCCACTGCAGTATTTGGACCTCAATTTTGTTAATAGGATTACACTGTTAAACAACTATATTTTTTTTAGAAAACTAGGGTTAGTGGAGAAAGATGATGGATTATTTGGTACTTGTTAGCCATTATCTGGTATGAATCTTTTCATCTTCGAACAAAAAAAAATTATTCGAGAAACATAATGTAGAGAATGGACTTCTGCATTCTTAAACTATAGTGCCATAAAGGAATCCAACCTCAATGTCCTTATTGATCGAAAGAAAATTAGGATTGGGAAGACCACGACGGCTGTTCATAATGTAGCAAAAATTGCCTTGATGTAAAAACTTTTTCCATGTTTTAATATGTCCATTGAAAAGGGTGGCATTAACTTTGGTTCCCTGAAACAAAGAAAAAAAAAGATGAACCAATAATAGGACTTACAAATAGAAAATTAACAAATAATAGGTAGGTATTAAGATAATAGGGAATCAGAGTAGTCTATTTAAGTAACCAAAAATGACAAGGCTTGATTAGCCTATTTAAGTAACCAAAAATGACAAGGCTTGATTAGCCTATTTAAGTAACCAAAAATGACAACGCTTGATTTGATAATATAGATGTTAAGTTACTGCCAAAAGCTCTTAATGAGCATAGTTGCTTGATTGATAATGGAGTAAATTGAAGTATTCTTGCTGAGGGTGGATCATATTCATATCAAAAGTGTGGAAATTCAAGTTATTATGCTATAGAAATATAATTAAGAATTTACTCAGGAAGTCTATTGAAATAAGTCTTAAGGCACGAAGTACTCTTCCTCATAACCTTATTTGCGTCTTTAAACTTGATACAGTATAAAAGAAAATTTCCTCTTTGAATCATTTATTATTGAGAATGTCTTAAGTAACCAAAAACGACAATGCTTGATTTGATAATATAGACGTTCTTGATAAGTAGAATAGTAGAAGAATATTAACCATAAATAACATTGTTACCTATACCACTCAGATTAATATTTATGGACATTCAGGAATGTTCAATGATACTATTGAGTGCTTGGAGGTGATGAAGTCTACAGGGTTGAAGTCATCTTCAACCATGTATAATGCCTTTTTCAATACCTACGCACAAAGGGTAAATAACTCTAAACTTATTATAACCTATGATGGTTTGCTTTGTGAAAGTTCCATAGCTCATCAAAAAATGACAAGGCTCGATTAGCCTATTTAAGTAACCAAAAATGACACCGCTTGATTTGATAATATAGATGTTAAGTTACTGCCAAAATCTCTTAATGAGCATAGTTGCTTGATTGATAATGGAGTAACTTGAAGTATTCTTGTTGAGGGTGAATCATATTCATATCAAAAGTGTAAAAATTAAAGTTATTATGCTATAGAAATATAATTAAGAATTTTCAAAGGAAGGCTATTGAAAGAAGTCTTAAGGCACGAAGGACTCTTCCTCATACCCTTATTTACGTCTTTAAACTTGATAAAGTATAAAAGAAAATTTTCTCTTTGGATCGTTTATTGTTGAGAATGCCTTAAGTAACCAAAAACGACAACGCTTGATTTGACAATATAGATGTTCTTGATAAGTAGAATAGTAGAAGAACATTAACCATTAATAACATTGTTACCTATACCACTCTGATTAATATTTATGGACAGTCAGGAATGTTCAATGATGCTATTAAGTGCTTGGAGGTGATAAAGTCTGCACGGTTGAAGTCATCTTCAACCATGTATAATGCCTTGATCAATGCCTATGCAGAGAGGGTAAATAACTCTAAACTTATTATGACCTATGATGGTTTACTTTGTGAAAATTTCATAGCTTGCTTACTCACATGATATCTTAGGTCATAACTTCCCTGTATAAATATTTATTTTTTCTTATATGTATATCCATATAAGTAGTTCAAATTAACTGGGATTAGATTTCTCTTTGGATCGTTTATTGTTGAGAATGCCTTAAGTAACTAAAAACGACAACACGTGATTTGATAATATAGATGTTCTTGATAAGTAGAACATTAGAAGAACATTAACCATAAATAAGTGGAGTGGTTGATGAATTAAGTACCTCTTCATCGACTAATGTGAAAGTTTATCGAGTACCACTTGTTTATTGAGTAAATTCTTTTGTTGCTTGACGCCCTATCACCAAGATCTTTATTATGGAGGTGCGATCATTGAGCTTCACTATGTTAAGAGGAACCACTTTGGTAATTGAATCAGTTAATTCGGTAATTGTAGTCATTGAGTCCTTTGATTCAGTCATTGAGTCTGCTGATTCGATATTTGAGTTCATTGCGCTAATATCCCTCAAAATCAAAGTTATGATAACAGTAACAAATGATTATATAACTATAGGTATTATATGAGATGAGATGATTTTACCTGAATATGTGAATCTTGTTGGTAGATTAATAGAATTGTAGGAGAAGAATGTTAAGGAAAAAAATAAGAGATACTAAATAGACGCAAACAGGAACAAAAAAGGTAGATGAACTAATAATGTAAGCAATGGTAAGTGAAGTAACTTATGGACATAAAATAAAATAAAGAAGTAAACCACAAATAAACAAATGAAAACAAAATAGCTTTTAAGTTGGCATAACAATTAATATCGTGTTTAAATTAATTAATAACATTACAAAAGATATAAGAGCGGGAAACGTAAGTGAAAAGGTGAACTATTGAAAGAAATTATATAAAAAAAACTGAGAAAAAATTGATGGTGATGCAGGAGACAGTTTGATCGTGATGAAGAAAACAACACGAAAGCAGGAGAGAGAAAGGAGGATTGTCCAAATTAAATAGAAGGGCTTGTCATAATTTAATTAGAGAAGGATTGCATAGAGCGAACTTTTTTGGGTTAAATATAGGATTGTTCAAATTAAATTAGAGAAGGATTTTGCCATGTATAGGACTTTGCAAAATAACTACGTTAATAGGATTGTCCAAATTTAATTAGAGAAGAATTTTGTCAGTTATAGGACTTTGGAAAATAACTATGTGAAATTAACTTGTGTCACTGAGGAGCTGAATGCAGCACAGGCTGCAAACTTGTAGATTGAAACTGAGTTTAGGAGGCTAAAAGCTCAATGTGATCATTGGAGAAAGGCTGTTAAAGTTGCTGTGTGTATGGTTTAAACTGGAAATAACAGGAAATATGTTGAGAGAACAAGTTCTTTAGACTACCACACTATCAGTGGAAAGCTTGGTTATCCACTCTTGGACGACTTGGATGATGATTCGCCAAAGAAGAAGAAGAATAACATGTTGAAGAAAATCGGGTTTTTATTGAAAAAAGGCTAGAAGTAAATAAGTTGATTAACTGATATTTTGACAAGTTGCTAAGATAAGGAATCTCTAAAAGAGGATCTTGTCGATTTACTATATCTAATGGGACTTTTTAATGGGATGAAGTTACTCCTTTTGAGCATTACCCTTTGGTTCTCCCTCAATGTATGGAACAAAGGATGAAAGAATTTTGTAGCTTGCAAAAATGCAGTTTTCTTTCTTTCTCTTCTGTGGATATGTTGAAGTTTTCCTTCTTAGTCATGTGATGCATAATTTGTGGATATGGAGGGTATATATCTGCTTTATTTCTATGGATATGCATTGTTGCTTCTACTATATTTTAAAATTAAGGTAATTACGGATATGTATTAGGTGTTTATGCAAAGAACATATACCTTTGCAGGGTACTGGCTATGCCAACTTTTACTTTGCAACAGGAATGGCTTATGTTTGTTTTCAGGTTTGTTTTTGTACCTTTACTAGTATATTTCTTGGTATGGCCTGTGAAAGGCGTCATGTATTAAGAGAGTACCGAGTCAAATCAATTGGTATCTGGCCTGTGAAACATGTCATGTACTAATTATTCAGAACCTATGGGTGTTACTTTGTATTCTTTATTTGACGTGGAATACTATGCTAGACAACTAATGGTTTTCTAGTAGAGTGACATGGCTTCTGATAACAAGGTTGTGTAATCATGGTTTTGTGTGCAAATCTAAATGAACTACTTCCAAAATCACTTTTTCTATTAGTTCATCTTTTCTTAAGCAAGAAACTGGTCATGTGAGGACTTTCACTGTGACTCATTTCTGTAGATGTTGATTGTTGAGCATTAAGTTTGCATAAACCTGTTCTTACCAATGCAGCCATGTCATTAGGTAAAAAATGGCTAGACATTGAATGCCTTATCCCACTTGCTATGAATGCCAAGCCGAAGCTAAGTCTTATTTGAACATACCTAAAAAAATAACTCTTGGACTTTAATTTTGCAAGGCTTGATTGTTATCTATGTTGGGGCTAGTGTAAAGGTTATGAGAAGTTGTCTCCTCAAAGAGATTAAATAGTCGTTTTTGTGTACTGCACATTTATTCTACCTTGCTTTATTTTTTCATTTATTCATATGTTGATATATTTACACATGGATACATCTTTCCAGGCAGGTCTGGCCAACTCATAGGACTTGTTGGTGACACAAATGTGCAGGCAAGTTCATGAAGATGATGCCCTTATAGTATTAAAGCTTGCGAAGCCACCTAAGCATGAAAAGTGAGTTTGACATTTTTCATTATGTTTTCAGAGCTAATTCATTAATGAAATTCTAACGATGAATACTGTGTGATTTTCGATCCTTAGGATAGATCCTCTAAAATCGATTGTGATGTTTCTATTGGTATAATTCTAGTTTGAGCAATATTTATATTGTTGTTACTTAGCTATCTACTACTATATTCTTTTTCATATAATAAACTAACAATGAATAATGTGTCTTATTTATCTAGATATTTGGGATTCATATGATTAAAGACGATCATGAACCAATGCTAGAAGAAGTTTTGCAAATTGGGATGAAAACATAAGGAGTAGCTGGTGTAAACTAATATGTTGCATATATTGTCTTTCAGATTTTCTACAGATTTACAGGTTAGTCATTCTGATTCGATTATGTTCTTATACTTTAGAGTATAGTTTTTCTAGAAAGCTATGATTTGTTATAAACTAACAATAGATATAAATAAATGAATAAGTTATTTTGAAAAATAGTGTGGTGATTGTTTTTAAATATTAAAGTGAAAAAGTAGATTTCAATGGTAAGCAAGTACTTGAAGTTTCTAGTTCATGAGTATGGTCGATTTCAACATTTAAATTTGTTCTAGTTGGAGCAATATAGTTGTTAACCTTTTGAATGGCTTGAGCAACTTTGACTTGATCTATATAATATAAAAAGAAATTGTAATTAAAGTGGGGCACAAAAAAAAGTTAAAATATAATATTTTAAATTAATTTTATAGGTACCTCGTGCCATGTGTTTAATGAATATATATCCTGCGACATAGAATAATAAGCAATTAATAATATATTATAAATAAATAAAAAAAAATATTGTATGAGTAGATCAAATTAGAAGTAAACGACCAATATTATTTGATATGCCAACAAAAGTTACTTATTGTTTAAAAAATAAAAACTTAAATAACCAATAACTATCTAGATTCTAAATCTATTTGACGTTAACATAACTAATCAATAACTATCTACGCTCAAAATATTTGATAAAATAGCATCACTAATCCTTATCAAGCTTGATCTTTTTCTGTGGTATTGTGTCACCAACATCATTTTCTGTCCTTGTTTTCGAGGTGATTTCTTCATCTACTATGTCAATTGGAATAGACTTTTCAACTGGTTTCACTTCATCTGCAATAAAGCATCTTCCTATTCAATCTCCTTCGTTTTTTGCTTCAATTTTGATGAGAAATGTGTATTCTTTGTTAATACTTAGGAGCAAGTTACGATAAAAGGAGGATTCTTCTTTCTGTATCAAAGAAAATAATGTATTAATTAAAAGAAAAAAAGAAGATAAGTTAGTGGAGGGAAGGCACTGTAATAAAATATATGATAAATGTAAAAGTAGAGTATAATATGACCTTTTCTGATATTGATTGTTTATACGTTGTAATATTGCAACCAATCAAGTATCTTGTGGCTTCAAATAATATAACAGTACAATGCTCATGATTAGCAAACACGTCAAGTATTAGGCGAAACCTACAGAATAAACAAAAAGTAAACAATTAACTTATTTATT
This sequence comes from Capsicum pubescens, assembly GCA_030864215.1. Classification (NCBI taxonomy): domain Eukaryota; kingdom Viridiplantae; phylum Streptophyta; class Magnoliopsida; order Solanales; family Solanaceae; genus Capsicum; species Capsicum pubescens. The sequence goes on along the minus strand of CM061545.1, from coordinate 202,979,435 downwards.
AATTCTAAAAGAAGTAATATGAAACTTTTCCTGCGTATTACCTATCCTCATAAAGTATTTTTTTCCCCAAGACAATCAGAACATGTTGGAATAGTATCAATAAAGTTTACTTTTTTGTAGCAATGGTTGCAAGATGCATAGTATGGTTCATTTGCATTTAAGAAGCTTACGATCTTCGCAGTAAATTTACAATATTTAACCTACATATAGAAACATAGAAAAGGCAAGGATTAAGACTTTTGGAGCACGTATGAAATTTCATTAGGTAGGTGAAAATAGTACCTCATTCTAATCGAATAAACTGCATGCTATAGCTCTAATTTTCAGTTCTTGAGCTAATTTAATTTGTAAAGAGGGCAGCATAGTAATATCTGTGTATTTCTTCTTCTTTAAAGAAGTCCTACATGTTATTTAGGCGGTGAAGTAAAATAACTATATTATACTATTCATTATTTTGAATATGAGAATGTATAGTACCATTTTTAAGAGAGTTTGCTTTTTCAAAAGTTGGATTTATCCACATACTACTGATAGATGTTGTACCTAATCCAAAATTACCTGCAAAGATTTATTTTAATTAGAAGTTTAAAAAAAAATCAAGAATTTAACATAAACACAAATTGTAAGATAGTGCCTAGGAATAGATTAGTCTTAACATCACAGAATGCGATAACAGATTTTTCTTCAATGAGATTTTCCAAGATTTCATCATCTATTCCTGAGGATTCGCCCCACAATGTTAGAGTTTTTTTATCACGCCTGAATTTTGATGTAAAAAATAATTTTAAATTTTGAAAGTTGCACTGAAGTAAGCAAACAGTTAAAAGAAAATGATATTTTTTTAAAAGAAGGTAAACGTACTTCTCATTCATAAGTACCAGCTCTCTACGTTTTTTGCCTTTTGTGAAGAGCTTAGAAGACACGAAGATTAGAACAATATCTATAAAATATTAAGTATGATTTAATAGATAAATAGGAATAAATATTGAACTTATGCTAAATAGTAGATTAGATAACAGAATCAAAAAAATTATCCAAAATTGTTCCTGTGGTATGAAGTTTTTCATCTTCGAACGAAATAAAATTGTTCGAAAAACATAATGTGGAGAATGGACTTCTGCATTCTTAAACTATAGTGCCATCAAGGAATCCAACCTCAATGTCCTTATTGACCGAAAGAAAATTGGATTGGGAAGACCAAGGCGACTGTTCATAATGTAGCAAAAATTGCCTTAATGTAAAAGCTTTTCCCATGTTTTAATATGTCCATTGAAAAGGGTGGCATTAACTTTGGTTCCCTGAAAGAAAAAAAAGAAAAAAGAAGATGAACCAATAATAGGACTTAAAAATAGAAAATTAACAAATAATAGGTAGGTATTAAGATAATAGGGAATCAGAGTAATCTATTTAAGTAACCAAAAATAACAAGGCTTGATTAGCCTATTTAAGCAACCAAAAATGACAACGCTTGATTTGATAATATAGATGTTAAGTTACTGCCAAAAGCTCTTAATGAGCATAGTTACTTGATTGATAATGGAGTAACTTGAAGTATTCTTGCTGAGGGTGAATCATATTCATATCAAAAGTGTGGAAATTCAAGTTATTATGCTATAGAAATATAATTAAGAATTTACTCAGGAAGGCTATTGAAAGAAGTCTTAAGGCACGAAGGACTCTTCCTCATACCCTTATTTGCATCTTTAAACTTGATATAGTATAAAAAAAAAAATCTCTTTAGATCGTTTATTGTTGAGAATGCCTTAAGTAACCAAAAACGACAACGCTTGATTTGATAATATAGATGTTCTTGATAAGTAGAACATTAGAAGAACATTAACCATAAATAAGTGGAGCGGTTGATGAATTAAGTATCTCTTCATCGACGAATGTGAAAGTTTATCGAGTACCACTTGTTGATCGAGTAAATTCTTTTGTTGCTTGACGCCCTATCACCAAGATCTTTATTATGGAGGTGCGATCATTGAGCTTCACTGTGTTAAGAGGCACCACTTTGGTAATTGAATCAGTTAATTCGGTAATTGTAGTCATTGAGTCCTCTGATTCAGTCATTGAGTCTGCTGATTCGATATTTGAGTCCATTGCACTAATATCCCTAAAAAGCAAAGTTATGATAACAGTAACAAATGATTATATAACTATAGGTATTATATGAGATGAGATGATTTTACCTGAATATGTGAATTTTGTTGTTAGATTAACAGAATAGTGGGAGAAGAATGTTAAGGAAAAAAATAAGAGATACTAAATAGACGCAAACAGGAACAGAAAAGGTAGATGAACTAAGAATGTAAGCAATGGTAAGTGAAGTAACTTATGGACATAAAATAAAATAAAGAAGTAAACCACAAATAAACAAACGAAAACAAAATAACTTTTAAGCTGGCATAACAATTAATATTGGTTTAAATTAATTAATAACATTACAAAAGATATAAGAGCGGGAAACGTAAGTGAACAGGTGAACTATTGAAAGAAATTATATTAAAAAAAACTGAGAAAAAATTGATGGTGATGCAGGAAACAGTTTGATCGTGATGAAAAAAACAACACGAGAGCAGGAGAGAGAAAGGAGGAGACGAAGAAAATAACAAACTACAATCGTATTTACAGAAGGGCTTGTCCTAATTTAATTAGAGAAGGATTGTATAGAAAGAACTTTTTTTGAGTTAAATATAGGATTGTCCAAATTAAATTAGAGAAGGATTGTATAGAAAGAACTTTTTTTGAGTTAAATATAGGATTGTCCAAATTAAATTAGAGAAGAATTTTGCCATGTATAGGACTTTGGAAAATAAGTTTGTGAATTTGCCATTTTTGGGTTCAACAATGAAAAATATTCTTACGGTATATGTAATGGAAAAAATTCTTACGATTTTTCCATGTATAGACTTTGCAAAAAAAGTGTGTGAATTTGATTTTTGCTATATATAATGGAAAAAATTCTTACGATTTTGTCATGTATAGACTTTGCAAAAGAAGTATGTGAATTTGCCATTTTTGGGTGGACGTCATTTTAAATATAAGACTTTGCAAAAAGATGATTTTGTTTAAAGGAGATACTTTTAATAAAGGGTAAAAAAGGCAAACGCCCATTATAAGGGCATTTACACTTTTAATATAATAGAGTGACTACTAATAAAGAAAGATTTTACTATAAATATTTAATTAATTTTCAACTCGTAAATATTAAAAAAAAATAATTAAAAGATGATTTTGTCTAAAGCAGAGGGTTTTAATGAATGACAAAAGTTCAAACAATATTAAGTTACAAAAATAGCGATAGTTTGACACAAAACCCATCTTCCATAGCCACACTTTACAATATTACCATTTATAGCCGATGTATCTGATTCATAGCCGTTGTATTCACTTTTACTCAATAGTTTGTATTCATATAAAACATAAATACATTAATCACATTTTATATATATATTTTTAGAGAAAAGACATAAATACACAATTAAAGTTGTTTCAAATTTTCAAAAAAGATACTCTAACTTTACGGGGGTCCTACTACCCCTCTTAGCAATTTAAGTATATTATAAATACAATCTAATTGATGCAATCTCACGCATAAGAAGAAATAGATACAACACGCACCAATCATTGCCTGCCACATGTCCAATTAATTTTTATTTTTTTTGTTTTTTCTTACTTTAGTTCATTCTCTTTTTTCTCTATCCTCTATTTTTGCTTGAATCCTCTTTCCGCCTTCGTTCACACATCTTCAATATTATCATTCGCCATAATAGAAAGCTTAAGAAATAAAAAAATTACCGCCAAAATCAACAATAGCTCAAAATTGTATCACCCATATGTTTTTTTGATCCTAAACAAGCCATAATTGAATTAAAATTCAATACTCATTCTTCAACTCCAAAATTAAATTTTCCGACACTAATTTACACGAAATCACTATTGCTATAAGTCTGCTACTGCTATAGGTATTTAGGCGACCATCATTGTAGTCACTTTCAAATCATCATAATTTATCATCAAATTATCATTTAAAAATTAAACCATTGCAATTATGAAGGTTTGAAACTTTATTAAAATGATGCTTTGTGGTATTATTTAACCAAATAACCTCATAATAAAAATCAAAATAAAAATAAATAAATACAAGAATAATGAGTTATTGAGAATAATTCAAGGAGAAAAAGAGCTTGAACAAATAGAGAAGAAATAAGATAAAAGGGAAAAAAAGAAAGAAGTTGTTGAAAATATTAAAATGAAGAAAATATTTGGGTGGTCACAGGGATGAAGAAGATAAGAGGGGAAAAGTAGAATTGAAAAGTAATTTAAATTAAATAAAGTAAAAAAAAGAAAAAGTATTAGTAATGAAATAAATAAGAAAAAATAAAAAATAATATTTTTTTAATCTCATCTCACGCTCTATTGGAGAGTGAACTACACTCTCTACGCCAAGTAAGCTTAAAAAGGAGTATTTATAATGATTTTAATTTATTTTGTGGGTAATAGAACTCCTGCAAACTTTAAGTGTCTATTTGAAAATTCGAGACAACTTCAATTGTATCTTTATGTCTTTTCCCTTCTTTTTTTTTTTGAAAACTATGACTACATCGAATACCCAATTTGAAATTTGTTTTGTTTAGCATGCAATCATATTGGACGCAGATTTTCATTTTACCCGTTAAAGCTATGAAGCTAATTGAAGCCCATTGTAGAAGTTATGTGTGGTCGGGCACTAATACTATCACAAAGAGAGCCTTGGTTGTATGGAACCAAATGTGTCTACCTATTTCTGTTGGAGGTATGAACTTAACAAATCTAAAAATCTGAAACAAAGCAGCCATCGCCAAGAATTATTGGGATCTTGCTCATAAAGCTGACAAACTTTGGATTAAGTGGATTCACAATTTTTATATCAAAGGACAAACATTGGCTACTGTAAAAATTTCAAAGAATGCTTGTTGGATGGTGAGAAAAATAATTGAGTCCCGAGACAGGATTGACACTTTACAACAAAAAACATCTTCTAAGCTCAGTTGGATTCGAACGATGTACCTACAAATGACGGGCGACATTTCAAGAGTTGAATAAAAAGTCTTATGTTCCATAATACTGCAAGACCCAAAGCCATCTTTATCATGTGGCTTCAGCTGCAGGGTAGACTTCTAACTGTTGATCATTTAATCAGTTGGGGTATGCCGGTGCACCCACCATGGTGTGATGTGTGGTAATTTTGCAGAATCAAGAGACCATCTCTTTTTTGAATGTAGCTTTGCTAAGCGATTATGAGCATATTTGATGAAGTGGATGGAGATCCCTGTCCATCCTACTAGTTCATGGAATCAACATCAGCAGTGGCTTCTTTAGAGAAACAAAAGAAGATCCAAGCAGGCTAGAATGTTAAGGATGATATATGCGAAGTATGTACTGGCCATTTTGGGAGAACAAAACAACATGACTTTTGGGAACCTGGTGAAACAATAGGAACCAATTGGCAGAGAAATCATGTACATATGTAACATGCGGGCGAAAGAATAGATGAATATATTGATGCAAAACCTCTTATTGCCAGCTAAATGTGTCTATTTGTTACTCCATATTCTACTTTTCAACTCTTCATGTAATAGTAAGAAGTAGAACGGTTGTGGTTGTATAAAGTGAGACTAAATTTGCATAGCAGACTGTGTTAGTTTGACTAGTTTTATAATGCATTCGTGGTAGTTAATAAAATTGTTAGTTACCAAAAAAAAATATTATAATAGCGCATTGTATTTGTATTTATCATTAATTTTTATTTTATTCTTTTCTCTTTTTTTTTACTTTTTGATTTTTTTCTTTTTTTTTTCGATTCTTTCTTTTCATTTTTTGTCTTTTTTTATTTTTCGTGTTTTTCTTCTTCTTTTGTTTTGTATTTTTGTTTCCTTTCCTTTTTTTGTTTCTTTCTTTTTGTTCTTTTTCTTTCTTTTTTTTAATCTCTAGCTTCTATTTTTTGTTCTTTTTTCTTTTCATTTATATATATATATATATATATATATATATATATATATATATATAAAATTTATCTTATATTTTTAAATTTTCAAAAAATATGGCTATTCGAGTACAAGTCACGGATAATAATAAAAATATCATAATTGCTTATCGTATTTGTATTCACATCATCATTTATATTTTTGTATTCGTTGATACAATTAGTGGCGGAGCCAGAATTTTCATTGAGGGGGTGCAGAAGTAAATATACGGACTAGTCAAAGGGGTTCAGCATCTACAATATATGCATAAAAATACTTTTGACCATGTAAAAATATAATTTTTCGACGAAGGGGGTTTGGATGAACCCCCTAAATTCAATGTTGCTCCACCACTGGATACAATTATATTGTATTTTATAGTTCGCACTTGTATTTATATACTCCCTCCGTTTAAAAAGAATGACCTGCTTTGACTTGACACAAAATTTAAGAAAATAAAGAAGACTTTTGAATCTTGTGACCTTAAATTAAAGTTGTGTCAAATGTACCAAAATGTCCTTTAATTTTGTGGTCCTAAACATGTCACGTGAAAAGTTGAAATTAAAGTATTGTCAAAAAGGAAAAGGGTCATTCTTTTTTAAACGGACTAAAAAGGAAAGTATGTCATTCTTTTTGAAACGGAGGGAGTATATGTTATAGTTCGCATTTGTATTTGTATTTTATAATTCACACTTGTATTTGTGTTTGCTAGTTCGCACCATCATTTATATTTTATACAATTCACACTTGTATTTTAAAGAATTATTTTGTATTTGTATTTGTATTTTATAATTAACTGGACATTGTATTTATATTTTGTGGTTTTATTTTGTTTGTATTTTCATATTATTTTTATCGATGCACTTGTATTCTAAAGAACTATTTTGTATTTATATTTGTAAGTTGACCGCATATTGTATTTTTATTTGTAATTTAATTTATTTCATTTGTTTGTATTTGAATTTGTAGTTGACAAGATCATTCGTATTTTTAAACAATTGAAAAGATTTTTTTTCTTTATACGAACACTTGTATTTATAAAATGATAAATTATACAATTACAAATGTTACATTTGCATTAAATGATACATGTTTATATAACTTGAACCATGCATATACACAATGATACTTGCTCATGTACAAATACAAATGATAAATTTAAAATACAAATACTAACGATACATTTGCATTGAATGACACGTTGCATATTTATATATTTAAGACCCAAGCGAATACAATTAATCCATATATTTATTTATATACAAATACAAATGATAAACTGTGCATATTCACAATTAAACTATTTAACTGTAAATAATAAATTTATTTATATATAATATGATACAAATAAATATAAAATATAAAATACAATAACAACAAAAAAATAAGAGAAAAAAATACAAAAACTACAAAAAAGAGAAAGAAAGAGAAAACGAAAAAAAAGGAAAAAGAAAAAATGAAAAAAAAAAGAATAATAGAAAATAAAGAAACAAAGAAAATAAATGAGAGAGGCTAATATTGTATTTAATAGGAAAAAAAGATTATGAATTGTAATTAATTAAAATTTAGATTAAATAAAATAATTAAAAACCTATGTTTGCTAAGTATGTTAGTTATCTGTTTTTAATACCCTTACGTATAAATATAGATTTAAAATAAATGAAATTTTCCCTATTTAAAAAGTGAGACAATTTTTTGTGAGGAAAAAAAAAAAGAGGAGAAGAAACTCCAAAATAGTAGCACCAGATGACTAGGTTGCCATAAAGGATTTTCTATTTAACCCAATTTGTAAAGCGATTTCTGTCATTACTTCTAACAAATTGGCCGTTTTTGCTTATGTTACTAAATTGAGTTTACAGATTTGGTGAGAAGTCAGATTTCGTGAATTACTATATTAAATTGTTGAGATGAAATCAATATTAAAATGGGCAACACTTGGAGGGCTGATGTTATTATTTGTGCTTCATTGCTCGTCAATTTGGATGGGTAATCCAATATTTTTTTTTGTATTGTTTTGACATTTCTCACATTTTATGTGCCATGTCAGCATCGCATCGAGTGTCCAGGAGACACATTGGAGACAAATTGGAATGTTCAGTTGAGATCAAAGTAAGGTGTTTAGATGTGCATTCCCAAAGTTAGAATGGTTACTTATCAGTTTAGGTCAAGTTTGAATGACTGTCACATATTATGCCTAGTAATATCATACAAATTGGAACATCGAAAATACTACAGTTTTGCAATATTTGTAGAATTATAAGGTGTTGATCCACACTCATACATATAAATCAGCAAAATAAAGTTAGGATAAAGGTTGATAAATGCGGAGGACATAGGTGTTGCACAACTTAGAGTTGATTCAAAACAAATGGCTCTACAAATATTTTCCCCTAAAATTCAACAGCCATTGAAGTTCATTTTTCCTTCTCCCACTAATAATGGGTGCAGCAGTGTTTTTGTGCCTTGTGCCTATAGCCCATCTCGTAGGCTTGCTTTATTTCAACTCACTACAGGTTCTTGCATTTCATTTCTTATGAATAAAGTATATGCCCCATGATTTTGTCACATTATTTGATAAATGACCGAAAAGAAATGGCCTTTATGCTTATCTTATCCAAATGCAATTCAAACTTATCTACTCTTACAAAAAATGGAAAAAAAAAAAGAAGATATTGCTATTTGATATGTTTTTTCTTTTCTTAATGCTTAGAGCTAGATTTTAGCTTTAGTTTTTTGTACCTTCTCAAGGTAGGTGTAATGTCTTTGTATACATTACCCTCCCCAAACCACAATTGTGGGATTACACTGGGTCTGCTGTTGTTGTTTTTGAATTGGTAGTCAATCCATTACTAAATGTAGGGTTGATGACTGATGAGCCTAAGATTACAAGACTTTTTATTGAGATTTCCCCCGGGTTTCTGCTCTATGAAAGTCTTAATTCAAGTAAGGACAAGTCCTTATCATCCCGATCGGGATAGACGGGCCTGCCTTCTGTGGGTCAGCACCTCGGGTTCTCTTTCTGTTTTCTGTCTGTCTGACTTTGTGAGAATCGACAACAACATACCCAGTATATTCCCGCAAAGTGGGGTCTGGGGAAGGTAACTGTACGAGCAGAATCCATTCATTACCTTCGAGGTGAGATAGAGAGGTTGTTCCCGATAGACCCCCGGCTCAAGACTAAAAGTGATGATGGTGTTTTACGATGTGAAAATCACTTGCATTAAAAGTTATTTGACTAATGTGTTTCACGATGATCTTTCAATTCTTAGAAATTAAAAAAATGTGGCAAACTTCATTGAACTGATGAATTAAGTTAATTATCTATAACTGATCATCTAATAATCACGTGATATAGGATGTCGAGTCAGGTGTAGCGGACAGATATGATATATAGAATTAGTAGAGCAAAAACAAGCTCACATAAAGCCTATTGTATAGTTGGCTACATGTTCCCTTTGACAGCACCATAGTGCCAAATGAATGTAGGAGGTATCGGTTGTTCCTGAATGAACATAAAATGCATTATCACATTTGTTGCACAAATACTCTGACTAAGGGACTAGAGAGGAGTTGAGATTGTAGATCTACCCATAACTTACTACAGACAGAATATAAAGACTGAACAATGATGTAGTAGTAAATGACTTACTGAAGTTCATTGGTTATTCAGCCATCACCCAGTCACAATTATTCAATGGAAAAGCAGCTGAATCTCTTAATGCTGAAGGGGAAGTGATCGAAAGTGAAATGATTGCTGAACTGGCGCGGTCAAATATTGCCCTAAGTGATGAAAATGCATCAGATTGGATCAAGAAGGACAAAAGAAGAATGCTCCATGTCGTTTATCGTGTTGGGAATTTGGACAAGACAATAAAGTAGGTTTGTTTTTACAGAGAAAAAAGGTTGAAGCTTCAGTATTATGTTTCATTTTCACAAGTAGGTACATGTTTTTGTGATACAGGTTTTACTCGGAATGCTTGGGCATGAAGCTGTTGAGGAAACGAGACATACCAGAGGAGCGTTATTCAAATGCTTTTCTTGGTTATGGACCTGAAGAATCAAATTTCGCCGTTGAACTTACTTACAGTAAGGCTCCTCATAGCTGGCAGTGGCACTATGCTTTCTTCGACAATTTTCTATTGTACTTTAGGATGTTACAGTTATTGTACTTTCCCCTGTTGCTTTCAGACTATGGAGTTGACAAGTATGATATTGGAACTGGTTTTGGTCATTTTGGAATTGCCATTGAGGATGTAAGTTGTTCATAATACGAAAAACTCATTGGTTCCATTTATACTTCTCTGGTGTCGTAGTATCAAATAAACTAATATCAGTGAAGATTTTCAGGCATTTAGGGCAGTTGCCTTGGAATTGATTATTTTCCCTTTTTCTTTCTTTGGTTGGTCTTGGTTTTCGAAGTTACTCTACACCTCATTACTTGCTGGTGACTTTCATGCATCTTGATGTGAGGAGTACCAGTATCTCAGTTAGACAACGTTAGAAATGCTCTTCTAATAGTATTTCTTTCTCTTTTTTTCCCTGTCATTACTTATCGAAGTTCACAAATATTTAGGGTCACATATTTTTCTAATTTTCCATATAGGTTGCTAAAATGGTAGACCTAGTAAAAGCAGAGGGAGGGAAGATTGTCCAGGAACCTGCTCCAATCAAAGATGGAGGACCTATAATTGCCCTCGTGGAAGATCCTGATGGCTACAACTTTGAACTATTAGAGAGAGGACCTACTCTTGAACCTTTCCGTCAAGTAATGCTTCGTGTAGGAGATCTTGACCAGTCCATTAATTTCTATAAGAGGGTAAGCCGATTATCGAGATGAAAGTTCTAGTATATACTTGTCTTTTTTTGATTGCAAGAAACACTAAATCTTCATTGTTGATGAATTTTTCAAGGCATTCGGCATGGAGCTTCTTCGTAAAACAGTTGATCCGGACAACAAAGTGAGTTTGTAGGTTGTTTCGAAAAATGGTCCTTATTTGGTTAGATTTGTTCTTGTTTGAATGCGTATGCAGTCCTCTTATTGAGTTACATAGTGTCCGGCATTGGGTATAAAAGCCATCTTCGACGGGGTCTATAAAGATATTGGGCTACTCTACTCATGCCTTGAGGCTTTGGGTTGGATGCTTGATTCTTTTATATCATATGAGAGCCAACCTTTAATAAGCCTATTGGTGTTTCCTTTTGCTCTTGGTTTTCTCTCCATCGATTTTGTAAATATACTTCATGTTCAAGGTGGTAGACAATTTCTGTCTTGCTGGATTGGGTCCCCAAACTAGGACGGCTTTTGTTCTTATATTAACACTTGTTCTCAGAACACAATAGCCATCATGGGTTATGGACCGGAAGACAAAAATGCAGTTCTGGAATTAACATATATTTATGGCGTCAAAAGCTATGATAAAGGAAATGGTTATGCTCAGGTAACACCATTCAGACATATTATAGTTCAATATGCTGTTTAAGACAAGTAATATTAACAAACTCATTTGAAGTTATAATTGATCATAGATTCTTTCCATGAACTTCAGAAAACTCTCTGGATCTCAGCTTGTTAGGAATATTCCATATTTTTACAGATTGCAGTAGGAACAGATGATGTCTACAAGACTGCAGAAGCTATAAAACTGTATGGAGGGGAAATTGTACTTGAACCTGGACCTTTGCCGGGTATAAATACCAAGATCATGGCATGCGTTGATCCTGATGGTTGGAAGACAGTAAGTCTTCAACAACTATGATTATTTTGGCATGAATTGGCAGATTGGTTTCCAGCATTAGATGATGCACCAAAACTTGTTTCTAGACATCTCATGCTTTATTTTGTCAGAATACTAATTTAAAAGTACCTATTATTCGAAGGCCAGTATCTACCTTGAATATTGACTATCTTCTCTCTTTACTTAAGGAAAGGGACAAAAACAAAATTTATAAACGGATCAATCACTGAAAACTTCTGTTTGCTGATCCTCACTCCAATTGGCTAGGTCTGCGTAGAATAAGCAACACCTCTAGTCACTGCTAACTATACACTAGGTATGAGAGAGAAAACTGTTGTTTCAAATCTGCAGCAGAGACGTTATTTTCTTCAGTGGGTGTAAAACAGATGACACTTTATTACCTAAACAATTCATATCTTAATTTAACTTACTAAGTTTTTGGTGTAGCATCACATATGTCAGCACCTATTGAATTTGTGAAAAACAGATGTTATTTTTTGATCGGGTTCAAAATTTGATCGCTCAAACATTATTTCTGCAGTCGTAAAACTGAAGTATGGTAATATCTAGGTCTGTTGAACTGAGACATGGGATGTATCAGTAACTGCAAAAGCATACACCACTATAAGTGTTAGGTATGCGAACAAAAGTCCCACATTGGTAGCTGAAAGGATTGGGAAGCTACATATAAGGTGTAGGGTCTCTTAATGGTGTGAGGCTTTTTGGAGAAAACCGTGCGGGCTTGGCCCAAAGTGGACAATATAACACCATGTAAAAGTGTCTATGGGCTGTCTGAGCCCAACAAGAAGGTTGGTGATTGGTATAAGGTTTCTGGGTATGAAATGATGCCATGTTGAATCAAGTTAAGACTACTTCAAACAATGTAACAAAAATGGAATAAAATGCTCAGCTTCGGTGTGAAACACTAGATAGGTATCAGAATAGGAAGGATAAATGTTTTTTCTTTATGCTTTCCATCTTAGTTTTTTGCATTTGTTGTCTTGCAGGTTTTCGTTGATAATGCTGATTTTATGAAAGAATTAGAGTGAACATACGCAGTATTACCCCAGACATCTCAATCCTGCATTAGATTTCTGAATAATTTATTTGTCCAGTGATATCATTCAGGTTATCTATCCGGAAGAAACCACAGATAGCTCATTGTAGTGCCATTTCCTAGTATGTAATCTATCCCTGTACAAATGTAACAACTTGAATCAATCCCATTGGTTCTTTGATTTTATGCTGTATTTTAGAATTGGAAGTCACACATTGTCAACTGCTATAAAAACTACTGTTCGGTTCTCTTTTGAAATGTTCATCCAAAGTCATGTCATGTTCATGCGGCAGCACAAGATTTGTTGAATCCCATCCACCCACATTTGTTTCTCCCCTTTGTTTCTGCACTCAAATTCAATCATCCTTTCAGCAGTTTGTATCCCGAAGTAGCACTTCTGCTCGTTATGTTCCTCATCTCGTCCAAGCCATGGTTGTATGTCACAACAGACTCCAGAGACCACAACTGGACACTCATCAAGCACCAATTTAGATGGTGTGTAAAGGATCACACAGACAATTTGATACTAGAGTGAGTATTTGTTTGCACTTACGTTTCTTTTTCTTTGTGAATGTTCCTGCCATGTGCTTGCTTTTCATTTTAGCTATCACCTGCTACCAAGATTCATATTTGCACTTTTGTTATGATGCTATAGTGGAACATGAAATAACAACCATGTGAGCATGCACAAGTAAAGTTTGTTTGCTTTCAATCTAACTGCTTATAAAAGGACTTTAGAATATTCTCTGCGTGGATTTAACATTACCTGTTGATAAGAAACACATTTCATTTGTTTAATAGACAGTATATCCGTTTAGATGTTATACTCTGAAATATTACCTGCCAATCCGAGTTTATGTTGAAAGAGACTTGTTTCCCGTGGAGATCTCCTGCATCAGCAGAAACATTGTTGAAAAAACAACTGTTATATCTCTTGCAAGGTGAGTGTAGTTCCTCAATCCGTATTACCTTTTCTTGTACGTTTGAGTAGTTCTCCCCCTTTGGCAACAAAATTAAGAGCTGCTGTAACAGTTGATTCTTTGTTACCTTCGACACACTCATCAGCTAGACCAACAGCTGCAGCTCCATTTCCTTTCTGCAGCCCCGCCCTTAGAGTGGCAGCACCTCTCAATGCTGTAATAGTGAATTCCAATGAGAGAGATTAGTATTACCAGTTTAAGCTTATCAAACAGTTGAGTAGAGTTGTTCCCATCCCTATAGATAGAAAATACTCTTATGGATCATTTAGCAGCAACAGTTGGAAAACGAGGAATATGAGATTCTGTTCTGCTGACATGCAACAGTCTACATGGTCCACAGGATGCCGGCTTGACTATTTTGCAAAGCATGCTACGGTAAAGAAGAATACAAGAGCTGGATTTATTTATCAAATTGGTTGCTTTTGTGCTCTCTTTAGATTGACAGACCATGGAGACCAATTGTCTTAATACCTGTAGCAGCTCCAGCTGTTAGAGTCATGATGTCTCCACTAGTTTTTGCATTGATAGCTGAATTTACAACTGATAAGATTTTATCCTGTTGAGCACCCATGTCCTCTGCAATTTCAATACAGTGGGATGCAACTAAAGCTGCTGCAGATGCAATTGCAGTTGACATCTTTGAAGATGTCTTGTGTTGGATGATGGACTGGTCTGGAGAAGTTACTGATGAGGTTGCAAGAGCAGCCACTGCAGCTGCAACCCCTGCTACTGAAACTGCTGCGTGCACCTGGGCGCTGTGAGTTCTAAGCTCTTGTTTTTTCTTTTCTTTTTGATCTTTCAGCCATCTACCCATTGTCTTGCCACGCATCACGGTCCTGTAGAGCTGCATTATTCCAGTTTAGTGATGATTGCTCAGAGACATCAGTAAAGTAATCGTAAAAGTAGTTGTATACCCCAGCTTTCAGCAGATGATGACTGGAGAGGAAATCTGGATTGAGTGCCTGATGTAGTAAAAACAATTCCTGCACACATCAGTACAATTTTTTGTGTTAAGGATGTCAGTTACTGATCCATTAGGGACAAGTAAGTTATTCAGCTATGTGCAAAACCGAGAGTTAAAGAATAATTTGGGGAACAAGGAAAGAGTTGAGTTATTTCCATCAACCTAGAGGGCACTCCGACATAATTTATCCATCTACTTATTCACGAAATGATGCTAAAGACTCTGTGGTTGCTTTCTCAGGCAAACACATGTTTCTTTATTGTAGCGCCTAATTTGTATTGTTATAATTCAGAAAAAATGGTACAGCACTACTGTTACTCCTCTAGCCTATTTATAAATTCAAAGAGTGATGTAAATATGCAAAATCTTTAGTTGCACCCATGCATGTGCTAGAATAGATAGGAACCCCGTTCCCCCCTTTGCTTTTACCTTCGTATTATCACTTCCCCGAGGAGAAACTGGAGGGCTATCAGAGTTAGGTAATGGTTGTTCTTGCTGCAATATGAAGACAATAAGAGTAGAAACTTGTAAGCAATCATGAAAGCAAGCATTTCCATAACAGTACTCGCTAGATGGGAGTAATTGAATAAAGACACATGCTTTAACGAAGAAATGCTTACAAGTTCCTCTATAATCGAGGTCTTTCCATGCTGTGCTTGTAATGAAAGTGACACTGACATCTTCTCGTCTAGATAACTTGTTTGTTTTGTGTGAGAAAGAGCTTTAGAGAGTTCCTTAGCTGACAGACTCCATGATCTGGCAAGGAACTCCATAGACTCGGTAGGAGTTTCTGGTGGAGGGCATGCCCCGGGTAGCCAATTTGCTGCACCGTCTTCGTTGATCCCTTCTAACCTATTTGACTTGCATTTAACACCACAAGAGCTCACTGTCTCCATTATAACCATTCAAAAGGAGGAGATCAGTGTGTTATTAACTAGTACAAATTTTGTTCAAGTGAATGTTTTTAACTTTTATCTACACTTTTTTCTATATCAATCTTTTTGAGACCAAAGAAAGTTAACATAGTATGCAAGGTAGAGGACAATGGAAGAAAAACGAAGGAAACAATGTGATATATATAACAGTAGTGATGGAGTGGAGTACTAAGAGTAAAAACTTCAAAAGTCCCTCGAAATCTTAAAAATTCAAAAAGAAAGAATTAAGTGGAACATAGTATATTTTTAACAGTGGATATTAACAGGTCCCAGTTTAAAAGTTCATTTAAACTTTGTCTCCAACTTCCCTTTGTCTTTCTATCTTTATTTCTTCTTTATAAATAAAGGGTTAAAAAGATTAGTTCTTGAACGGCGGGCTTCATGATGACTATCGAATAGGGACCCTCCATAAAATATACATGCATATGTTCTCAGAGCTGCAATCTAAATAATAGCAGAAAATGATATACCCTTGAGTTATAATACTATTTTTGAAGTCCAAAAAACTGTTTTAAATAAATGATGTGCGGCACTAATGGGCATTTTTCGTAAAATATTTTAAGCTAAGTGGTGAACGATGGAATTGAATTTCTTATGACATTTGTTCGAAGTGGTTCCTCCTCTTTTTTACTTAAAAATAGAGTTTCATGACTGAGGCAATAGAGAAAAAGAGATGGCATCTCATTAATTGACACATTCATCATTGCTATGTGTCTAATCATGTCTTAAGAGATAGCAAGTAGATCACTAAATCCTTGGAGGTCCCAACTTCCCCTTAATTATCACATTATTACAAGTTTAGGAAGAGCCATTCGCCTTTGTGATCGCCTAAAATTAGAGAGTTTAAATTTAGTAGACATGATGCTGTATGTGTGGAAAGGACAGTTTGGTGATTATTAACAACATATTGCCCTTGATCACCTATATATGATTGTACTAGTATTGTTTTACTATATTTTATTTCATCGTCTTCGTTTGTATATGATTATTACCTCTAAAATCAGTTGCTGAAGAGAAAAGGTGACGTTTGGTAAATGGTAACGTTAACGTATATCTTCCTCAATAACAAAAAATAACAATTTTGGCTATATCATAAAAGGTCCTCAATCCTTGTTATAATGAATATACATTCATTCCTCAAGGGGTACTTGCAACTGCGCATATTATATAGTCCGAAAGAAAATCTTATGTATCCTGCCCTAAAAAATCTGGAAATAAAAATTATGAGGTTTATCATTTCGATTTTCCAACTTGACAACAATCCTCCTTTATGTTGTATACAACCAGTCAACCATTAATCTTGTAATTTCTTTCTTCTTATACACTCTTGTGGTGGGTCCTTCCTTTTTATCATGGTGGATAACATGAATCTACACCATTGTTACACGGGCGGAGCTACACTTGGCCGACGGGTTCATCCGAACCTCCTTCGGCGAAATTTTTTACTATTTATACATAGTTAAAATTATTTTTTATGTATATACAGTAGATGTTGAATCCCATTTAATTAGTTCGTATGTTTACTTCTGAATCCCCTTAACAAAAATCCTGGCTCCACCACTGTTATTACATGTACTTACGTACTTTTTTCTTGTCTTTTCTTGTGTTTCTAGCGGCGTTTGAAATAAAACAAAGGCTTAATACAATATTCAAACCTTGTCATAATATTTCATTTAGACATATTTCCGATTCAATTTTTTGAAAATAAAATTTCATGCGTTTTTACTCGCTTGTTAGCTAGTTAAGTTAAAGCACATTATGTCATTTTCTTTAATTATACCCTTTGGAGTAAATAAGGCGTAAATTTCCATGCATTTTCTATTGAGATCGATGCATATAGTTAAAAAAAATAACATATTTTATATGGTTAACTTAAATATTTATGAGATGAATGAAAGCACATGCAAATATATTTTGGAATTAGGAGTTAGGATGTTTTCAATTGGAACATAGCTTAATTCAAATGTCTAAATGAAACATTTTGATAAATTTAAGGGGCCGTCTTAAGCCTAGAACAAAATTCAAGGATCTGATTCCGGTCCATGTACACTCACATCACTGTTTGAATAGGTTCTTGTAACTTAACCTTTTATGATAGAAGTAGGAGTGTACACACCAAACCGTCAAGTCAAATCGAATCAATGAATCAAATTAAATCGAGAAAAGAAAATCGACTTATGGTTTGGTTTGATTGGTTTGGGGTTAAAAAAAAAAATGACCATTTTTGGTTTGGTTTGATGTTAACAAAGAAAAAGTCAAACCGAACTGGAATCAAACCGACATAATATATATATATATATATATATATATATATATATATATATATATATATTTATATATATAATATTCGAACTTTTTTATATATAAAATATTAATTATAATCTACTTTTTCAACTAGTTTTAGTAATTTTCAATAATTTGAAAGTAGAAGTAGATATATAAAATACATAAAGTAGCATACTTAAGTATTAAATTACAAAAAATAACAACACTTTTATCAAATTGCATTTTGTAGAATATGTATTTGTATGTATTTGTATTTTTGTAGCAACAGTTTACAAAAATACAAAATACATATCGATCATAAGGGCAGTAAAAATCATACATATTTGTATTTTTGTAGCAACAGTTTGCAAAAATATAAAATACAACTTGTTAGATTATGTAATTATGAAACTGTTGCTATGAAACTCATAATTAAGGGGATAAGTATGTTATTTCTGAACTTTGCCCATAAAGTAGTATACTTAAGTATTAAATTACAAAAAATAGCAACACTTTTATCAAATTATATTTTGTAGCATATGTATTTGTATTTTTGTAGCAACAATTTGCAAAAATATAAAATACATATCATCATAAGGGCAGTAAAAATCATATATATTTGTATTTTTGTAGCAACAATTTGCAAAAATACAAAATACAACTTGCTATATTATGTAATTATGAAACTGTTGCTATGAAACTCATAATTAAGGGGATAAATATGTTATTTCTGAATTTTTCCCTATATATATTTAGATTTAGGCCTTTAAGTTATAATATTTGTCCATTAATTGCTAATTAAATTATCGAAAACCCAATATAAACTCAAAACCTAAACTTTTCACTCTTCATCTCACTTTTTAGTTTCAAGAGAGTTTTCCGCTCCTCATTTTTTCATAATTATGGTTTTTTATTAGCACATGAGTGAAAACATATTTGATCTAGTCTTCGATCACAATATAATTGTAAAAACTAAAAATTATAAAAAAAATCTGAAAAAAGCGACTAAAATCTAAACCAAAAAAATCAATTATATGTTGGTTTGATTTGGTTTATAATTTTAATAAACCGACATGATTGATTTTTTTTTTTTAATAAAAACCGAACCAACCCGACCTATGTACACCCCTAGATAGAAGTATCAATTTGTTGATTGCTCGCCGAAACAAGAAATAAGCTTTTACACCACATCCGTTTACTAGTACGCTAAGGGGTCCTTTGGTTGAGAAACAAGTTATGCTGAAATTAGTTATGTTGAGATTAGTTGTCATGGGATAAGTTATTCTGGTGTTATTTTTTTTTAGTGATTGCTTGATTTGTGGTACTAAAAATGATAGGCATTACATCATTTCTAAGAATAGATAATTTGTTTACAAAAATACCATTCACCTTATTTAGCTTAATATTTCATATTAAATTACTTATTTTATCTTGAAATGTTGATAATCTCATTTAAAAAATAAAATTCATCATAAAAAAATGTGGAAAAAGAATTACTCTCATCTTACATTATTTAGTATCATTAATATTTGAAAAATTGAATTGTAGTTTTTTAAAAAATTAAATTTTCAAACATGTTTGATTATATAAAAAAAATAATTTTTTATTTAATAATTAAGCATGTACTAAGTTAGAAAGGAAATGTCAAGATACTTTAATTACTTGTCCATGATAAATTTATTAGAAAAAATAAAAATTTGAAGTAAGATTAATTTACAAAATACAAAGACAATAAAACCTTGGATCAATTTTGAATTTGATTGTATAAATAGTTAAGACCATATAATTGTTCAAATTTACCAAAATGAATAAAAATTTATAGAGTAATTAAAATTTAAATTAGGAATAAAATTATCAAAAAAAAAAATTAATGTAAAGAATATCAAAATCTCACGTTCTCTCTTATATATAGTAGTAAAGTAAATAAATAAATAAATATATATATATATATATACATATATATATATATATATATATATATATTAAGCCCATATAATTGTTTAAATTTACCAAAATGAGCAAAAATTTGTAATATTAAAAGTGTGAAGATCCTTAGAAAAATGATTTGAACTTTTTGCCCTTCATTAAAAGACTTTGTAATAGACAAAATCGTCTTTTCACATTTTTTATTCAATTTATTATATTGAATATTGACTATAATAACTATATATAAAAAAAATAAATGGAGAAGATTTTCTACTTTTAGCTGAATTCCTAAATTTGTCAATATTTTGTTAAAGAAAATCCAACTTTAAAGAAATTATTATATAAAAAAAGTTCTATATAAGGTAAAGTTTTAAATATTTTAAAAAAATTGATGGAACTATTTTACATAAAATAGGTTAAGACTCCTAAAAGAAGAAGAAAAAATTTCTTTCAAAAACTCAATGTAATACGTGAAAAGGGTAGTGGATTTTTCCAAGAAAGAACTATTATTTTTTGTTATGATATTTTAATTTAGGTGTCCTTTTTTTTATTTTAGAAATCCTTTTTTAGATCTATACGAATACCTTATTTGCATAATAAAATTTTGTGATCATAACTTTGTTATTGGGTAATTTTGTAATTTTTGAATTTTAAATTTCTATTTATATTACGTTTTGATTTTATTGATCAAAGTAACAAATTGTCCTTTTATTCTTGTAAATAGTTTTGTTCCTTGATCTCTAATATAATGTGTTGGTTTAATTTTCAGGTTTCAAATTTTCTTTTCTATTACGTTGATGTTCGATCAAGAATAACGAAACATCTTTTCATGTTTGTATTTATGTAACTCATTATTGAATCTACACTGTAACTTTGTTGTTTCTAGGTTTTAAATTTTCTTTTACATTACATTGGGTTTATTGGTCATGAATAACTAGCTTTCGTTATTGAGTAACTTAGTAGTTTCTAATTCAAATAATAAGTTATGATTTTATTGTGTAAAGGTTAGGTTCAATTGTATTGTTTAGACATCTTTATTATCGTATTATTTTGTTATAGTTTACAGGTGGTAGATAAATGTCGGTCAGCTTTGAGATTTTTTCTTTTTGCGTAAAAAATAGGTTTAGTTGTATTGTTTTGATATCTCTATTATTGTATTATTTTGTTGTAGTTAATAGGTGGTAGATGATCGACTTCGAGGAATTTTTTTTGCAAAGATTAGATTTAATTATATTATTTTGATATCTCTATCATTGTATTGTATTGTTGTAGTTTATAGGTGGTAGATGAATTTCGATTGACTTTGAATTATTATTTTTTTTGTAAATATCAGGCTTAATTAAATAAATTCATCCATCTTTACATGTTCAAAAGATGTTGAATTTTATTGTTGTATTCTTCTTTATTATTTAAACAAATATCTTATTTAGTGTTACGTTTGGATTTATTAAAGTGAGGTACACGCACGAGGCACGTATACCTAAACTAGTATATATATATATAATTAAAGGATTTGGAGGATAATTTTATCATTTTATGACTTTATCCCAAGTTAAAATATGGTGAGATTATTTATAAATAAACAACATAAATCCCAACACTTTAATATCCAATTACTCTCTCTCTCTACTTTTATAATAATTACATAAATCCCAGATATGATACATTAGTTAGCATCATGATACATTAGTTTATGATACATTAATAAATCTTTAATTGTGGTTAAAAATGGAAAGAAACGATAATCAAGCCTACAATTGAGCAATTAATTAAAAAAATTGTTCTTTAAATTACATGATATACGTCATTTAATAACTTATGATAACAAATATCATAAGTTTTCCTATTATGTAAAAACTTATGATATATTGTATTATGATAACAAATATCTCATTTAATAACATTGAGTTCATGATACACTACAATTCACATGGACAAGCCGTCAAGGAAGAAATCATCTCTTGCAGATCTATGTGTTTCCTAAGGTGCTTGCACTTTATTAAAAGACAGCTTGTTTATGGTTTCACCTTCTGCCTATTTCTCATGGCGACGATTTCCTTCTCCGGCAAATTTTTAATTTGTAACTCTCTTAAACCTTAATTACTACTACTATTATTGGGTTCGTTTGATAGTCGTTCAATAACCGCAAACGCCGCCACCGTCCCTCCGTTACAACGAAATAGCCGCCTCCAGGCCCTCCCGCTCCAACCAACTCTCCTCACGTTATCGCCATCAACAACGGCCAGCCCCAGCACCGCCGCCACTGCTTCCCTTTTCTCCTCTCTCCCAAGTTCTCTCTCTACCTTCCCCGATTGCCCTTCTCGGTACTGCTATCGCCGGCGGCACTAAGGTTTTCGCCGGCTCGACTCCGGCGATGGTGTAAGTGAGCAGCACAGGGCAATGATCAGAAGTCGCTCCAGCGACTCTACTCGACGACATTCAGGTGACAGAAACACTATTCCGGCGACCAATTTCTACCATAAATTGTCGGAATCCAGCGACTCAACCAAGTATACGGACACAACCCAGCTTCGATCAGGTGCACTCGATCCATCTTTTCTAGTTGTGTATAGCTTTCTTGATTTTTAGGGGCTGCTACTGGTAATGTTTTGCACTATTCTTGTTGAGATTCCTGTTTCGTAGTGTATTGGCTGATTATCTGGGTGTGGGTGTCGAATTTCTTGTTGATTGGTTACTTTGTAATAGTGTTTTACGTGTGAATCTTTTTATTGTTCTTAGTGGGTATTATTCTTAATGGTTTTGGAGTGTGTTACCTTGTCTGATTACTTTACTTGATTGACTAGCATATCCCTTAATTGTGGTAGTATTAGTTCCCAATATTGACTATTGTTTATTAAAACTTGTGTTATATTATTGGTTTTGTTGCTCTCTATCTATTATAGATTGTGTCTGCATGCCTAGCTCCTTTATTGACTTCATTTTAACTAGTGTGCCCTTTTTACCTTATCTTGATCCCCCTTTATTGCATAGTGGCTGTGATTGGAGATGGTAGAATAGGGTCATGTCATAGGTCGGGTCGGGGTCAGGAGGTGTTGGGTCTAGGTCGAGGTTTGGGGGGGTTGGGTCTGGGTCGGGTCTAGGATCGAGTTTGGGGTTAGGGGCTAGGGGTAGTAAGGTTAGGCGGGATAAGGGATTTTCTAGGTTGCGAGTTGGGTCTTGGAACATCGGTACTTTGCAGGGTAAGTCTATAGAGCTGGTGAAGATTCTTAGAAAGAGGAGGGTTAGTGTAGCGTGTGTCCAGAAAACTAAATGGGTAGGCACTAAAGCGAGAGATGTGGATGGATATAAGTTGTGGTACTCGGGTAACGTGAGACATAAAAATAAGGTAGATATCTTAGTAGATGAAGATCTTAGGGTGGTAGAGGTAAAGAGAGTTAGTGTGTAACACCCCGTACTTAATTACGTGCATTAGCCATGATTATATGTGTTGGAGTATATGTATTGATCATAAGTTAGGTATATATGAGTTTAAGTATGAGTATTGATTATTTTGAGATGGTTTCAAGTGTATAGTTTGATTATATGTGTATAGGAATCGACTTTATTTATACCGGAATTTGCTCGTCGAAGTTTCTATGCGAAGTTTATCGAGTTAGATTTCCAACGATATAAAGATTTCTGAAAATAGATGAGTATCGGATATAAGCGAGCATGTTCGAAACTTGAAAACGGTGGACACAATGAACAGTAAATGTGTAGAAATTTTCTGCACACAAAAGTACTGCAGCTAAACAGATTTTTGGGTCGACTTTAAACGATCATAACTCCTTGTACAAAATGAACTGTGTGAGATGCTATATATAGATGAGAAGCCCCGAGAGTCTTCTTTCTAATGCAATTGGTTTCACCCAAATCCATTATCGGAGCAAAGAGTTATGGTCAATTTACTTTAACCTATCAAAACAGTCCACCATGGACAAATTCAGATTTACTTAAATTTTAAGGGCAATATGGTCATTTTCCATCACCTCATGGACAAAAATTGGTCATTATATACATATACTTAGCCTCATATCCATCATTTATCATCCAAATTGTTGAAGAATAAGAAACCCTAGCCTAATTTCAACTCCAATTATCTTGTGATTCAACCGTAGAAAATCCAAATTGATTCCGTAGTTGTGTTCACCGTCTCGAGGGCTTCGAGAAGCACCCCTTATTTGTGCCAACAGGACTTCGAAATCAAAAGGGCCATTTTATGGTAAGGATGTAAATTATGTTGGTGTTATTTATATGGATATGTATATATATGCATGTGAGCATAAGAAGTATGTTATTTGATTATTGTTGAAAGATGATTGGAAATGATGTTGGATTATTCTTGTGCATGGTTGGATTATGTTGAATTGTGAAGGGATTTGGTGTGATGATGTGGTATTGAAATGATGATTATATATATATATATATATATATATATATATACACATAAACCTATTGTTCAAGTTGGTTTTTGGAATGCTTTGCAAATATTGGTTGTATGGAATTATGGAAGAGAATTGTGGTGTTGGGTTGCTAATACTAGATGCCAAACATTTCATTGTAGATAAGTGATTTGTAAAGGTGGGAAGTTGTGTTGAATTGGTATCCGAATCTACAACGAGGTATGTAAAGCATACTCTAACGATGTTCTTTGGCATGAAAACACCAATGTTCCATCAAGTAAGATTCCGAGGTTGTCCAAAAAACATGTATTGTTCTACGTTACCAACGAAGTTGTTTCCATTCTATAAAGTGTCAAAATGTTTCATTGATATACCAAAAGGCTCCTATTTCATTGTTGTGATATTGATGATTCTGAAACACATTGTTGATATACCAATGAGTCTTTATTACATCGTTATTGTATAGAAGGTCTATTACTTGGTTCCTATTGATGTATCATTGTTCCAAAGGTACTATATTGGCATGAACACTAATGTAATAATCTCAAAAGCTTTTGAACTAAGTTATTGGAAAGATCTCTTATGTGTTTTACTTGATATACGTGTGGGTGGTAGCTCAGGGGCTTAAGCCTAGCATGGGCCGATCCCGATACTTGATATGATTACAGTTGATATGTACTGGGGGCAGCCTAATGGTCACAGTACGGTACAGTATTGATTATTGTTAGGTGGTTGGAGGTTCGGGAGGAGGAGGTAATGACGAATGATAATTGTAAAGAATGAAATGAACGAATGTATACCGTTCCACAAATGTGTTTGAATTCAAGAACCCAATTCAGATTAATGATAATGTACATGATCCTAAAAGTGTTTATGAAGTGTGGTTCACTTCTATTATGATTTATTCACTTGTGTCTGATTTTCTTGATCCCCCATATCACATATGATTATTTATAGTTTTACATACTCAGTACATATTTCGTACTGACGTCCCTCACGGGGGACCTGTATTTCATTCTGCAGGCACAGGTGCTTCAGTTCATACACATCATAGATAGGATCCAGGTCATACAACTATTGTTGGTGAGCTCCAGTTTGCTTCGGAGCTTTCCGAGTCGGTTCCTTATGTTTTGTTATTGTACAGGAGTCATGTGTGGGCGGGGGGGGGGGGGTTGTCCCGACCCTAGTTATGTCATGTATATCCTAGAGGCTTTGTAGACATAAGGAAGGGTAGAGTCATGAAAGTTTATATAGTGATGTTATATTTGTATATGTGGTGGTCCCGACGGCCAAGTATTATATATATATATATATTTGTGCGTGTTGTGCTGGTAATTAGACTCTTCTATATGCAACGAAGCGCTGTCCAAATTTTTGGTGACATGTAAGTGAAAGTACAGGTATTTGAACGGGTTCTCCCGGGCCTTCTCGGCTTTGGGTGCCAATTCGGCCCGATGGGATTTTAGGGCGTGACAAAAAGTGGTATCAGAGAGGTTCGTCCTAGTGAGTCTACAAAGTCGTGTCTACGTAGAGTCTTGTTTATAGGTGTGTTGTGCACCACATCTATAAACAGGAGGCTATGGACATTTAGGAAATTGTTTCTTTCCTTCAGATCATAGATCATGCCATAGAGCTTGTATAGCAAATGAAGTCATAGTTGACCACCGAATCCATTTGTTTCTCTTATTACAGTAAGAATGCCGGATACCGGAAGTAAGAATACCGGCGAGCGGGTGAATACCGGCGAGCGGGTAGATGTGGCTGCCGGAGAAGGGACTAGTAAGTCACCACCTGTACAAGTTACTCAGAGTGAAGCTCAAGCTGAGCGGGTATCTGAAATTTCTTCCACTCCAGATGAAATAAGTGGGAGGCGAACCACATTCACAGAACCACTTGTTAATGCTGCTGATCAGGATATGAGGGATGTAGTACAACTGTTAACCCAGATTGTTACCGGTCAAGTCCAAGGGCAAGCTATTCCTGTCGCGGGTTCTAGCGGTACTGATAGGGCGGCTAGTCTTCGGACGCAAGATTTTCTTAAGATGGATCCGCCTACTTTTATTGGATCCGATCTTAATGAAGATCCGCAGGACTTTATTGATCAGATCCAAAGGGCCCTAGAGGTGATGCATGTATCGGGCAGAGAGACAGTGGAGTTAGCCGCGTATAGATTCAAAGGTGAGGCTATATATTGGTATGAAGACTGGAAACGATCAAGGGGCATTGATGCACCCCCAGCTACTTGGAAAGAGTTCAAAGAGGCATTTATTGATCATTATCTTCCATATGAGACTCGTCAGGCCCGTGCGGATCAGTTCTTAAATCTTCGACAGGGTAATACAAGTGTGAGGGAGTATAGTCTTCGATTTAATTCTTTGTCCAAATATGCTCCTAATGTTATAGCTACTATGGATGGCAGAGTTCATCGGTATGTGGATGGATTGGATCCGTATTTGGTTAGGGATTGTACTATTATTGCACTGAATAAAGACATGGATATAGCTAGGATCCAAGCATTTGCACAGAAAATAGAAGATCAGAGGCAAAGAAAAAGAACACAGGAATTTGAAAGTGGATCTTCTAAGAGGGCCAGATCTACAGGGCAGTTTATAGCGCCACAAGGAGGTTTTAGACCTCAATTTTCTGCTAGACCACCTAGGCCATTATTTTCTTATTCTGCAGCTAGTGCTCCACCACAACATTAGGGGTTCAGAGGTAGTCAATTTGGGCAAAGAAGTGAGGGTCATAGTTCGCGATCAGTGGGTTATCATGGGCAAGGGAACATGAGCCAATCGAGACCTTCTCGAGAGCTATGTAATCGATGCGGAAAGCATCATATGGGCATATGTCGAATGGGAACAAATGTTTATTTTTGGTGCAGTATGACGGGACATATGATGAGAGAATGCCCACGAAGGGGCGCAGGTGGCGTAGCACGACCTTCGGGATCAGCTGTTGCATCATCGTCACCGGTATCTTATTCTGGTAGGGGCGCACAACCTGCGGGTCACGCTAGAAATGAAAAAAGAGTCGTCAGTTCCAGCGGGACTCAGAATCGCACTTATGCTTTAGCGGATCGACAGAATCTAGAGGCTTCCCCAGATGTGGTCACGGGTACGTTGTCCATATTTTCATTTGATGTATATGCTCTAATTGATCCCGGTTCTACATTATCATATGTTACTCCTTTGGTTGCTGGAAAGTTCAAAAGAACCCTCGAATTGTTAGATAAGCCATTGGAAGTGTCTACCCCGGTTGGGGAATCTATTATTGCTAGAAGAGTTTATAAAGATTGTGTAGTAACTGTGTGTGGTCGAGACACGATGGCCAATCTTGTGGAACTAGAAATGGTAGATTTTGATGTTATAATGGGTATGGATTGGTTGGCGTCTTGTTATGCCAAAATTGACTGTTGTACGAAAAAGATGTATTTACATTTTCCTAATGAAGCAGTTATTGAATGGCAAGGTAAGATTGGCGCACCAAGAGGTAGATTTATTTCTTATTTCAAAGCGAGAAAAATGATTTCCAAGGGCTACATATGTTATTTAGTTAGAGTAAAGGATACGGAATCGGAATCACCAGATCTTCACACTGTACCAGTAGTAAGTGAATTTCTTGATGTATTCCCTGAAAATCTTCCAGGTTTACCTCCTGAACGAGAAGTAGAATTTGGTATTGATGTGATACCAGGCACTAAGCCAATCTCAATTCCTCCGTATAGAATGGCCCCAGCAGAATTACGAGAATTGAAAGGGCAATTGAAAGATTTGCTAGAAAAGGGGTTCATTAGGCCTAGTATTTCCCCTTGGGGAGCACCAGTGTTGTTTGTGCGCAAGAAAGATGGAACATTGAGAATGTGTATTGATTATAGGCAGCTGAATAAAGTGACTCTTAAAAATAAATATCCTCTTCCAAGAATTGATGATTTATTTGATCAGTTACAGGGTGCCAAATGTTTTTCTAAGATTGATTTGAGGTCAGGTTATCATCAAGTGAGAGTCAAAGAAAAAGATATACCCAAGACAGCTTTCCGAACAAGGTATGGTCATTATGAATTTCTAGTTATGTCATTTGGGTTAACTAATGCACCTGCAGCTTTCATGGATTTAATGAATAGGGTGTTTAAGCCATTTCTAGATGTATCTGTGATAGTTTTCATTGATGATATTCTAGTTTATTCTAGATCAGAAGAGGATCATGCTAATCATTTGCGACAGGTGTTGCAAACTCTTCGTGATTGCAAGCTGTATGCAAAATTTTCTAAATGTGAATTTTGGCTAAAGTCAGTGGCATTTCTGGGCCATATTGTATCAAATGAAGGCATACAGGTTGATACTCAAAAGATAGAAGCTGTGAAGAATTGGCCAAGGCCCACAACGCCTACGGAGATTCGTAGTTTTCTTGGGTTGGCTGGTTATTATAGAAAGTTTGTTGAGGGTTTTTGTTCTATTTCAGCACCCTTAACTAAGCTAATGCATAAAGCATCCAAGTTCCAATGGAATGATGCGTGTGAGGAGAGTTTCCAAGAATTGAAGAATAAGTTGACTTCTACACCTGTGTTGGTACTTCCAGAAGGTACAGAAGGGTATACAGTGTATTGTGATGCTTCGAGAATTGGTTTAGGATGTGTATTAATGCAGCATGGTAAGGTGATAGCATATGCCTCAAGGCAATTGAGGCCACATAAGAAAAATTACCCCACACATGATCTTGAGCTAGCAGCGGTTATCTTTGCTTTAAAAATATGGCGCCACTATTTATATGGGGTTCATGTTGATATATATACTGATCATAAGATCTTACAATATATTTTCAGTCAGAAGGATCTAAATCTGAGGCAGCGAAGGTGGATGGAACTATTAAAAGATTATGATGTTGATATTTTGTATTACCCAGGGAAAGCGAATATAGTAGCTGATGCGTTGAGTCGTAAGGCTATGATGGCACCTGTAGAAAGGCAAGGGATGATTAAAGATCTTCATCAATTAGCTAGTCTAGGAGTTCGTCTTCTCGAAACTCCGGACGAGGAGATTATTGAGCATAATGCCGCGGAATCCTCATTAGTAGCTGAGGTGAAAGAGAAGCAAGATGCAGATCCTGTTTTATTGCAACTCAAGGAGAATGTTCAAAATGGTGCGACGAAGGTATTTGAGCTTTCGCAAGAAGGAGTACTTCTATGCCAAAATCGGCTATGTGTGTCTATTGTTGATGAGCTAAGAAAAAAAATTATGACTGAGGCACATTTCTCAAGGTATTCTATTCATCCAGGGTCAACTAAAATGTATCAAGATTTGAAGGATGTATATTGGTGGAATGACATGAAAAGGAACATCGCAGAATTTGTAGCGCTGAATGTCCAAATTGCCAACGAGTTAAAGTGGAACATCAAAAGCCCAGAGGCTATATGCAATGCATAGATCTTCCAATTTGGAAGTGGGACATGATCAACATGGATTTTGTTACAGGTTTGCCTCGTACAGCTCGGAAATTTGATTCTATATGGGTGATTGTGGATAGGCTTACTAAATCCACACATTTCTTACCCGTTAAGACCACTTACACAGTTGAAGAATATTCGAAGCTGTATGTTAAAGAAATAGTCCGATTACATGGAGTGCCAACTTCTATTATATCGGATCGGGGAACTCAATTTACCGCAAACTTTTGGAAGTCTTTCCAACGGAGTTTGGGAACACAAGTGAATCTGAGTACAACTTTTCACCCTCAGACAGATGGACAAGCAGAGCGCACCATTCAAACACTTGAAGATATGCTACGAGCATGTGTTATAGATTTTAAAGGCAGCTGGGATGATCATTTACCTCTTATTGAGTTTGCCTACAATAATAGCTATCATTCAAGTATCAAAATGGCACCATATGAAGCTTTATATGAGAGGAAGTGTAGATCACCAATAGGATGGTTCGAAGCGGGTGAAACTCTTATGTTCGGACCGGATCTTGTGTATCAAGCCATAGAAAAAGTCAAGGTGATTCAGCAACGGTTGAAAAAAGCCCAAAGTCGACACAAGTCATATGTGGATAGTAGAAGAAGAGGGCTAGAGTTTTTGTTAGGCGATTGGGTATTTTTGAAGGTATCGCCAATGAAAGGGGTGATGAGATTTGGCAAAAAAGGAAAGTTGAGTCCACGATATATAGGCCCGTATAAGATTATTCGAAGATGTGGGCAAGTTGCTTATGAATTAGAGCTACCCCAGGAACTCTCATCAGTGCATCCAGTATTTCATGTATCGATGCTTCGAAAGTGCATCGGAGATCCGTCCCTTATTACTTCTACTGAAGATGTGCAAGTAACAGAAGATCTTACCTATGAGGAGATGCCTATTG
Source organism: Capsicum pubescens (assembly GCA_030864215.1). Lineage (NCBI taxonomy): Eukaryota > Viridiplantae > Streptophyta > Magnoliopsida > Solanales > Solanaceae > Capsicum > Capsicum pubescens. Next base: position 202,948,812 of record CM061545.1, on the reverse strand, counting down.
CTATATTAGATCGTCAAGTTAAGAATATGAGAAATAAAGAAGTAGCATCGATGAAAGTACTTTGGAGAAATCAACAAAGGGAAGAGATTACATGGGAAGCGGAGGAAGCAATGAAATCCAAATACCCTTATTTGTTCAAAGGTGAAAAAGAAGTGCAAGGAGTGGAACTGGGACACTAACAAGAAAGTTTTTACATATGCATAATATCTATATGATGACGTGAATATCAATTATGAATTCGAACTTGTTTCGGCTAAATAACTACATTCACATTCGAGGACGAATGTCCTTAAGGGGGAAAGGATATAACACCCCGTACTTAATTACGTGCATTAGCCATGGTTATATGTGTTGGAGTATATGTATTGATCATAACTTAGGTATATATGAGTTTAAGTATGAGTATTGATTATTTTGAGATAGTTTCAAGTGTATAGTTTGATTATATGTGTATAGGAATTGACTTTATTTACACCGGAATTTGCTCGTCGAAGTTTCTATGCGAAGTTTATCGAGTTAGCTTTCCAACGATATAAAGATTTCTAAAAACAGATTGGCATGAACACTAATGTAATAATCTCAAAAGCTTTTGAACTAAGTTATTGGAAAGATCTCTTATGTGTTTTACTTGATATACGTGTGGGTGGTAGCTCAGGGGCTTAAGCCTAGCATGGGCCGATCCCGATACTTGATATGATTACAGTTGATATGTACTGGGGGCAGCCTAATGGTCACAGTACGGTACAGTATTGATTATTGTTAGGTGGTTGGAGGTTCGGGGGGAAGAGGTAATGTCGAATGATAATTGTAAAGAATGAAATGAACGAATGTATACCGTTCCACAAATGTGTTTGAATTCAAGAACCCAATTCAGATTAATGATAATGTACATGATCCTAAAAGTGTTTATGAAGTGTGGTTCACTTCTATTATGATTTATTCACTTGTGTCTGATTTTCTTGATCCCCCATATCACATATGATTATTTACAGCTTTACATACTCAGTACATATTTCGTACTGACATCCCTCACGGGGGACCTGCATTTCATGTTGCAGGCACAGGTGCTTCAGTTCATACACAGCGTAGATAGGAGCCAGGTCATACAACTATTGTTGGTGAGCTCCAGTTTGCTTCGGAGCTTTCCGAGTCGGTTCCTTATGTTTTGTTATTGTACAGGAGTCATGTGTGTGGGGGGGGAGGGTTGTCCCGACCCTAGTTATGTCATGTATATCCTAGAGGCTTTGTAGACATAAGGAAGGGTAAAGTCATGGAAGTTTATATAGTGATGTTATATTTGTATATGTGGTGGCCCCGACGGCCAAGTATTATAAATATATATATTTGTGCGTGTTGTGCTGATACAGGTAATTAGACCCTTCTATATGCAACGAAGCGCTGTCCAAATTTTTGGTGACATGTAAGTGAAAGTACAGGTATTTGAACGGGTTCTCCCGGGCCTTCTCGGCTTTGGGTGTCAGTCCGGCTCGATGGGATTTTGGGGCGTGACATAGTGATAGACTGATGTCTATTAAGTTGGTCATGGGAGGGTCTTCGGTGAACGTTATTAGTGCCTACGCCCCGCAAGTAGGTTTGGACGAAGAGGAGAAGAAGGAATTCTGGGAGGTTTTAGATGAGGTGGTGAGGAGCATCCCGAGCACTGAGAAGCTTTTCGTGGGAGGGGATTTCAATGGTCATTTTGGGTCTTTATCGAGAGGGTATGATGATGTGCATGGCGGTTTCGGTTTTGGTGAGCGGAATGAAGGAGGAGCTTCTCTGTTGGATTTTTCTAGGGCTTTTGGGTTGTGGATAGCAAATTCGAGCTTTCCGAAGAAGGAGGATCACCTTATTACGTTTTGTAGTTCAATGGCCAAGACTCAGATAGACTTTTTGCTGCTTAGAAAAGGGGATAGAGCGCTATGTAAAGACTGTAAAGTCATACCTAGCGAGAATCTCTCGACTCAACATAGGTTGGTGGTGATGGACTTGGCTATCAATAAGGGTAAAAAGAAGAGAAGTGGGGAGGCACGGCCTAGGATTAAGTAGGGTAGCTTGACTTTGGCTAGTGCTTTGGAGATGGAAGAAAAGTTGAAGAGTAGGGAGGCTTGGGAGAGTAGAGGGGGTGTGGATAATATGTGAGAGACGACTTCCAGTTGCATTAGGGAGACCGCTAGAGAGGTGTTGGGTGTCTCGAGAGGTCGATCTGGCAAATATCGAGGAGACTGGTGGTAGAACGAAGAGGTCAAGAGAAAGGTGGAGTCTAAGAAGGTGGCTTATGCAAAGTTGGTTGGGAGCAAGGATGATGAGGAAAGGCAGAAGAATAAGGAGGAGTATAAGGTAGCTAGAAGAGAGGCTAAGTTAGCGGTTACGATGGCTAAGACAACAACTTTTGAGAGTTTGTATGCGGCTTTGGAGGAGAAAGGCGGAGATACGAAGTTGTATAGGATGGCCAAGGACAGGGAGCGGAGGGCTCATAACCTTGACCAAGTGAAGTGCATCAAAGGAGAGGATGGTATAGTGTTGGTTGAGGATGCCCTCATTAGAGAAAGGTGGCAGTCCTATTTTCATAAACTTTTGAACGACGAGGGGGGAAAAAGTTCTGTGTTTGAAGAATTGGAGATATCTGAGGAGGGTCGCGATTATAGTTATTGTAGGCATATCGAGGTTGATGAGGTCAAGGGAGCTATTTGCAGGATGCGGCGGGGTAGGGCGACGGGGCCAGACGAGATTTCAGTAGATTTTTGGAAGAGCACTAGTGGGACAGGTCTGGAGTGGTTGACAAGGTTGTTTAACATTATCTTTAGAGCTGCTAAGATGCCTGAAGCGTGGAGGTGGAACACGATGATTCCAGTGTATAAGAACAAAGGAGACATTCAGAGTTGTAACAACTATAGAGGTATTAAGTTGTTGAGTCATACTATGAAGGTTTGGGAAAGGGTGGTAGAGTTGAGGATAAGGAGGATCGTGACGATCTCTGAGAATCAGTTCAGTTTCATGCCTGGTCGCTCGACCATTGAGGCCATTCACCTTGTAAGGAGATTAGTGGAGCAGTTTCGAGAGAGGAAGAACGACTTGCACATGGTGTTTATTGATCTAAAGAAGACATATGACAGAGTTCCCAGGGAGATTCTGTGAAGGTTCTTGGAGGCTAGAGGGGTGCCCGTGGCGTACACTAGGTCGATTCAGGATATGTATGATGGTGCGAAGACTCGTGTGAGGACGGTAGGTGGATATTCGGAGCACTTCACAGTTTTGATAGGGTTGCATCAGGGATCGACTCTTAGCCCATTTCTTTTTGCCTTGGTGATGGATGCTTTGACGCGACATATTCAAAGGGAGGTGCCTTGGTTTATGTTATTTGCAAATGATGTGGTTCTGATCTATGAGACTCGGAGTGGAGTTACTGATAAGTTGGAGATTTGGAGACAGACGCTTGAATCTAAAGATTTTCGGTTAAGTAGAACCAAGACGGAGTACTTGGAGTGTAAGTTCAGTGATATGTCGCAAGAAGATAGAGTGGTTGTGAAGCTAGACTCTCAGGCCATCCAGAAGAGGGAGAGTTTCAAGTATCTGGGATCTATAATTCAGGGTAATGGTGAGATTGATGAGGATGTCACGCATCGTATTGGGACAGGGTGATTGAAGTAGAGACTCGTTTTGGGAGTCTTTTGTGATAAGAAGGTGCCCCCGAAGCTTAAAGGTAAGTTCTACAGAGTGGTAGTCCGGACGGTTATGTTGTATGGAGCAGAGTGTTGGCCAATTAAGAACTCCCACATCCAAAAGGTGAAGGTAACGGAGATGCGAATGTTGCGATGGATGTGTGGACATACCAGGAAAGATAGGATAAAAAATGAGATTATTCGGGAGAAGGTGGGAGTTACCTCGGTGGAGGATAAGTTGTGAGAAGTGAGGCTACGTTGGTTCGGATATGTGATGAGGAGGGGCCCTGATGCTCGCTCCAGTGCGAAGGTGTGAGACTCTGGCTATGGATGGTTTTAGGCGGGCTATAGGTAGATCGAAGAAATATTTGAGGGAGGTGATTAGACATGATATGGAGCTATTACAGCTTACAGAGGACATGACCCTTGATAGGAAGGTGTGGAGAACGCGGATTAGGGTAGAGGGTTAGGGGGTGGGAGCGCGACAGTAATAGTAGGGGAGTTTCTGGTTCATAGTGTTGTGGCTGTAGTTTTTGGGGCTAGTGGTGTTGGCTTTTTTGCATCCCGTACTAGTTTATTATTCACTTATCTTTTGTGTTTGTTATACTGTTAGTTTGTTTTGTGTACCATACTAGTTTATATACGCTTACTTTTTGTATTTGTTATACTGTTATTGGTCCTAAGCTGGGGGTCTATCAGAAACAGTCTCTCTACTTCTCTTGAGGTAGTAGTATGGTTTGCGTACACTCTACCCTCCCCAGACCCCACTAGGTGGGAATACACTGGGTATGTTGTTGCTTAATACTTTATATATATAAAAATTATCTGATACATTGTATTAAAAGCTAGATATCTTATGATACATAACTTTATATGCAAATACAATAGTATTATATCTACTATTGTATTGTTAATTTAAGTTTCTGATACATTAAATTATTTTGGTTGAGATACATCACGATAATTAAGTTTGCATTATGACTTATTTTTTAAAATATTTGATAGTATAATTTACATTAAGTTATAAAACTACAATTAACTTATATGATACATTGCTGAAGAGTAAAATATCTTTTGATGCATAATAGTCTAACAAATGGACGAAAATTAATTTATAAAAATTGTAATAAAAACAATCAAAAGTTTTGCTCCCTTGGTGACTCAAACTCACAACCTCAGGGTTAGAAGTGAGACACTTACCATCCGAGTAACTCCCTCGTCTAGTTTTGGTATGTCCACTGATCATTATCACTGTATCATACAATTCCACTGTATTTGCAGGTTGAGTACTTGAACATTGAATAAACCCATCGTGCTGAGGCTTTCAAGCCCAACCAATAGCAAGAACTAGACGGACAAACTTGTGTTCTATTCATTTAAACTCAGCACTAAAATTTGGACCTGAGATTTATGTTTGAGTTCCAATGCAAAAATAAAACGTTAAAAAAGTTCATACCTCCTTTCTGATATTGTATCTTGTTTTGCACACTTAGTTCTTTTCCGTCCAAATGAAAATGAAGACGACGACACAAGTACCTCTAAAATACATCTCACCTGTTTCATAGAAATAAGGAAAGCCTCTTGATTTGTTTAAGTTCAGTTCTGCTTCAGCAAATTCAACAAACTAGTCTCTTGACAGAACATGAACAAAATTACAATGACTTCTTTGTCTCATACACTTTTAAAGAGGAGAAATACAGAGATGAAAAGATGTTCTTGAGCTAAATACAGGTAAAGCCTTGTTGAAGCGGAAATGACCATCATGGAGTAGTATGAAGATTGTTTTCAAAACTTGATTAGACAAAATAAAAAGAGGAGCAGAAAAACTATGGCTCTAATCACACAGAACCTCTGACTCCAGGTTACAGAATTCCATCATCTCTGCAGCAAGTATAGGATTATAAACAAATGCAAGGTCGATTTATTATAAGAGCCATGATGGTGCCCCATTCGAACTTCAACACCAAAGGCAGGCTTCATCATCAAGTTCATGACATATAGATGTCTGAAATTCATGAAAATTTAGCAAATAAGCTAGCATTTTACACAGCTAAGGACAAGGAGAGTGAGAGCAGGAATACCAACTAAATATATACCTGAAATGCTCTATACCAGATTCGAGCTTTCAGGAACTTGAGCTCCTATTAAAACTTACGCACATAAATATCCAGGCTTTGCGCAAAGGAATTGAAGAAATAAAATACGGATAAGAGTGCAATAAAACAATAAAACATTTGAATATAACTTTTATGTCCTATTAGAAAGGAATGAGAGAAACACTTTACATTTGCTTAATAATGAACTGTTGCTGGCTTAGTAAATGTCCTATTATTCAAGAAAAAGAAAAATTAAAAAGGATAACCAAGTTTCGATAGGCATCGTTTGAATATAACTTTTATGCCCTATTAGAAAGGAATGAGAGACACACTTTACATTTGCTCAATTATGAACTGTTGCTGGCTTAGTAAATGTCCTATTATTCAAGATAAAGAAAACTTAAAAAGGATAACCAAGTTTTGATAGGCATCTTTTAGAAACATCCAATGCTGCTTTATACTTCATAGTCACCTAGAGATGGATAGATTACTGGTACAAAGGGTTCAAGTGAAGTCAACATCAGGACGTAGACCTTGACTTCTTCTGCACTTCTCCCGCATACCATCCCTATCTTTTTTTTTTTCAAAAAAAAAAGACAAAGAATAGCTTTACAAATTCCAGGCCTGTAAATGGAAAGTAGCACCAGCTTATGATGCAACCTAAAAGAAGGAAAATCAATTTTATTGGAGAAAACTCTCCTACCAGTTCACTTGGAAGAAATCCTGCTTAAGAAATTGAGTTTGCTGCTTGAAGCACCAGCTTTTCCACTGTGTGCATGACCTACATTTCCAACTTCAAAAGAATCTTCATGTTTCGGGAAGCTTCTCTTGAAGGCATCAGCCAATGACGTAGAGGGAACAGAAGCATCGGTTATTATCTGTAAAAAATTAGAAAAATAGAGCAATTGTTTATAACACACATATACAACAAACAAGACTAGTAAATGAAACATGGAAAAATGTTTTTTATGTTAAAATGCCACTCAATATTGAATAATGATGTAACTAAAATGGGATAGAAAAAAATCAACAACACTCCAGCCTACATTGAACTTACATTTTTGCCAGTATGATTGTCAGGTTTTAGATTGGTTGCTGATCCATCACCATGTACAAAATTACCTGATACCTTCTGTTTTGTAGCTTCAGCTAAAAGTGTGGCAGTATTACCTCCTACATGAAGATACAAAGCCAGTTAATATCAGTACTCAGACAAAATTATAATTTGAGATTCACCACACTACATCGCAGATATTAAAGGGAATCGATGATTGCCAGGACTTAAACAAGGTCAAGGTAACTAAATGGGGAAAAACAAGCCATACTTGAGGAAAGTTCATAAGTTTATTAATTAAAGAGCTAGATCCCAAGGTTTTAATCTAATGAAATGGAGTCATCCAGAAAGGTCAAAAGTCAAACTCCCCTGCAGATTGTAAAAACAGTAATTATTTTACACACCAAGTTCGATTCCCACTGGGTGCAAACAATTTCTGAGGGCCATCGGACTGGGTGAAACCCTGAATTAACCGTGGTGCACTTGCGGGAAACTCCTTGCCGAGGGCCTTTGCACCCCCGGGATTAGTCGGGACTCGAAGAGTACTCGGACACCCGGTGCAAGTCAAAATAAAAAGTAATTATTTTACACACATCTCATAAGTTGTGTGTATGCTGCAGCTCCGAAATTGACAGAACCCCATACTACATATTGCTCGCTACTCGACAGAAATGGTTGTCATACTTGGAGATCGGAATACAGCTTATATGCAACTGGAAGACAAGTTACCTTGCTTATTTAAAACTTTTGGCAATGCTCCAGTACCCATCGTTACAGAAAGTGGATGCAGAATCTGCAATTTCCAGTGGCAGAGAAAATAATATCAAAATGGGTTGAAAAAATTGAATTTACTTTATAAATATGATACACAACACCAGATGTCTTCATACACGACAAAATATTTAAAGCAGAGGAAAACAACACTTCCACCGAAAAATGAAGTGATGAAAGTACTAACAGGTAGTTCTAGCTGCGACTTTGACCTCTGTGTCTGCTGATATTTCAAGATGGTCCAGTCAAACACATAATCCATTTTATACCCTGATGGGACGGAAACAGAAACAAAAAAAACTTGAATGAAATAACTGCTAAATCCTGCAAGAATGCACGTATGTTGGAACTCTGCCATAGAAAGACCAAGCCTATTTGCAAGAAACATATAAAAGTACTGAACTTGCACAACAAAACAATCAGAGAACTCATCTTTCTGGATAGAGAATCTAATTAGTCTAGCGAGCATAGGTCTACCCTCTACAGTAGTAGTAATGGACACAAAATACTTGATGCTTTTGATGCTCCTAATCTTACATGTTCATGATTACAATATTATGTTTTTCAGACTTCTTTGTTTTTTGTTCTCATATGAGACCCAAAAAGATCCTATCCAGGAGTCAGAGTACAGTAAGAAATGCAGCACAACATATATTTCATTTTTATTGTGCTAGAACCTGAATTAAAAATCCATACCTTCACGTGTAAATAAGTCACGAAACAAGCGCTTCAGGAATCCATAATCAGGACGCTGGTCAAATGTTAAAGAGTGACAATAATGCAAGTATGAAGCAAACTCCACTGGAAGAGATTTGCATAAAACCTATAGCGAGAAAATTGAATGTCAGTTGACTTACCATTAAACTAAATGAAACGAAACCCCGTGAATGTATTAACCTAATAAAGTTTTAATTATCGCACCCATTACCACTAAAATAGTTTGAGATACATCATCACTTATTTTTCTGGTTATGCAAACATAGAGCCCAAGCATGGAACAGGCCAGCTGATGCTCAAAGAAGCTTTAGATTTCAAATAGCCAAATATAGGTCATTTCCAAATTCTCATAGTGGATGAGAATTAATACAAAGTTACAGAACAATCTATTTAGGCCCCCTTCTAGTCTGATCTATAAAAGATGTACCAACTTAAAGCAAAAGAACAAGAATCTAGTCATACGCCCCCAAAGGAGTCGTCTAGAGGTCAAAGAGCTGAAGCAGCAATCTTGGCAAGTGGCAACTAAGATTTAGATCCAAGTGAAGCTGACATCAATTCTTCCCTTCTACTTGAATCTTGATATGCAAGATGCTCGGTACCTATACTGGAGCGATGTAGTAAGCACTTGGTGAATCAGCACAGGTTCACGTAAGTTAGCCCAGACACCATCTTTATATTATATATACACACAAATTAAAAAACAAAGGAATATAGCCATCCATTTTTCTAAAACAGACCTCAATTGTTGTTGACACTTTTTTCTCACGGATCTTGTCATATTTTTGCTTTTTTGTATCAGCTTTTAGACCCTGCCATGGAAGGCTACATGAGAAAGTTAACCAATTAATTCGGTCAATATAAAAGAAAAAGGAACAAAAACCAAACCAAAGAAAAATCAACAATAGTAAATAAGAAATAGCGACAGAGTAGAGGAGAAGTGGCCACACCTGCCTCTCAAGAAATATAAAAGAACATAGCCAAGAGATTCCAGATCATCCCTCCGGCTTTGCTCTAGAGATTTTGATAAGAGGATATTTTAGTACAATGTCCAGTCTCAGATATAAGAACCCAACATATAGTATAATTTTACCTATTCCCAAATGTGTATTGCAACTGGCATACCTTGCTGTCCCTGTCAAGTTCTTGTTCTCTCTGTAACACAGCATAGGAGGCAGAAAGAATAATTTAGCACCAAGAATTGGCACGAACCACTGTTCAAGTAATTGGAAAGAACAAAAACATTTTACATTGGTCATTGGGGAAGAAACAAAAAACCAGCAAAAGGCATTTCTTTCATAGGTTTTAGGTGAAGCCTAGTGGGATTTTTCAATAAATTAATAGGATACGCCTTTTTCAGTTTTGACAAATTTCAAGCAATACAAATATTTGCAATCATCAACTCCTTAATGATAGCAAAGGACAAAGTATCATATAAACAGAAATGATAACAACAAATAAAATTCAAGTGTAGCGACTGAATTTTCACTTAAACTGAAGTTCTGTCACTGCAAAAGCAGGGGAAAAGGGAATATACTGAACATCAAAAGTCATATGCTTCCAGAAGGAAGTTTCATAAAACCAAATATAGGCACACCTGTAAGGAATATGACGGTTTGAGATGGGGTCACGATATCTTTTTGCAAGTCCAAAATCAATAACGTAGACCTGTTTTGTCAATAGGGAAAACAAGAATAAAAAAGCAAAGGTAAACAAAACAACACAGGAAAAATAATGATTGGTTAAATGACATGACCGCGAAGCTAATGCAGCTTCTGATCCTCAACCCCACCCCCACCCCACTAGGCTAATAGGCTTTGATCTAGGGATAAGAGTTTGGCACATGATGTGTGGTTTGGGCCGCACACCACAGGTCAAATCCTACCGCAAACAAAAGCCCAGTAGTTAAGTGGAAAAGGGTAGAGAGGCAGGCCTGTAATCCCCCAAGTTTCGGACCGTGTGCCACTGGTCCAAAGGATTTCTCTCTTATAAGAAAATGACTAAAAAGCTTATATCTGAAAAGGTCATAACCTGATTTGCCTTCCTGCCAAGACCCATGAGAAAGTTATCTGGTTTTATGTCTCTATGTAGAAATCCTTTTGTATGCAAATACTCTATTCTCGCAATCTGCTTTTGTCACAGAAAAGGATCCCCAGTACAGTTATGAGCATAATTCCATGATACATGTCATGGGATAAAGACAGTAATGTTAAGGGAATTAATAACAAACATGTTTGATATCACATAATTTCTGCAACATACTCATCTAGAGACAGCCGAGTACATGTCAAACTTGCACACACAACACAAGCGTAAATAACTAAATAAAGCCAAAGGTAATATAAAGGCCAAAGCGAGGCAATCCCCCATACCAAACTACTGAAAGCAATACACAAAACATGCATTACTTTACTCAAAAGAAACAGAGGTATGTAATATTCTGATTACCATCTGATCAGCCAACATTAGGACTGTTTTCAGCGAGAATTTCCTCCCACAGTGTACAACGAGGTCTTCAAGACTGGGACCAAGCAAGTCAATAATGAGGACGCTGTCATTCCCATCAACTCCACGCCATTTTATGTTAGGAATACCATCTGAAATCAAAACCAACAAGTGATAATGACTATTCCTTCCGTTTCAATTTACCTGGCAACGTTTGAATAGGCGCGAAATTTCAAAAAGAAAAGGAAGACTTTTGAAACATTTGGTCATAAACATGCCATAACATTTGTGTGGTTATAAGACTGTTGAAACTTGTTGTCTTAACCATGTCATGACAGTTGTGTGGCCGCCATAAGACCTTCACATTAAGGGTTAAATGGGAAATTAAGTTAAATTATTTCCAAATTTAGGAAGGTGTCATTTTTTTGGAAGGGATTAAAAAGGAAATGTTGGCACATAAAGTAATCAAGGAAGACATACTTCCTCCCTGAAGTATAGTGTACAGCTTTGCCTCATAAAGCAACTGAGGGTGTCTTGTCTGCCTATTTTCCTGTAACCACAAAGAATAGAGTCAAATGACTGATTCAGTCTGTCTAGCAACCGCAATTAAGATTTTTTCTTTTGATACCCAACCACAACTGAGTTTTCTAATTCAAACACTGCTTAAAACTAGATATCTTCACATATGTATGGATATTTGGGCATTTTATCAGTAATACTTTTTTTATAGCTGTGATGTCGAGGCCAGCTAACGCAACTTGATGCATTTTACCAGTAATACAGTAAGTAATGTTTGAAAAAATACATAACTAAGGAAGATTATTTGCTTGGACTAATCCAGGAAATACATCATGCTATAGAAATGGAAAAGGTAGGATAAATTATGGGATCAAATTAATCTATAAACTACATTGGGTTGATCAGTATCACGTGCTTTCAGATGGAGGAGCCAGCAGAACAATAATTTTTAGGAAGACTTAAATTCACGTGCATACATATTGATGACAAAAAGAGTAGTTAATTATGTAACCAACTCAAAGCAGCAACAGGAAAATGAGCATAACAAATTTTGTCTCAGAAAGGAACCCCATGATATCGGAACTTGGGAGCAAATTTGGACTAGAGGAGTATACCACATCTGTTCAAACAGCTAAGTACACAAACAAGGATGATGATGAAAGATTTGCTCAAGAGGAGAATGCTTTATGAAAGCAAAAAGATAAAAGAAAATGATGATGAAATATTTCTCATTCATAGAAAAAGGGATAAGAGAGACTTGGAATGGAGGAAGTTGATTATTTCCACTTTCAGTGGGGGATGGTGAATTCGAAGGATGACCATCTTCTAGATGGCACTACTACAGAAACGGATATGAATGTTTCCAAAAGAGGAAAACACTTTATTCAAGGATGATAATAGTACCAAATATGGATTACTAGATGATGGATGATTGGCAGAGGGGGAATTTCTTATTGAGTGATCAAGTGAGAGAATTATAAAGGGAATGGAAAACCTCTAGTTCCCGAGATGCATTAATTATAATGAGGATAATGATACTAGAGTATGGTTCAAACGAATACCATTGGAGAATGCTATCCACAGGTAAATGGTTTGGCAATTCTTCGGAGAATGTCATAGAAATTACAGCAAACGATTACTTGAATTCTGAGGATCGATGGACCGTGTGCTATAAGTTTTAGGACGACATCTAAGGTTGGGAATGCGACGAAGTCCAGAAATTTCTTATGTGTGATTATTCACCAACTCTGCCAGTACAAGTTTGATCACAATGTCGGTGCAAGGTGCCAAACCCAGATAAAAAATGAAGATTGTGGTAGCCGGTAGACTAGCAGCCAGCATAAAACTAGTTGATCCATGATGAATTTTCATGATACATATTTCATTAGGACGTGCGCACCCTGACAATGTATTCCATCGGCTCACATATGTGATAAAAAATAAGACGATGTGAGGGAGTATGCGCTATGGTTCCCACATCATAGACGAGTATGGATAAAGAAGCTAGTCCTGGCACATCAGCGCCGGATGTGTTGAAGGGACTCCCGTTATGGATGCATTTCTTGAACCCCTTTCAAACTGATGTCAAGTCGAGGTATTGTAGAAAAAGAATTCAACAAAATCAGATCCATATATCATAATCGATTAGTCAAACCGTATTCAGAAAAATAATTAGCATATAAAATTATTTATTGGACCGTGAAAAGAGATTCAACAGAAGACAGAAATAAGTGGGTAAAGAAGCTAGTCCTGCCCCGCCAGCAGCCCAATGTTGTGCAAACTAGAAGCATTCCCATATTATGGACAAATGAGGGCAACGAGACTAGTTCAATGGAGTCGGATTCATCTAAGTAGCTGGAACATAGGCTCTTTGACCGAAAAGTCAATGGAATCCATACTTCAGTAGATATCTTAAAAAGGAGGAAAGATAATGCTACAGCGGGGGGAGGAAGAGATGTGATTATAGTTAAGTAGCAGATACAAAATCTTTTACAATTTAACCATATTGGTTGGAGTTGGCACGAGAGAGGCGTAAGAAGAAAAGGAAAAATCTAGGAATACCAACACAGTGAGTGATATGGGATGTCAAGTTATTGAGAGAAATTATAGGATGTCATTTAACAGTGGGCGACTTAAGAAAGAGAATGAAGGTTTTCTAAAATTGTTTTTTTTTTTTTTGGGTAATCATGGTGCTGGGGCCAGCTTTCGCGCACCTCCAATAATTCCACGGGATACCTTCCACCTTCCACCAGCAAAGCACCAAGTACTAGGTAATTTTATCCACCAAGGCTAGAACAGATTGACACATTTTCTCACTTCGTATAAATTTTTGACATCAAGTTGGTGCTTTTTAATGAAAATCTAAATGATCAAAACATTACACTAACAATGAAGTGGAACATCTTAGGTTTGAAGCCCGGGCATATAGAATACTTCTTTTTTTCAATTGGCACATATCAAACTTCTTGTTCTGGACAAATATTCATCATTTTGAATTCTTAACCTAAATGCCCCTGGTTCACATTAAGATCTACCCAATTACAACACCTCAAGCTAATCAAACTGACGTGCATATATGTCCATAAACATGATGGGAGACTTATAATGTTCAAACTTGTCTAAATGATTAACATAGCTATACCATTTTCCTTTTTTTTTTCTTTTTATAACCCTAGTGTCTGGGTCAGCTTGCGCGGCACCTCGACTTCTTATACCAATTATTAAAGAAGGATAAATCTAGACAAGAAAGCTTACAATTTTAACAGCAACAATCTCAAAAGTTTCAATGTGGGTAGCTGAAAAAATAGCAGAAAACACATAAAAGAACAATCAGATTTTTTAAAATATAACAACCCAAAATATCAAAAATGACCCCCCGAAAAAACAGAAAAGGAACATACCTAGATATATAACACCAAAAGATCCGCTGCCAATCTTCTTACCTAACTTATACTTCTCTCCAATTATTCTCTCCATCTAGATATAAATTTTATTTATACCCCCAAGTCCAGTTCTTGATTCAATCAAATCCAAAAACAAGAAAAAGAAACAGAGGTTTTTTTTTTTTTTTTTTTTTTTTGTATAAAATGAACTAGTTGGAGAGAAGAATTAAAGAAAGACAAAGAATTACCACTCCTCTAAACTCTTTGACTTTTCTCTCCTAGGACGGGATTTTGTCTTTCTCCACAACCTTGGGTGATTTTTTATTTTTTTTAGGCAAATGGTCTTTGAATTGAACAGTTCGTATTGTTTCATCCTTTGTACGTAGTATACTGGGCAAATATAGTCCTCCAAGTTTGTATTTCTGGTGCAATGGGCAAATGAGTAAACTTCACACATTGGTGAGTCTGTTGACTGCTCCCGTCTCCTGAATGAAGTAGTTTTTCTTAAAAAGGACCATGACAATTATAAACCTCATTCAGGGGTAGCAATTAGGTTGATTGGGTTAAATTTGAAAGGATCAAAATGGATTAACATTTACTTCGATATAAATCTATTTGGATTAAAATGGATTAGATTAAAACGAATTAGATAACGGGTTGTAACCTAACCCGTTCAATGTTTACTAAGTTTTATTTGTTCTTCTATAAATTTACTTTGATATAAATCTATTTGGAGTAAAATAGGGTAGATCAAAACGGATTAGATAACGGGTTATAACCTAACCCGCTCATTGTTTACTAAGTTTTATTTGTTCTTCTATAAATTTTTATGGCTATATGTAACATATCGAATAAAAAAGTTTTTTTGGTTATAAACTAATATCGCAAGAACAAGAATAATAAGAGAAAGAAAACAGGAGACTTTTTTTATTTAACCCCTCTATTTATAGAGAAAATTCCTTCTAGTTTCTCTCTAAAAGATAGGTATTTCATATAGTCATAGTCTATAGATACTCATTACTCAATATATCTTGATAGATATTCATTATAAATTAAATACATCTATAACACCCCCTTGAATGTCTAATTGATAGATAATGTGCATCGTTAAAATCTTATTAGAAAAAACTCATTGAAAAAAAATCAAGTGAAGGAAAAAGAGTGTAATTCTCTAATAATATATATTTCGGCTATTTCATTAAAACCCTTACAAGGAAAATTCCGTGGGATAAAACTTTGAAAGAAAAATAAAAAACACATCATGTATTGACTCCCCCGATGAGAACATCAATTCAAAATCTTAAATCTTGGCATTTCAATCTTGTGCACCATCTTCACCAAAGTTGTAGTTAGTAAAGACTTGGTGAATAATCATTTATATTATCACCTAAATGAACCTGTTGCACGTTGAGATCACCATTCTATCTCCTTTGTTTTATGAATCCCCCTTTAGTTAGGTCATGCATGATCTCGGGTTTGAATAACTATTATCTCAACACGATGAGATTATCATATAAAATAACATGCTATGACATTCATAGAAATAGATAATATGTATGTATTGAACATGTTTGGTGTATTCAAAAACTTGACAAGATTCATTAGGATAAACACATTCATACGACGACTTTCCTTTGCAATATGCAATATCTTATTTCAAATTTGCATCTTGGAGTAAAATAATATCATGTTCATAGTTATAGTAAGATGTATAGATACATTCATTGCACAAGATATGATACTTCAGGATTCAAACCACTTCTGCATGTTTACTATAGTGCACGTTAAGTGTGTACTTTGGCCAGCTATAGCCAGGGGATAGCCACCCCAAAAACGTAGAAACAACCATGGAGCCGAGACTAGTAATCTGGGACGAGGGAAAGGTAAAGAGGTAATATGGACAGGGGTGAAGGTTGAAGCTTGGCCTTCATTATCGAACATCAAAACCCCAAGCGCTAACCCTAGTGTTACTGAAATACAAAGTAATTCTAGATACTAGAAAATGAATCAATCTATGGCGGGAGAGAATACAACTCATATGCAAGCTAATAGTGGCGATAAGAAGAATGTCGAACCAAAAAAGGATGTCCAGAGGAAGCTTATATTGGATCCTCGGGCGAATAAAAAAGGATGAAACATCTTGTTTAATGAGAACAAATTAGGGGACCTGAGGTATGGCTCTTAACTTTATTGCTCCTAAGTTGAAAGAAGGTGAACAAATCATTGAATTGAACAAAGAAGAAGAGTCTGAGAAACGGAAGAATGCTCTTATTTTGTATGTGACTGGCTATGAACCTACCATTATTGCACTTGAAAGGTTCATTT
Source organism: Capsicum pubescens (assembly GCA_030864215.1). Taxonomy (NCBI): domain Eukaryota; kingdom Viridiplantae; phylum Streptophyta; class Magnoliopsida; order Solanales; family Solanaceae; genus Capsicum; species Capsicum pubescens. The sequence continues at coordinate 202,932,347 of CM061545.1, read as the reverse complement.
CGAATCAATAAAATTTCACTACTAAGCTAAAGGTGTATAATCATAATAATGGGTATTTTCTAGTCAAACTCCTCATAAGCCAAGATAGAGATGTTGTGTTTCTTTCAGGACCCTACATGATTACAAATATGCCGATAATTATGAAGAAGTGGATGAATGATTTTGATTTTAATGTTGAGATCCTTTAAACTATCCCTATTGGGGTTAAACTGACCAATTTACCGGTGATTTTGCTGGGGTATGGATTCTCTGAGTAGAATTGGTAATGGTCATGGTGTTTCCCTATATGTGGATGAATGTAACTTAGTAGAGAGAATCTCTTATGCAAGGATTCTGATTAATGTAACTCAGTAGAGAGAATCTCTTATGCAAGGATTCTAGTAGAGATCAATGTAACTCGACCTTTACCTACTATTGTAAGGATGTTGGATCTAACTGGTAGAAGTTTCAATCAAAAGATACAACATGATTAGGTACCAAAATATTATCACACCTGTCTGCAGGTAGGTTACTCATGCAAGACAAAACCACATGAACCAGTAGGTCCACCAATTATTGAACAACCCCAGTGAGAGATAAGACAAGTGTCAACTATGAATGACAACCTAAAGACAAAGATGATATGTCTGCCCCAACAACTGTGGAACCCAGTGTATTGTACACTACAACAGAGTACTTGAATGTTATGATTGGTAGATCATCAAAGAGTCCAAAAACAATGGAGCAAATGGTGGTGAATAGTAGTAATAAATTTAACTTGCTAGATACTGTGGTAGGACAGAAGGATCAACCAACTAACAAGAATATGAAGGGTGCATAAGAGATGGATAGAGGGGGTACCTCTAAGCAACAATAACTAAAATAAATCTGGTAAGTTGAAATATAAGAGGGCTAAATAAGTCCTATAAACATAGAGAATTTAGCGTGTTTTTGAGTCAGAATAATGTAGGATTGGCTGTTGTTTTTTAACATAGAATTATAGGGAACAATGCAATCATAGTTATTGCAAAGTTGGGTAGAAAATGAGATCCTAACCTTGTGCATACTATTGAAAGTAGGGGTGACAAATGAGCGGGTTGGACGGATCAAGATGGGATGAACAAATAATTAGACTAATGCCCAACCTTGCCCAAATGCATTTTGGTCAAGATGGGCTGCGTAAGATGGGCTAAACTATGGGTCATGGATTATAACCCAATCCGCCCAAATGCAAGTTTAATCAAATTAAAAACGCCAACAAGTTTTTTCCTTTTTTCTGTCTTTTTACCTTTTCCTTTTTTGTTTTTTTTCCATTTTTTCCTTTTTTTGTTTCTTTTTTCCTTTTTATTTTTTTCTATTTTTTATTTTCTTTTTTTCTTTCTCTTTTTTTTTTAATCTATTTTTTGTTTTTATTACTTTTTTCTTTGCAACCTTTTTTTATTTTCTTTTTTCTCTATTTTGTTTTTTTTCCTTTTTTTGTCATTTTTTCTCCTTTTTTTCATTTTTTGGTAATTCCTTTTTCTTTTCTCCCATTTTTTTTATTGTTGTTGTATTTTATATATTTTAAAATTTTTATATTAATTTGTATCATATATATTTCAAATAAATTTATTATTTATATTTGAATACTTTAGCAGTGAATATAATTTATCATTTGTATTTGTATACAAATAGTTATAAGGAATAATTATATTTACTTGAGTCTAAAATATTTAATATGCAATATGCCATTCAATGCAAAATGTATCGTTAGTATTTGTATGTCAAGTTTATCATTTGCATTTCTATAAAAACAAGTGTCATTTTATGTGTATGGTCCAAGTTGTATAAACATGTATCATTTGATACAAATGTAAACATTGTATTTGTATGGTTTAATATTTTATTTTTGTAATTTATCATTTATATTTGTATTGTTCAATTTGTATTAATAAAATGCAATTCGTATAAATGAAGATAAATCGTATAAAATATAAATAATGGTGAGAACTATAAAATACAAATACAAGTGCGAACTATAAAATACAAATATAAACACAAGCGTGAACTATAAAATACAAGTACAATTGTATCAACGAATAATATAAAAATATAAATGATGATGTGAACTATAAAATACAAATACAATTACAAGTAGAATTATAAAATACAAATACAAATGTCAACTATAAAATATAAATACAAATACAAGCGTGAATTATAAAATACAAATGCAATTGTATCAATAAATACAAAAATATAAACGATAGTGCGAATATAAATACAATAAGTCATTGTGATATTTTCGTTATCAATCATAACTTGTACTCCACATAGCCATATTTTTTAAAAATATAAATAAAATAAAATTTTAAAAAAGAGAAATAAAAAATTCAAAAAAAAAAAGAAGAGAAATACAAGCTATAGATATAATAGAGAAAAGAAAAGAAAAAAAAGAAATGAAAAAAATAAAAATAGAAAAAAAGAAGAAGAAAAACGAAAATAAGAAGAAAAAGGAAAAAAAAGGGGAAAATATGGAAAAGAAAAAAATACAAGAAAATAAAATTAAAAAACAATAATAAAAAAGTAAATGAAAATGAAAAAGAGATAAAAGAAAAAAATGATGGTGAATATAAATACAATGACCGGGTATGATGTATCTGTCATCTTTCGTGATTTGTACCCGACGTAATCATATTTTTCAGAAATACAAAAAATATAAAATATAAAATACAACAAAAACAAAAAAAATGAGAAAAACAAAAAAACAAAAAAGAGAAAATTAAAAAGGAAAAAACAAACAAAAAAAAAAGTAAAAAAATGGAAAAGAAAGAAAAGTGGAGGCTAAAGATAAAACAGAATAAAAAAATGAAAAAAGAGAAAGAAATGCTATAAATTGTAATTTTGAAAGTTAGGCTGAAAATACTCTCATTTTGTTGAAACCTGGACTATTTTTGTAAGTTCCTCATTAATAAAATAAGATTTTGTAAAAGCTTTAAGCAATTTGATGGGTCAAGTTTGAGTATCATCATGGGTCTATTTGGGCTGGGGATTTGTAATGGGTTGACTTGGGCTAGACCAAATTAGCCCATTATCAAAATCACCCTTGCCCAAACCCATCAAATCTTGGGCGGGTCATTTGAGTTTGGGCTAATTTTGCCCCCCTAGTTGAAAGTATGACCTCTCAGTTTATCCATTGCAAGATGTGTATTGTAACGCCACGATTCTGCACCCTGAATGCCACATGGTACTTACGACCACGAAGGACCACAAGCTAACCCATGATTGGTACCTGCTGTGAGCACTGAATAATAATACTGAAATAATGCGGAAGTTAGGATAAAATGCCATAAGGTTCATAATCTGAATACTGAAAAATATAGCAACTGATAATAACATCTGAAAACTGAATACTGTTAGTCTAGTCTAAAAAGTCTTTATTGAACTGTCTAAATTTAGAGTTGATGGGACAAGCCCCCAACTAACTCCGACTAATAAAATGTTGAATCTACTGAAATACTGAAATAAATAATATCCTCGATGGATGAGGACTTATTACTGAATCTGCTACTGCTAACTGAATCTGGCTAAGCGCGGTTAGGAACCTTGGCATCCGAACCTATGATATGATACATCATAGAGCAAGAAAAAAGTATGTGATCAATACCTGAAATATACTGGTATGCTAGGTGAGGTAAGGCTGAAATGCATTCCATGAACAATAACTGACTGGGTGATATGAATATAACTGAATGAGAGTACATGGATAACTGAAGCTACTATAAACACTAATTATGCAATACTTTGCATATACTAATATACTGTGTCTGAGATTTATACTGAAACTGAGTACTGAGTTCTAATAACTGAGCAACTAATATCTGAGATTACTGATAACTGGGTGACTGTTTCTAACAGTCCTGATTATGTAGAACTGAACTGAGTTCTATGCTGAAACTGAAACTGTGGGAGGTAATCATCTAACCGACATGCCCTTTTCTGAATTGATTGGGGTCCAACCTGTAACCCCAGTTGGAAGAGTATCAGTACCATACCATGGGTACTAACAGGCTAAAGAGTTACCCTCATCTGTCAGGTGCCCTAATGAGAACAATATTACTCTCAACTGGCAGGTAAAATACCTTATCAACCTTCAACTAGCAGGTTGATATCTCAACCTATGTTGGCTACGTAATTCTGGAACGCAAGGACTGCTACTAAGGATCACACCCTCTACTGACAGGTGAGCCCCCATCCTTAGGTTCGCTCGGTGCTGAATCCTACTCCCAACTGAATAACATTGATTATTAAACTGAACTGAACTGGACTGAGTTTTACTAAGTTTTCTAACTGATTGAGTACTATTGTTTGTGACATTACTGAAACTACCCTATAGCTACTATAATTCTAGGTAGACAACTAGATTTCGGGTATTAAATACCCCAGTACTCGATAGCATCAATAGTAAACATGACACAATCATGAAAGCATAACACTAGTTTCTTGTTCACAATGAATTCATTTAGACATTTTGTCAAACACTTGAGAGACATGAACTTGTACATGAATGGGAACAGATGCTAGCATGTCATGATTTCACTATTCCATTCTCATAGGCATTCTAACAAACACTTGGGGAGCATGATTATTTCACATAATAATAAACATATATAAATATCATGGCTACAACATTCAAGTTGTAAATTCAAGGATTTAACATGAGAATCACGTAATTCATCCCACATGCTATCTTAATTTCATGAAAACTTGCAATTAATTATGGATTGAAACCCAAACAACATCATGAACATGAGTACAATCTAATTCAAGCATGGAAATCATAATTATGAAAACTTGTATTTTAAAAAAAGGTTCTTGGACTCTATGGGTGGTAAGGGCCCATGGATGAACACCTAACATACCTAGAAAGATGAGTCCTTGAAGATTCTTGATGGATTTCTTGAGATTGACCTTGATTCTTGAAGGCTAAGTTGTGCTAATTGAGAGAATGCTCTTAATTTTGAGGGAAATTGAGTGAATAATGACTTAACTAGGTTAGTAAGGGTTAAATCACGTGTTTAGACTGATTAGGGCCGTGGAAAAGACCAAATTACTCTTGGAAAGAATTAAATTTTTCGTCAGTGGATCCCCGATTTTGGATTCACCTCGATACGGTGGCATTGCGGTGAGCCGCTAGAAGTCAGTTGAAACTTTTCAAAAATAGACCATCGCAAAATTCCCTTTTGGTGCAACGCGGAGGTATCGCATCGGGCTATGGAAAATTGATAATTGCGAAAATGGACATTGGTGCGACGCACCGTTATCTCATTGACACACTGGAAATTGGCAATTGGAAACTAGAACATCATCGCGATTTGCTGGAATCGCGGTGTCTTACTGAAAACTGACGAATGCCATTTTGACCCTCACCGCGACGCGGTGCTTCTTAATTTAACATACTGTTTCACAAAAAGGGCCATAACTTCTCACCCGGGTATTGGATTTATGCAAACTTTATATCATTGGAAAGCTGACTGAATTTCTTACACTTTGGTAAGTCTTAAACTAGAAAATTCTAAGTGTATTGAAAATTTTATATAGAAATTCTCGTGTATTAAGAGCTAAACTAAGCTAGGAAAATATGAGGTATTACAATATCTCCCCTTTGGAAATATTCGTCCTCGAATGAGACTAATTAAGCTGAGAAATACTGATAGACATGAGTTTACATGTTGAACATGCATAGATGAAGCATGAAATACATGACTGAAACTGATTCATGGATGCATGACTGTCATGAAGATGCTATGCAATGGTAACTTATACCAAGTTTGTAACTGTAACTGAACATGGAACTGAGTAATTCTAAGGAAAACTGTTACATCAAGCTAAGGGTGTTAAGTAGGCCAGGTCGGGTCAACCCAAAACTGGCCCATTAAATTTAGCCGGATTGTGGGCCATGCCGGGTCCGGGTTGGGGTTAAGTGGGCCATGCTAGTCCGGGTTCAACAGTAAAATTTTAAAAAATAGCCCTAACCCGGCCCACTTAACCCAACCCGGTCAAACCCACCTAAATCCGATTAAAAATTCGATCAAACCCGGTCAAAAATATAAAAAAGTTTTTTTTCAATATACACTATATACCCACCTATATACATTTTAAATACGTTAAAAAATATATACACACTATATATATAGTATATACTAATTAGAATTTAAAAAATATATACACATATACACAATTACACATATACACGCACCATTCAATGTATATGTACTACTTTAAATAAAATATACTATAATATATATACATTACAATATATATATATATATATGTATATATATATATAGTTATATACTAATTTATAAAACATATACACATGTATACGTTAAATATACACGTCTATAGAAGATATATACACATATATACGCACCATATTCAATATATATGTACTACTTTAAATATAATATACTACAATATATATACATTACAATATATATATATATATATATATATATATATATATATATATATACTACAATATATATACAATTTATAAAACATATACATATGTATACATTAAATATACACATCGATAAAAGATATATACACAAATATACAAAACATATGCTACTTAATATAATAAATTAATAATACTTGATAGTAAATTAATAATCTATTAGAAGTAAGTTTTTAATTTAAGCTAGAATTCAATTTAAACCATTAAATGAAAAAAATTACAAAGTAAGTAAGTTTTTAATTTAAACTAGAAATTCAATTTAAATCATTAAATGAAAAAAATTACAAAGTAAGGACCAAGGAGTGAATAAATCTTGAATTTTATTGATTTCGAAATGATCTAAAATTTATAATTTACATGAATGAAAAATCTACAAATTATGCATCATTTTTTCTAACTCATTCATGTTAATATTAACGGGAACTTGCATAGGATAGTCAAAGTCAACGGAGGCAAAACCATGCATTGGACTTGATTCTGCTGAGTTCTCCCGTGAAGACATAATTTCTTCAAGTTTTTGCTCATCGTTCGGCTCTAGTTCCATTCCTTGGTTTCTTCTTTCCGCTCTAATCCAATCTTTGAGGCCAACTAGAATATTCATTGCATTGCTTCCCAATGAGTGTCGGTTGTCTCCAAGCTGCTGTCGTCCCTGACTAAAGGCGCTCTCTAATGCAACGGTTGACATTGGAACATTCAAGATATCTCTAGCTGATCTTGAAAGCATAGGATATTGTGTTTCATTACTCCTCCATCAATCAAATGTGTTGATCCGTCGTTTGCGATCCTCTGGCAGCGACCGAAGATAATATTTAAGCTCTTCCCAATAAGTTGATGTGTAATCTCTCTCATCAACACTGTTCCAACAAGGTAAATCATAAAAGAAATCAGGAAAACCACTATGTGCCGGCCTTTTAGAAGATAATGGCTCCCCGGGAGGATGATGAGCGACAGTTGGAGTGATATTTGTAGGTACGGCTAAATCAACTAAATCAGCATAGTGATTATATAATTTTTCTATGTATTCATTCGCATCACCCATAGCCGTCCACAAATCAGGTTGTACTTGTTCAGAATCATTGTTAGTATTTATTTCTAAGTTAGCATAAATAATAGTACTAAAGTGGCACATAGTATTATATTTCATGCACGGATTTAACATTGCACCAACCAAGTAAATAGGGAGAATCAAGAAAAAATATTTTTAAAATTTAGTAAATATGGCACCAACAACTTCTTTATAACCTTTTTTATTTTTATATTCTTTGAGCAAACCAGAAATATTGGCTATTTATGCCAAAATATTACAAACAGTAGGATAATAAGCACCAGAAACTTCAAATGTAGCTACATAAATTTTTTCTAAAAACTTAACAAGATCATTAATTACAACCCAATCAGAATCATGTAGCATGCAATCAGCAGAATCAACAAATGAACCACAATATTGGTTAAAAGCTAGTGTAATAGGAACTCTATATTTATAACAAATTTTTAAAAAATCATACGTAGAATTTCATCTAATATCAATTTCCTCGGGCATCAATATTGGTGCGTCCATTTTATTGACATTTAACTTTAAATTCTCTAATTCTGTTTCTTCGATTATTTTCTTGAATAGAACCAACAGCAAGACGGATTTTTTCAATATAAAGCTCAAAAAACTTAAGACCATCTTTTACAATTAAATTATATATATGACATGCACACTTAATATGAAAAATTTCAGGTAATGGTGGAGATAACTTAGATTTTAACTTTGTTATAGCAGTCTTGTTGTTAGAAGCATTATCAAAAGCAATACATAAGATTTTATTTTCGATACCATAAAATTCGGCAACTTTAACAATAGAATCAACAATAAAATCTCCAGTATGTTTACGATCTTCATCATATAAAAAAGCAAGAATACGTTTTTGTATAACAAAATTACTATTCATCCAGTGACAAGTAATGGTTAAATAGTTATTTTTATTTACAGCACGACCAAGATCAGAAGTTAGGGACAATCTACATTGAATATTTTTAAACAATGTTGATAAATAAAAACAATATTGTGAATGAAGTCTAAAAATATCAGACCGACAAGTACTTCTAGGAATACCATTAAACATAGGATTATAAATTGCTTGAATATAATGAATAAAGGCATCAGAAGAAGGAAAACTAAAAGACAAATAACCCACATCTACCATTTTAGCTATTTCTTCCCGATCCCTCAATTTATTATACTTCTTCATTACCTGACCGGTTGCTGGATCCATTCTAGTTTGCGTTGGCCCACCAACATTCCCACCACCTCGTGCAATATTTAACTCTCTTTCGTGAGCATCACCTATATGTCTCATTAACGTACCCGTGCCCCCTTGCTTGCCTCTGCTTTTATGCTTATATATTTGTTGACAAATATTGCATTGCACCTCAGTATCTGATATACGTTCAAAAAATTGCCATGCAATACTAGTTGTTTTACGAGCTCTTGGGGCACGGGGATGACGGGGAGGGAGATTAACCGATTCAGATCTAGCGTTAGCATTTTCTACTGCGGGTGTCTCTCCAATATTTTCATCATCTTCATCTAAATTAACCGCATCTACTTCATTTTCTTCTTCTATACCGTAATTTTTTTGAGCTTCTACATAATCCATATTGTGAGCACCTACACCTATTTCTTCCTCAAAAGGTGTACCAAGCGGTACCAGAGGCGAAGGCACACAGGTATATCTACTACTTGAAGTACCTCTACCGCTAGTAATTTGCTTTTTACTACCACTACCGCTTTCGGGATAAATTTTTTTAACACCTTTAGTAACGAGGTTTCTTAATTTATCCATAATATAAATTAAACTAAAAAAATTCAAAATACACAAATATAATAAAATTAAATATTCAATAATTAATACACTAAATAAAAATTAAACGTAAGAGGTGGAATGACAATACCAAATTTTGGAAGTATTCGAAGGTTGCGACTTTAGAAACTTCCACTCGTACTTTGTAATCGCAAAATTTAAAAATTAAAGTGAGCACTTTAGGAAATTAAATATATAGAATATTTGAGAATTGAGAATTGAGATTTGAGAGAATAAAAAATTGTGTGAAAAATGATTTAAAGGTGTAGGGTATTTATAATTTTTTTTTTGGGATTAAAAAATATTTTAAATGATTTTTTTTTACTCTTTAATAAAAGGGCCCAAACTAGCCGTTGGGCCAACGACTAGTTTGGCCCAAATCTCCAAAATTTTAAAAAAACAAATGGGCTGGGTCGATTAATCGGCGGGCCTGGACCGGGCTTGGTTTGGGCCGGGTTAATCGGGCCCAACCAAAAAATTAAACCGGCCCGGGACCCGGTACCTTACAGCCCATGGGCTGACCGGGCCGGGTCAAACTGGGCCGATTTTATTAAACGTGTCGGTTCGGGCCGGGTCAACTTGACCCGTTTGACAGGCTTACCTCAAGCTAAGTCTGAGTTTGCGGAGACAGGTGAGAATACTTGGTCCGCATATCTGCTTCTGCTTCCTAAGTAGCTCCCTCAACGGACTGGTTCCGCCAAAATACTTTGACCAAGGAAACTTCTTTGTTCCTTTGTCTGCAAATTTGAAGATCAAAGATTTGGACTAGAACCTCCTCAAAAGAGAGATCATTCTGAATATCTATGCCCTCTAAGGGGACTACAACTGTTGGGTCACCAATGCATTTCTTTAGCAAGGAGACCTGGAATACTGGGTATACTGAAGTTAAGTTTAAAGGTAGCTCAAGCTCGTAAGCTACCTTTCTGAAACGGCTGAGAATTCTGTAAGGACCGACATATCGGGGACTAAGATTTTCTTTCTTTCCAAGCCTCTCCACTCCTTTCATGGGAGAGATTTTTAGACTGGACATAGTTTCTCCTCATATCTGCATACGATTTCTATCGGCTCTGGGCTGCCATATGCCTTTCTCTGATCAACTGAACTTTTTCTAAGGCATTAAACACCAAGTCAGGCCCTATTACTGCGGCCTCACCTACTTCGAACCAACCACTTGGAGATCTACATCTCCTACCATAAAGAGCCTTAAATGGAGCCATCTGAATACTAGAGTGATAGTTGTTATTATATGTGAATTCGATCAAAGGCAAGTGGTCATCCCAACTACCTTTAAAATCAACAACGCATGCCCTTAACATATCTTCTAGAGTCTGAATGGTCCTTTCTACCTGACCATCTATTTGAGGGTGGAAGGCTGTACTGAGATGAACTTGAGTACCAAGACCCTTTTGGAAGGATTTCCAAAAATGAGAGGTTAACTGGATACCTCTATCTGAAATGATGGATACTGGGACTCCATTTAACCTGACCAACTCTCTGATATAGAGTTTGGCATAGTCCCCGACCGAATAGGAAGTATGGACTGGCAAGAAATGAGTGAATTTGGTCATTCTGTCTATGATAACCCAAATCGAATTATGTTGATAACGAGTACGAGGCAAACCCATCACAAAGTCTGTGTTCACTTCTTCCCATTTACATGTGGGAATATCGAACTCCTGCATGGACCCACTAGGCTTTTGGTGCTCAATCTTAACCTGCTGACATGTAGAGCATTTAGCTACAAACTCTGAGATATCCCTCTTCATCCCACTACACCAATAGATCTCCCATAAATCGTGGTACTTCTTATGGCCTCTGGATGAATTGAGCAATGCATACCGTGCACTTCTACAAGAATTCGTTGCCTCAAGACATCTACACCTAGAACGCATAGCCAACCCTAGAAACGCAACACCCCATCTCTCCCTTAGGAGAAAACCTCTACTTTCTAATCTCTAACTGACTCATTTAAATTAACTAGACTAGGATCTTTATCCTATTTTTCCTTCACTTCAGAAACTAGAGATGATTCTAAACTATTCTGCACCCACACACTACCCTCTACTGAATCGACTAAGTAGATACCTAGTCAAGCAAGCTGATGAACTTCCTGAACTAACTTCTTCTTACTATTCTCAACATGAGCAACACTACCCATTGATAACCTACTGAGAGCATCTACCACTACATTGGCCTTGCCCGGATGATACAAAACACTCATATCATAATCTTTCAACAACTCTAACCACCTTCTTTGATGCAAATTCAAATCTTTCTGAAAGAACACATACTGCAAGCTTTTATGATTTATGAACACATCAACATACACCCCATACAAATAATGCCTCCAAATATTTACGACAAACACTACTGCTGCTAACTCAAGATCATGGGTAGGGTAATTATTCTTATAGGGCTTAAGTTGTCTAGAGGCATAGGCTATGACCTTACCTCTCTCCATTAGGACACAACCCAAACCTACTATGGATGCATCACGGTACACAATAAACCCATTTGAACCATCTGGTAACGTCAAAACTGGGGTTGTGGTGAGTCGAGTCTTCAACTCCTGAAAACTCTTCTCACAAGAATCTGACCACTAAAACTTAACTTTCTTCTGAGTCAATCTGGACATGTGGGATGCAATAGACGAAAACTCTTCAATAAACCGATGGTAATAGCCATGTAAACCCAAAAAACTCCTAATATCTGATGGAGAAATAGGTCTAGGCCAGTTTCTCACCACTTCGATCTTTTTAGGAACAACTCTATTGCCATTACTGGAAATAATATGACCAAGGAATGCTACTAACCTTAGCCAAAATTCACACTTACTAAATTTGGCAAACAACTGATGGGCTCTGAGAGTCTGAAGTACGATCCAGAGGTGATCTGCGTGATCATTCTCGCTACGAGAATAGACAAAAATGTCATGAATGAAGACTATAATGAACATGTCCAAGTACTTCTTGAACAAACGATTCATTAAGTCCATGAAGGCTGCTGGGGAATTTGTGAGACCAAAGGACATGACTAGAAACTCAAAGTAACCATACCGGGTTTGGAAGGTTGTTTTTGCAATGTTACATTCTCTAACTCTGAGTTGATGATAGCCTCATCTGAGGTTTATCTTAGAAAAATAATTGGCGCCCTGGAGTTGGTCAAACAAGTCATTGATTCTAGGAAGTGGGTATTTGTTCTTAACTATAACTTTGTTCAGCTGACGATAATCTATACACATTCTGAGTGAGCTGTCTTTCTTACGCACGAATAAGATTGGTGCACCCCACAGGGAAATGTTGGGTCCGATAAACCCCTTATATAAAAGGTCCTTTAATTGCTCTTTTAACTCTGTGAGTTTAGCTGGTGCCATTCTATATGGCGGAATTGATAAGGGCTGAGTGTCTGGAAGAAAGTCTATTTCGAAGTCGATTTCCCTTTCGGGAGGAACTCTAGAAAGATTTTTGGGAAATACATCTAAGAATTCATTTACTACTGGAACTGACTCAAGACTAGGAGTTTCTAAACTAGAATCTTTGACTCACATAAGATGATAGACACATCCGTTAGATATACTTTTTCTCGCTCTAAAGTATGAAAGAGCTGTAGTACTACCCCTCCATTTAAGGACTGGTTCATTTGGAAACTAAAAATGAACAACTTTGTTTCTACAGTCAACTGAGGCATAGCATGAATGGATCCAATCCATGTCGAGAATGACGTTGAAATCCATCATCTCTAACTCTACTAAGTCTGCTGAAGTAAATTTCTGAGATATCATAACCGGACAGTTCCTATATACCCACCGGGCTATAATTAATTGACCTACTGGGGTAGAGACTGAGAAAGGTTCTATTATAATTTTTGGTCTGACTTTAAATTTGACTGCTATGTAAGGAGTTACAAAAGACAGAGAAGCTCCTAGATCTTGTAAAGCATAAATATGTAAATGGAAGTTCTGTAACGTACCAGTGACCACATTAGGAAAACTTTCCTGATCTTGTTTGAACTGAAGTGCATAAAGCCTATTTGGGAGTTGCCCACTGGTGACACTGGAGGTGGCTGTAACGCTCTGAATCTGGTACCTGAAATGCTACACGGCGCCCATGACCCCGAAGGACCACAAGCTAACCCATGACTGATATCTGTAAACTGAGCACTAAATAATAGTAATAATATTGTAAATGCGAAAACTTGAGCTGAAAGGCCATAAGGTTCAATACTAGTACATAACTAAAAAATATGGTATAACAATACCAAAACAACTGAGATAATTATCTGAATATACTGTATTCTGAAAGCCTCTAAATTGTCTGAATAAAGAGTTGATGGGACATGTTCCCAACTAACTCCAACTACTGAAATAAACTAAAAATTAAGATAGTAATGTAATCATCATGTCCTTGAAGGATGAGGACTCATATTTGACTCTGACTGCTAAACCGGGATGCTACTGATGCTCTGGAGCTCATACTTCTAAACCTATGGTATAAGACACCATAGCGCAAATGCATCAGTACTTTGAATGTACTGGTATGCAAGTGAGGTAGGCTGAATAGAATGGGTTCATAAGCATGAACAATACTAACTACTGACTAACATGAACGTGAGAATTCATGCATGCATACGTAACTGGAACTGACATCGTGATAGGAATGAATGCTAAGTTCTGACTACTGAGTTTACTAATAACATGGAATTACTAATATCTGAGGGACTGATACTATGTTACTGATACATGAATAACTATTTTTGACAGTTCTGATTATGAAGAACTGGTCTGGTTGACTGTGTTTAATAGTCCTGAAGCTGAATACTGATAACATGAGTTCTGATAACTGATATAACTGATAACATGAGTGACTGTATCTGACAGTCCTAAATCTGATGGAACTAGCTGAGTTTCATACTGTATCTAAGTAAGTGAACCTGAGATCAGTCCTATCTGGTGGGTGATCTCTAAATCTGATGATACCATTACTGATTGACCATAGTTGAGATCAGTCCTATCTAATGGGTGATCCTGGAGTTTATTTATAATGATAAGGAGTGACTGTATCTGACAGTTCTAAATCTATACTACTGAGCTGAATTGACTGTATCTGACAGTCCTAATTTGTAACTAAAACTATGGGATGTATTCATCTAACCGACATTCCCCATACTAAGCTAACTGGGGTCCAACCTGTAATTCTAGCTGGAAGGGTGTCAGTACCGCGCCACTGGTAAAGACAACTGCTGTGGAGTCAGTCCTAATCTAGCGGGTGACCCTTGGGATCAGTCCTATACATTTAAATGCGCTAACGGGTGATCCCTAATTATGTTAGTCCTATCTAACGGGTGACATCTCGTACCTACGCTGGCTACGTAGTTCTGGAATTTAGGGATTGCTTCTGAGTACTGAGATCACTGAGATTACTGAACTACTGAGATTTCTGAGATTTCCTGAGTCACATGACTGACTGAGTTCTATGGATCATAGCTTGACTGAGGAGATCATGAAAACATGACATGGCTCTAGGCATACAGCTAAATGTTCGGGTACAAGTACCCCCAGGACTCGATGAGAAGAAACTGACATGGCATGGCTTACTCGAACACATGACCAACAACACAATTCATAATTCCTATATTGAAGCACTTCATCAAACATGTGATATGCATAAGCTTGTACATACATGGGGATTTCATGATATCATACTAGTTGGGCATTGTTCCTTCATCTAGGTATTTAATTATACATACGATAGGCATAGCACATGTAGATAACATTATTTAACAATCAAACATCACGATTCATATCTAATTTCATCATCCTAGGGTTTATTTATAGGTTCACATGAATATACATCTATACAAATCAATTCCATATAAAATTGATCACCCAACATGGATTTGAATTCAATTGATCATTCTCAACATAAACAAAACAAACCCAACATGAAATTCATAAAGAAATCCATAAACTTAAACTTAGAAAAGAGATTCTTGGGCTTCATGGACGAAAGGAGTCCATGAATGAACACTACACATACCTTAGCTTGTGATTCTATGAAGATTGAGGGAGATATTCTTGAAATTTGACGGTGATATTCTTGAAATTTGACGGTGAATTCCCTTGGAATTGAACCTTCTATTAAAACCCTAGGGCTTGTTCTTGAGAGTTTTTGAGTGTAATTGAGTATAAGCTGCTGAATTAGGGCCAAATCTCGTGTTATAAGGATTATATAGGGTGGGAAATTGACACTTTTAACCCTAGGACATGTATTTAATTTCTAAGAAAATTTCTCGATTTTCATCCTTGGCGCGACGCGCCACTATCACGCCAAGTCACTGGAAAATGACAAATGGGAAATTGCACGGTGGTGCGATGCGGAGCTATCGCGTTGCCACCTTCTTTGCAACCTAGAAGTTTGGAGCGACGTGAAACTATCGCATAGCAACACTGGAAATTGACAATTGCCATTTGAGCTATCTCCACGACGAGCTGAAGGCTCAGGTGATACACTGTCTCACTAAAAAGGCTCTAACTCTTCACCTGGGTATCAGATTTAGGCGAATTTGGTATTGCTAGAAAGATTATTTGATTCCCCACATGATAAAAAGTAAAAATCTTGAAAATACCACATGTAAAAAAGTAGATTCATCTTTAAAAGAAAGCTTCTAACATTCTTAGGGAAACTTTTCAAGCTAAGAAAAGTACGGGGTATTACAGTGGCACCCTGCTGATTCAGGCGATCGAACTAAGCTGGGGGACGATTGTAATGACCTTATAAACCTGACTGAGTACAATCTTTGATCCTATGTCCTGGCTTTCCACACTCGAAACATACATCACTGACAGCTCTGCAGACACCCTGATGGTTTCTGCCACATTTTTGGCAAAGAGGATTTGTTCGAGCACTTCTAAAACTACCCTGAGATTTAGAGACTGGCTCCCTATATTTGTTACCATTTATGAACTTAGGTGCTGGAGCACTGGATGAGGACGAAGCTGGAACTAAAGATTTAAGGTAAAACTGGGAATGAATACCGCCTTCTGGATTAGGCTGAGTGAAATTGAAGTTATCCGTTCTAGCTCTCTTGTTTTCCCTCTCTCTTCCCTTATTCTTTGCCTCTTTTATCTGCTGAGCCTGTATCATTAACCTATATATGTCCATCTCCTTAATTAACATCACAGTTCTGTATTTTTTAACCACACTTCCTGATACCCCAGACACAAACTTGCTCATTTTAGACCTATAGTCTGCTACTACAACGGGAACATACCTGGATAACTGAGTAAACTAGAGGCAATACTCTTTCACACTCATGTTTCCTTGCCTTATATTGATGAAATCTAACACCTTGGATTCCCTCAACTCTAAGGGAAAAAATCTATCTAGAAAAGTTATAGCAAACTCTTCCCATTCTATGGGCTCTGCATCTGTGCCCCTGTTTACCTTTCATTGCTTAAACCACGTAGGATCTACATCTTGTATCTGATAGGTAGATAACTCAACACTCTCACTGGAAGTCACTCCCATAATATCTGTGACTTTCTGCACCTGATTAAGGAACTCCTGTGGATTCTCTTCAGACTTAGATCTTGAAAATAGGGGAGGATTCATTTGGGTAAAGTCCCAAATCCTAGATGCAGTAGTATTGGCCACTGGGTTAGCCTGAATAGCAACTGGCCATTCATTCTGAGCTACTACGGAATGGGCTAGAGTGGTGAATGGAGCTCTAAATTTTGCATGGGAGACAGGCTTGCCCAGGGGATCTGCTTGAATGGGCGGAGGTTCTGGCTGGTTTCCAGTTCTTCTTCCGTTGGTCTTTTTGGGAGGCATGTTCTGTCAACGGAAGGAATAAATGAATTAGACTGAGAGTTTAACTTGCTCACTTGTATGACATGAATATTGAAAGAAGGAAAATATTTCCTAAAAATGCCTCGTAGCCTCTTGCCCATAAGTGTGGAGCGCTATACACCCATGCACAAGACTCTACTTGATGCGGATTTCAGATTTCCTAGGACTCTGTTGAACCTTAGGCTCTGATACCAAGTTTGTAATGCCCCGAGTTTGCACCCCGAACGCCATATGGTACTTACAACCCCGAAGGACCACAAGCTAACCCATGACTGATACCTGCTGTGAGCACTGAATAATAATACAAAATAATGCGAAAGTTAGGATGAAATGCCATAAGGTTTATAATCTGAATGCTAAAAAATATAACAACTGATAATAACATCTGAAAACTGAATACTGTCTGAACTAGTCTAGTTAAAAAAGCCTCTACTGAACTATCTGAATTTGGAGTTGATGGGACAAGCCACAACTAACTCCGACTAATAAAATGCTGAATCTACTGACATACTAAAATAAATAATATCCTCGATGGATGAGGACTCACTACTGAATCTGCTGCTGCTAACTGAATAGTTAAGCACGGTCAGAAACCTGAGCGTTCAAACCTATGATATGACACATCATAGTGCAAGAAAAGAGTATGCGATCGATACATGAAATGTACTGGTATGCTAGGTGAGGTAAGGCTGAAATGCATTGCATAAACAAAAACTGACTGAGTGGTATGAATATAACTGAATGAGAGTATATCGATAACTGAAGCTACTGTAAACACTGATTATGCAATACCGTGTCTATACCAATATATTGTGTCTGAGATTTTGATAACACTCAACTTACACGTCAATTTAGTGCAAGACGGTCGTCGTTAATATATATACCCAACTTTGGAGTCGGGGTCGAATCCACAGGGAAAAATGTGAGTGGCGATTAAATTAATTTGAAACTATATCTATAAGTTGAATTCAAACAAATGATACGAAAAGATAAAATAGGGGTTTTCAATGATCAAACAAATGTTAAGGTTGTAACTTGCTTCAAAACTCAAAGCCAAAATTTCAATAGTTCAAATCAATGATAAAGAAAAAACTAGGGTTGTGATCACTATGATTACTAATCCCCATTAAATAATAACTATAGCATTGGGTTCTCATGACTTGCAGGAAACACCAGATTATCAGTTTCGACAATCCATCTAAGTGTTTCTCAACCTACCTAGATGTTGAACTCCCTAATTCTCTCGAACTTAGGAAATCATTCTATTCATACTGATTTTTTCTCAAGTTGATCAATCTTGTTACAACATTAATCATTAGATGGGAGCTTAACCTTCCCAAATCCTTGTTGATAATTCGCTACTTTTTTGTTTATTTCTCAGTTTGAGCAAATCAAAATAAGGCTGGATCTATTGTTTGCAACCAATAAATAACAATCATAACAAAGGAATTATCAAGATGTCCCCACAATCACTCAAAACCTAATCAACTATTAAATCCATGGAGGAATAATCATAGATTCCACAACCCTTGTTGTGGGTTTTAGTACCACATGAAAAAGAAAGCGATAGCAATAATTTATTCATCATTCAAAGTAATTAAACTTACAAAAGATGAAATCTGAAGTTGATTCTCTTCCAAGTTCAAGAGAAAATTCCCACAACCAAATCAAAGAGTTGAAAAATTGAATTTTAAGTTAAGAGCCAAAAAGAAAAGTAAACTCCCGTCCGAATATGTTCAAGACGTTCAACCCCTTTTATAATTAGAAAACCCTAACATATGCTTTAAATACTTCATCCTAATTATGGAAACAAAATCACAGATCACAGTATTTTCTCGGACAGACGACGAAGTGTGTGACGGCTTATCAGGAGTCTGACTACTTATCAAGAATGTCGTCAACTCCTCTTTACTTTTGACAATCTCTGTCTTAGGTTGACGATGAGATGTGATGGCTTATCAGATATGTGACGACTTATTAGAATTGTCGTTGCTTCTTCACTTTAAATCCCATTCCCTGCCTAAGCCTAACGACAAGCCTGATGGCTTATCATACTTCTGACGGCCTATCATAGATATCGTCAAGAATTCCGGCTGAAGCCCATTCTCTGTCTAAGCCTAACGATGAGCCTGACGGCTTATCATACTTCTGATGGCCTATCACAGATGTCGTCACGAATTCCAGCTGAAGCCTATTCTCTGTCTAAGGCTGACAACAACTCTGATAGCTTATCACAAGGCTGACGACTTATTAGACAAGTCGTCAGCTATACTTCCCTCTCTACTTACTCAGAAATCAATTCTTTTACTTCCATTATTGCTGGTTCTCTTACATCTTGACTTTTACTGCAATATCAAATAGAAAACAATAAAAAAATGACAAAAGTTGCTTAAGACTTTGCAATTATTCTTAGTTAAAAGCTTCAAATGTGTTAGCATCTGCTTACACATCAACACCCTCAACTTAAAACAATTGCTTATCCTCAAGCAACTAAAACACAACCAAGAGGATATAGAGTACATTCAACAGTGAACCATCCATATTATCTCAAAACATCTTCACCATCTCTAAGGTCAATTAATTTAAAAACAACAACCGTGCATATTATTAAAGAACAACAATGCGACACACAGGAATCAAGATATGGCATCAATTAAGCAACAATAACCATGCATGTACCAAGATTACACTATCCAAACAAATTAGCAACTAACAACGTAACCAGTGTGTCCTCACTACAAAGAAGTCCCACTCCACTTATATCAGACATCACATATGTAACCATGGGGACAATCAAAAGACACTCACTCCTAGAATGAAGTTCCAATCAATGTATTCCAAATACCATAGGCTTGCCCTTATTTTCATTACCAAGATTTTCAGACAGGTCAGCTAGGATCACTATAGGTCTTCTCTTTGGCTTGTAATGTAGGCTAGGGGATGGTATGAAACTCGATGATATTTAAAGTGACTAAGCCTCCTTGACACTACACTAGATTCTGGGGTCTCACTTGTTAACCTTTTTCTATTCTTCTCTTTTCTTGATCACACATATTCAGGATGGGTGCGGTTTTTTCTACAATCACTTCTTTTTTTCCCAACTTTTCTTTTCTTGTTCTTTTTCACCGCACCCATCTTTTTATTCTTTTCTTTTATTCTACCTTTCTTCATACTGATTTTGCATCATGCACCCCTATAATTGCCACCCTCAACTTAGGCCATTTGCCTAAGTCAAGGTGCACAGTGTCCAAGGAGGACCAGGGCCAAAACAGGTTCATTATGATATAAATAAGACGGTGATAGGTATCATAAAAAATGAAATAGGCTATTCAGGCTCAAAATAGGGATCAAGGGATATTATGCATACAGAGAAGGTCATTTAGGCTAAAAGTGGCTAATATCAAAATGGTCTATGATCCTTTCCTAACCCCTATCCTTCAATCTAGGTAAGACTAACCGGACAAGTTTTGGATTCAACATACAAAGGGAACTAGGTAGTATCACACACACACATGGCACAAAGGTACATCACAAGCTACTACCCATTCGGTTTATGCAATTGTTTAGCAATGGTTATCATGTCACTAGTACTAATGCCATAACAAGATGCACAGTAGTCGTACATAAATGCATATCACACTGTTATAAAACAAACCTTTGGAAAGGTGTTCAAAACTCAACAAAAACATGTTAACTTCCTAAGGTACTTGTATTTCTCCTAGTCAACTACAATATTTTACAACAAATCACAATATGCCTAAACATGCTGGATCTACTAGAAACAAGACTCTGGGGAAAACAGGCATGACAAAAAAACCCCAAAGTGGACATCAACACCTACAAGTAGCCCCACCCTCAACTTAAAATCATGCAATGTCCCCAATGCGTCAAACCAAAAAAAGAGAGTAAGAAACATACCTGTGGCACCATAGGTGCAAAGATCTGATGTCATTCATATAATATGAATACAAACAACAAAATACCTTGGGTTGCCTCCCAAGCAGTGCCTAATTTAGTGTCGCGGCATGACCCAACTCAGCTTTTTCCTCCACCTTGAGGATATAAATTTCACCCCCAACTTAGAGTCCATCTTCTTGCCTCGATCATAGGGGGGTGGTACAAAAATTAAGGAACCGAGTAATAGAATGTGGATGGTAAACCACTCGGCCCTAAAGTGAGGTATGTTTTTATATTGCTGGTCTAGTGTAAAATCAAGAATATAGGATTCTTGTTCCTTATCTTCACACTCTTCTACTATTTTAAATGATTCCACTGACAAGATATTATCTAAACATAATGTAGAGAAGTACTTCGAATGCGGCCCAACAAATCCTACTTCAAAATTTACACTCTCCTCAACACCTTTACTTTTATTCACCTTCTCAATGTCAGTCTCAAGATTAAGATGATAATCAAGTGGCTGCGATTCTTGTGTTTTCTCCATAAATTGGCTAATGTCCTCCTCATATTCTTCTTTGTTTAGCCATTGTAGACATGGTGGCAGTGGTAACTCCTTCAGCTCTACCCACAACTGTGCTTGATTCTCTAAAATTTATTTCATCAATTTATCTGTTTGAATCGTGATAGCACACATATCTTCAGAATGATCACTTTGACCACAAGCCAAACCCCAAGTTACAGTCTGTTCCCCAGTTAGAACAATGTCCGCATCATAATGTGAAGGTCCCGTCCATGAACTTCCATCTAAATCTGGACAGTAAGCCTCATAATGTGGTCCCCCATAATAATAACAAGAATCCTTATCACTCAAAAAATCATCTATCCAGGATGACATCTCAAGAAAGATGTGAGAAAAAAAATAAAAATAAAAGAAAATAGAAATTTTAAAAATAAAATAAAAGAAAATAATAATAAAAAAAATAAACTAGATAAATATTTACAAGTTTGAATTCAAGAAAGTAAGATAAAATTCCAAACCAACTCAATACGCCAAATTGTTCCCTGGCAACGACACCATTTTTTATAACGCTCAACTTACACATCAATTTAGTGCAAGGCGGTCGTCGTTAATATATTTACCCAACTTTGGAGTTGGGGTTGAATCCACAGGGAATAATGTGAGTGGCGATTAAACTAAAGCTATAGTTGAATTCAAACAAATGATATGAAAAGATAAAATGGGGGTTTTCAATGATCAAACAAATGTTAAGGTTGTAACTTGCTTCAGAACTCAAAGCCAAAATTTCAATAGTTCAAATCAATGATAAAGAAAAAACTAGGGTTGTGATCACTATGATTACTAATCCCCATTAAATAAGAACTATAGCATTGGGTTCTCATGACTTGCGGGAAACACCAGATTATCAGTTTCGATAGTCCATCTAAGTGTTTCTCAACCTACCTAGATGTTGAACTCCCTAATTCTCTTAAACTTAGGAAATCATACTATTCATACTAATTTTATCTTAAGTTGATCAATCTTGTTACAACATTAATCATTAGATGGGAGCTTAACATTCCCAAATCCTTGTTGATAATTCGCTACCTATAGTTTATTTCTCAGTTTGAGTAAATCAACATAAGGCTGGATCTATTATTTGCAACCAATAAATAACAATCATAACAAAGGAATTATCAAGATGTCCCCACAATCACTCAAACCCTAATCAACTATTAAATCCATGGAGGAATAATCATAGATCCCACAACCCTAGTTGTGGGTTTTAGTTCCACATGAAAAAGAAAGAGATAACAATAATTTTATTCATCATTCAAAGTAATTAAACTTACAAAAGATGAAGTCTGAAGTTTATTCTCTTTCAAGTTCAAGAAAAAATTCCCACAACCAAATCAAAGAGTTGAAAAAATTGAATTCTAAGTTAAGAGCCAAAAAGAAAAGTAAACTCCCATCCGAATAAGTTCAAGATGT
Source organism: Capsicum pubescens (assembly GCA_030864215.1). Lineage (NCBI taxonomy): Eukaryota > Viridiplantae > Streptophyta > Magnoliopsida > Solanales > Solanaceae > Capsicum > Capsicum pubescens. Next base: position 202,909,283 of record CM061545.1, on the reverse strand, counting down.
TCAACCCCATTTATAATTAGAAAACCCTAACATATTCTTTAAATACTTCATCCTAATTATGGAATTTTTTTTTACAGATCACAGTATTTTCTCGGATAGATAACGACGTGTGTGATGACTTATCAGGAGTTTGATGACTTATCAGGAATGTCGTCAGTTCCTCTTCACTTTTGACAATCTCTACCTTAGGTTGATGATGAGATGTGACGGCTTATCAGACATGTGACGACTTATCAGAATTGTCGTCGCTTCTTCACTTCAAATCCCATTCCCTGCCTAAGACTAACGACGAGCCTGACGTCCTATCACAGATGTCGTTATGAATTCCAGCTGAAGCCCATTCTCTGTCTAAGCCTAACAATGAGCTTGACGATATATCACACTTCTGACGGCCTATCACAAATATCGTCACGAATTCCAGCTGAAGCTTATTCTCTATCTAAGGCTGACGGTAACTCCGATAGTTTATCACATGGCTGACGACTTATCAGATAAGTCATCAGCTATACTTCCATCTCTACTTGCTCAGAAATCAACTCGTTTACTTATATTATTGCTGGTTCTCTTACATCTTGACTTTTACTGCAATATCAAATAGAAAATAATAAAAAATAACAAAAGTTTCTTAAGACTTTGCAATCATTCTTAGTTAAAATCCTCAAATATATTAGCATATGCTCATACATCAGATTTATACTAAAACTGAGTACTGAGTTCTGATAACTGAGCAACTGATATCTGAGATTACTGATAATTGAATTACTGATAACTGGGTGACTATTTCTGATGGTCCTGATTCTGTAGAACTGAACTGAGTTCTATGCAGAGACTGAAACTGAAACTGTAGGAGGTAATCATCTAATTGACATGCCCCTTTTTGAATTGATTGGGGTCCAACCTATAACCCCAGTTAGAAGAGTGTCAGTACCGTGCCACGGGTACTAACAGGCTAAATAGTCACCCTCATCTATCAGGTGCCCTAATAAGAATTGTATTACTCTCAACTGGTAGGTAAAACACCTTATCAACCCTAAAATGGTAGGTTGATATCTCAACCTACGTTGGCTACGTAGTTCTGGAATGCAAGGACTGCTACTAAGGATCACACCCTCTACTGACAGGTGAGACCCCATCCTTGGGTTCGCTTGGTGCTGAATCCTACTCCCAACTGAATGACACTGATTATTAAACTGAACTGAACTGGACTGAGTTTTACTGATTTTTGTAACTGATTGAGTACTCCTATTTGTGACATTACTGAGACTACCATATAGCTACTATAATTCTAGGTAGACAACTAGATTTCGGGTATTAAATACCCCAGGACTCGATAGCATCAATAGTAAACATGGCACAATCATGAAAGCATAACACTAGTTTCTTGTTCCCAATGCATTCATTTAGATATTTTGCCAAACACTTGAGAGGCATGAACTTGTACATGAATGGGAACACATGCTAATATGTCATGATTTCACTATTCCATTCTCATAGGCATTCTAACAAACACTTGGGGAGCATGATTATTTCACATAATAATAAACATATATAAATATCATAGCTACAACATTCAAATTGTTAATTCAAGGATTTAACATGAGAATCACGTAACTCATCCCACATGCTATCTTAATTTCATGAAAACTTGTAATGAATCATGGATTGAAACCCAAATAACATCATGAACATGAGTATAATCTAATTCAATCATAGAAATCATAATTCTGAAAACATTGTATTTTTAAAAAGAGTTCTTGGACGCCATGAGTGGTAAGGTCCCATGGATGAACAACTAATATACCTAGAAAGATGAGTCTTTGAAGATTCTTGATGGATTTCTTGAGATTGACCTTGATTCTAAAAGGCTAGGGTTTTGTCACCGGATCCCCGATTTTAGCCTTCATTGCGATGCGGTAGCATCGTGGTGAGCCACTAGAAGTTAGCTGAAATTGTTCAAAAATGAACCATCACAAAATTCCCATTTGGCGCGACGCGGCGGTATCGCGTCGGGCTATTGAAAAGTGACAATTGCGAAAATGGACATTGACGCGATGCGCTGTTATAGCGTTGACATACTGACAATTGCCAATTGGAAACTAGAACTTCACCACGATGCGCTGGAATTGCAGCGTCTCACTGGAAATTGACGAATGTCAGTCTGACCCTCACCGCGATGCGGTGCTTCTCAATTTAACATACTGTTTCACAAAAAGGGCCATAACTTCTCACCTGGACATCGAATTTAGGTGAACTTTGTATCATTGGAAAGCTGACTAAATTTCCTACACTTTGGTAAGTCTTAAACCTAAAAATTCTAAGTGTATTAAAATTTTATAGAGAAATTCTCTTGTACTGAGCGCTAAAATGAGCTAAAAAAATATGGGGTATTATATGTATCCTGTGAACACACAGTTAACTTTTAGTCTTACCACTATTTATGGTCTTCACACTGTTGAAGATAGAAAAAGCATATGGTATGACCTCAGGCATATCCATACAAACCAACAGGGGCCTTGGCTTGCCATTGGGGATTATAATGAAGTCCTGGAGGTGGATGATAGAGTTAGAGGCAACACTATCCAAGATGGAGATATGAATGATTTTAATGACTTTTATTTTAATACTGGCATGAATGAATTACACTATTATGTTAGATCTTTCACTTGGACATTCATTATGTTCTACACAAGATTGATAGAGCCCAGTTAATGGAGATTGGATGTTGAAATATCTCCAAGCACAAGTTCATGTTATGGATCCTCATTTTTCTGATCACTCTCCTCTTAAGCTCAACATAAGTGAAGAAACTAGAGGTGGACCTAAACCTTTTAGATTCCTAAACTACCTTTAAAACAACATGATGACTTTACAACAATAATTAAGCTTGGATGGTAATAATACTAGTGTTCAGGTACAATGGAGACTAGATGGAAAAGGTGAAAGATGTTAAACCTAGTTTGAAAGAATTGAATAATAAGTAATTTAAAAGGACTGAGCAATAGATTGACTTACTAAGACATCAACTAGATAATATTCAAGCTATCATAAGACAACTTGGATATGGTCCTGTAATGACCCTTCAGGCAATTTTTCATACTTTCACTTATTTTTGTCGTTAGAGCTTTTTTATAGTTGACCCAAGTCATTTATGACTTGATATAACTAACAGTTCGATTACCCGAAAATTCATTTATTTTTTGGAGCCAATTCCAGGTTCTGAAGTTTTCATTGTTTACAAATAGCCACCGAAAAAACATCAGTCAAATGACCTCGAATGTAAATTTAACTGTTCCAGCAGCTTTGGGATATTGATTTTTGGCTGGAGGACTCTTGATATAGGTCCCAAGGCTCTCGGGTTTATTTTGACCTATTGGTCGCAAAGTTAAAAAATAGCAATTAGATGTGGAACCCACATTTTGAGAAATAATCTCGGATGAAAATTTTAACTGCGTCATTGAGTTTGTAATATTAAATTTGATAGGGTTACATAGTTTATTTGCATATATGAGATTCCAAATGAATTTCGAGGGCTTGGCGGAGACTTTAAAAATTCTAAGTCTACTATTGTATCTGGAGCATCGCGATAACGATGGTTTGGCTGTGATCGCAACTCCTTTATACAGACTCAATTTATAGAAATTGTGATACCTTTGGTGACTCGTGTGACAGTTGCAATATATCACGATAATGATAGTGGGGTCACGATAGCGACACTCGAGAACCTGGTTGGGTATACATAGACCTTTTTTGCAAGATTTTGCTCATTCCTCATCCATTATCTTGAGACTAAAATAGAGAGATAGCTTTTACTTGAGGCTTGTGTATGATTAAAAAAGCTTGGCTAACACTTATTTTCGTGATTTTCTTCTGATTTGTGGTAAAATTTCATCTCTTTCATGGTAAAATTTTTCATTTCTTGTTAAAAAAAAATCCCAAAACCTTAGAGGATTGATTTAAGCTCCAAATTAGCTCAAGTTTCACCTATTCTTGAGGATAATGACTCATTGAGCATTAGGGAATGATAGGTTGGTTTCGAAAATGTGATTTTTCCATAAATGGGACCCGCATGGGATATTTGGGTATTTTTTGGACCTGAAACACAATAGTGTAATATCAGTATCATTATTCTCATATTAATGAGTAAGATGTGATTTTGATAGCTTGGCATCTTGCAGAAGCTTCTGAAAAGGAAAAAACAATGATTTAGCGAATCTTTTGAGCCTTTTTTGGCATCCAAGTGGGCTAGGTTTTACCTTTTGTTAGATTGAGCTAATTCATAATATGTTTATGATATTGTGTTAGATTTAGGATGAATTTTAGGTGTTGGTGTGATAAATTAAAATACATGGAATTAGTTGGAACATTTAGGCTATTTTAGATATCGTTTTGGGCATGATTAGCCTAGTTAACCATTACCTTAGGTGAAGTTGACCTTGGTCTTATGCTTACGTTGAAAATGCTCTAGTTACTAACTAATGAGTAGGTTGCCTTATTCACTTGGTTTTAGGATGAAATCTACCCTAAATTGCCTAACCTTACGTGGAATTAGCTTAGTTGCTCTTATTCGGAGAAATTGCTATCCTAGGGCTAGTTGTGGCTTGTTTGACATCTAATAATGAATTTAATTATCTTAGCCTAGTCCGGGGTAGATGTTTCTTGGTAAATGATGTTGGGAATTTAGAAGTGGGCTCTTCGACCCACCTTAGGCCAAGACTTATGATAGTTATTGAAGACCCTTTGATACACTTGTGTACATCTAGGAAGATGGTTATTTCAATGATATTTAGTCTCCTTGGTACTTGTTGATTATGATGGATGATGTTGGAAGTAATTCTTAATGAGAATGCCATGAATGAGTTATTGATTAAACTTATGTTATTGATGAGCTATTGTATATGCTATTGATTTGGATATCGATTGGCTACTGAATATATTATTGAATAAGTCCTTAATTATAATATTAAATAATCCATAAGTTATATTATTGATTGAGTCAACAAAAGAGCTATTAACTATGCTAATGATCATGTTTATCGATATATTAACGCTTTACACTATTGTTCATGCTAGAGGTCATGCTTAATGACTAGATTGACGATTAAGTTATCAATCATACTATGAATAAACTATAGATTATTCCATGGATTAGCCATTGATTAAGATAGTGGTAAGATATTGATTATTTAAATGATGAGCTTTCTATTATACTAATGATAAGCCATTAATTAGGCTATTGATAAGTTATTGCCTATGCTTGATAGTACATATTGATTATGTTAGAAATCATGTTTACTGAATATATTAGAGAATATTGTATGGATTATGCTAAATAGCATACTTATTAATTATATTAGCGGCTATGCCATTGATTATGCTAAAGATCATGCTTATTTACTATATAAGTAATCATACTATTGATTATGCTAAAGATCATGATTTTGATTATGATTATTGTTTATGTCAATATACTATGTTAATTGTATGCTATTAAATACTCTAATTATTATGCTATGGGCCATGATAATGGTGATATGATTACTGGTACAAATCCAAATATTAATTATTCTCTGAACTATCCAAATATTAATTATACTCTGAACTATCCAAATATCGGTTCAAGTTAGAATATTATACCCGTTATAAATCCAGAGGATGGTTTTGATAGTGGTAATTATATTGATTATTTATACCCGATAGAAATACGAAGGATGAATATGATATTGATGAGATATTTATAAGGATATTGTTGAATATCCATACTAATTCGAGTCTGGATATATATATATATATATTACCCCTTATACTATGATATCATACTTATTATGATATAACGATATGGGGGTGTAAGATTGACAATAGTGATTCTTGCTAAGTATGAAAATGAGGAAATAATTATAATGTGGTATGATATGAATGGATTCTAGTGATAAAATAATTAGTTTATAAATAGTGTTTAGTTGATAAATGTTGGTTAGTTGATAAATATTGGTTAGTGGTAAATGTTTGTTAGTTGATAACAATTACTAGTTGATAAGTGATTACTAGTCGTTATATGAGGATTAGTTGATAAATAATGTCTAGTTGATAAAGGATGATTTATAAATAAATGGGGATTAGTTGCTACATGATGATTAGTTGATTAAGTGTTGATTAATTAACAAATTATGAATATGGACAATCAATGGTTATAGTGTGACATGCCTTGGATGAATTTTAATTGTATTATGAGAGATGATAAATGACGATGGTGGGTTATTTTATCTTGTTTGTACCTTCCAAGTTTATGGGGGCTTGCGAAGGATTGTTTACTTTTCCACACTAATTGGCGTATGAGATCTAATTTTGTAGTTATGATTGCATGTGTTGATTTCTTTATATTACGTTATGCTATTATTTTGATTTATTTACTTATTTATGCACAACGATGTTGGAGTTACTTTAGGTTTGTCTATACCTTGACTTAGTTATGTTATCTTGCATTTTATTATACTTATATCATTATTTAGCTCAATCGGCAGATAATGCCTACCGAGTAGCCATGGCTTTGGTACTCATACTATATTTTTGTACCTTTTTAGTACAGATCCGAGTACTAGTTGCCATCGTTCATCGACGATCGTGCTGTGTTGATATTCAGATAGGGTGAGCTCTTAGAGTTGGAGTCACCTATCTCCTTCTATCTTTCTATATTTAGTCTTTTGTTTTGAGACATATGTTATTGACTATTCTAGATACTTTGATTATATTATTATTACTATATGCTCTTGTACTGGCTCTGCCAGGTCATGGGATGGTATCTATGTTGACTATCTTATCTATTTCAAATGCTATGCTTATTTATAAGTTGTGTTGCTGATTTCTGCCTATGTTGGGTATTTTTTACCAAGTTAATCCATTGTGTTTAAAATTAGGGTTATGGTTTGGCTTACCTGCTGGCGGCATAAAATAGGTGCCATCATGACTCGTAAGTTAGGTCGTGATAGGTCAGGATCTTTTTGATGAGGAAAAGACTATTAAACTACAACTGGAAAAGTGGAATAACATTACTGAGAGCATCTTAAAGTAGAAATCAAGCATGCACTGGTTAAAACTTGGGGATGCTAACAACCAATACTTTTATGCAAGCTTTAAGAATAGGGTGAGCCACAATACTATAAAGAATCTGGTTGATGCTAATGGTAATTTACTAACTAAGTAGGAGGAGGTTGTAGATGAAGTAATGTCCCTTTATAAGAATTTACTTGGTACTACAACATTCCATTTAGATGGCGTTAGCCCTCAAGTGATTCATAATGGCATTGTGTTGGATAGAAATCATAAACTTGACTTGTAGATCCTATTACCAAGGATGAAATACTACTGGCATTAAACTAAAGCTCCAGGATGTGATGATTTTAATGCTTGTTTTTTCAAGAAAGAATGGGGTATAATTGGTGATAAGGTTGTCTGTGCAATACTGGAGTTTTTTAGCACAAGAAGCTATTTAAAGTAGTTAACTTCACCACTATTATATTGATTCCTAAAGTGCCCAATCCTATCAGAATATGGGAATACACGCCTATTTTTGCTGCACTATGCTACATAAACTAGTTTACAAAATCTTCCTCATAAAATATAGAGAGTAATGGATTTACTCATGCACACCATCTAATCTGCTTTTGTACTAGGTAGGGTCATTAGTGATAACATTATGAGTCATGAACTCATTCAATGGTATGACATGAAACACATATCACCTAGATGCATGATTAAGATTGACATAAAAAAGGCTTATGATTCCGTTGAGTGGACTTTCTTGGAAAAAATCCTTAGAGCCTTGAAGTTCCTTAATATGTTTATTCAGTGGATCGTGGAATGTATCACCTTAGTTTTCTATTCTATTCTCATTAATGGGATTCTTACTGCTTTTTTTTCAAGTTAAGAAAGGCCTAAGACAAGGTGACCTTTATCCCCTTTTCTTTTTGTACTTGCCATGCAGTATTTAAATAAGCAACTAAGCATCCTAAAACATCAACCTGATTTCAACTTCCACCTAAAATATGAGAAGTTGTATATTACTCACCTTGAGTTTGTTGATTACTTGCTGCTTTTTGGTAAAAAGATCTAGGGTCTGTCATGTTACTATTCAACTACTTCACAGTGTTATTAAAAGCCTAAGGATTGGTAGCAAATCTAAAGAAGAGTTCTCTGTATGTTAGTGGTGTTAGCTTGAGTAAACAAGACTCTATCTTGCAAGCTTTTGGCTTTACCAAAGGTACTTTAACCTTTAAGTACCTTGGCATACCTCTCACATCAAAGAAGACTATGATTACTTAATATAAATCTTTATTGGATAAGATACTTTCTAGAGTTAAGTCATGGACATCTAGATATCACTTATATGGTGGGAGAGTGCAGTTGATCAAAATTGTTTTATTCTCCATTCAAGTCTATTGGTCTCAGGTCTTTATACTCCCCAAGAAAGTGGTAAAGCTAACTGAGTCTATATGTTAATCTTTTTTATGGTCTGAAGGGATTGATACCAGTAAGAAAGCACTGATAGCCTAGGAAAGACTGTCTAGTCCTAAAACTGTTGGTGAAATTGATTTTCTAGATTGTACTAACTAGAATAGAGTTGCTATTTGTATGCATTTGTGAAATTTTTACTTGAAAAAGATAAAGATATGGATTCAGTAGATTCATGCTTATTACAACAAAGAAAATGACCTCTAGAATGCTCAAGTGCATCAAGATCCTTATATGGTTAAAAAGATCCTCAATGCAAGGCTAACTCTTGAAGTTGCAGGATATAAGGAAGCTGATGTCTCTATTGCCACTAAATTCACTATTAAAGGCATCCATCAGAAGCTAGGAGGCAACTAGACCAAGGTGGAATGGAGTATATTAATATGTAATAATTATGGTGCTTCTAGATGAAAGTTTATCTTATTCTTGGCCATGTGGAGGATATTGAAAACAAGAGACATGATAGCTAAATGAAGCTCTATTTCTGATGTTTCCTATCTATTATGCTAAAGTTGTGATGACTTTATAGATCACCTGTTTTTTCTTTGTTCTTTCTCTGTTGATGTATGATGCAAAGTTTCAGATGGTTGGGAATGCAAAGAAGTGATTTATGTTGGAAAGATGGGATATTATGGGCTAGTGCACATACAAAAGGTAAATCAACTCAAGATAACTTATACAGACTTTTCCTAGCTTGCTGTATGTACTACCTTTGGTAGAAAAGAAATTCCAAATTCTTCAAGCAACAATTAAGAAATGCTGATGCTATAGTTAGATTGATCGTCTAGGTTATAAATTGTAGAGGGGATACCAGGATGTGTTTAAAATAGAGGCTAGACATTCTGAATTTCTACCCTTAGCCTAGCTTACTAGATACTGCATTTGTTCCCTGTGTAATTTGATACAATTCTGGGGATGTACAACATTATAACCTTTATGCTTTTTGTCACTTGGTAAATAAAATCTTTTAGTTACCAAAAAAAGTTTTCTATAAACTTTTATATACTTCAAACATTTTGAATCCTTAAGAGATTTTTTATATAAATTTTATCAAGTGACGATATCCAACATTAGATGCTTGACATCTTTTGGTGTCTGGATTGCAAAATAAATAAGTTTTATGCTTATCAAGATGCATCCTTGTATGTATTGATAAGTATTTCTATGTCGTCATACTTAAATAAACATAGAATTCAAATCCTTATAATGTTTTACCATATTGTGCTATATTTTATCATAGATATCACTGATGAGATATCATTAATATCGATTTTCAATAGAACATAACTTATTGACATCTCATCACTTTTGTTATTTTTCTTAGGTATCTAAACCTCTCATGAGGTTTCATGAAGTGTTACGTCATAGACTCAACATAATTATATTATCTCCTTATTATGATTATTTACCCTTTTTTCTTTTTTCTAAGAATTATTGCATTTAGAATTGATTGATCTACCATGTTTCATGCATGTTGTAAACTTTGTCCTTCAAGAACTAAATAAGAGTATTTGCAGCTAAATATGAAATTAATTTTTGACCAGCAAATGCTCCTAGCATTTGAATGAATATATCTTTTGTTTGGATATGTTATTGATGATAATTCACAACATATTTCTTAGCTAATTTTTATCTCCCCTTATGCCGCCCAAGATTATATCTCCAAGAAAGTATAACACGGCCACTGTCAAATATATAACCTAACAAAGGTTCGTGTCGAACCCACAGGGAATAGGTCGAATCTTTATCACAAAGTTGCTGAAGTAGTTGAGAAAGTGCAGAAAAGTAAATGGGGGGATTTTGTGAGAATAGTAACAGCAGTAACAACTTTTGATCACTTTAGGTTGAAATCAATATGAGATGAATACTAGGGTTGTGTTCCCCCTGATTTCCTAACTCCGTAAACTTATCGTGCTCCATCAAACTATATCAATGCCTTGTATGCAGAATTTGACAAGATATGTGATATCGCCTAAAGCTACTCCTCCAATTGAATATAAAACAACAAATACAAAATATAGTGACCCAACTCAAGTTGGGGTCGAAACCGCAGGGAACACATGGAATTATCTCTCAAGTTTACTGAAATCATCGGGCAATACAAAAAGTAAGTGGGGTGATTATAGTTGTAATATGTGAAAAGTAATAAGATGTGGAATGCTTTTGTTGTAATTAATCTAAAATGAATACTAGGATTGTATTCCCCCTGGCTTCTCAATTCCGTAGGTTTATCATGATCTGTTGAACCAACCCAATGTCTTGCTTGCAGAATCTGATAAGTTATGTATCAGTAACCGTCTTGTGAATTTCACTCTTTACCACTTGAGTCTTAGAGTGTCGCTTTTGTAACCCTTATCCTAGATCCCAGATTAACTATTATCTTTTGAGTCCCTAATTAATTAGATAAAGATAATTATATTAAACAGATGAAGATGATTAGCGTATGTCGATAATTAACTCCAAATTATTGTTATGATCTTATTTTCCTACTTTCTACCTCTCTTGTGAAACAAGTAGTGAATATAGGTGAGATACTATCGTTTTCAACTGCTAAGAAATATATTAGACTGAAGATAATCATAATACATGCAAAAATATCAGTTTGAGACAACGTTGTACTTCCTTACTTTGTTAATCCGCAAGGGTTCCCACAACCCTAGCTAAGGGATTTAGCCGCTCATTATTGTGAAACAATTAATGGAATTCATAATTGAAAGCATTAAATCAGTCTCATAATATTTTATGACAAAAACCCAAAGTCTTAGATTAATAATTCAACCAAAAACAAGAACAAAGCAATCCCAAGATCAAAATCGAATCTCCGAATCAAATATATGTTTGTAAATGATAAGAGTGCATAAACAAACTAAAACGTCAAAAGGGTATTTATAGAATATAAGGAAACCCTAGGAAACCAATCCTAAACAAAAGAGGAAAATCATAGTTGGTGGCCACCTATGGGGTGTAGGCGGTCCCTCGTATGTGCCAGTGTCCAAAATACTGTAACAAATTCTCAGGACTCCATGACTTCTGACACCTATGGGGAGTAGGTACTACCTACGATCCATAGGTAGTCCAACATAGGTGACAGGAAAAAAATCTTTAGTTGTTGATCTCAGAACTTTAACTTTTTGGCACATATTCTGGCACCTGCTTCATATAGGTAGTACCTACGGGGCATAGGTACCCACATAGGTGTCCAAAATATTCAATTTTTACCTCTTTTATCCTGTTCATCTCCAAAACCTATTTTCCTACAAAATACAACACAAAACATATCATATCTAACAAAAATACCTAAGTAACTTGCATATTTCCATCATTATAAGTGTCGAAAGTTCTGTGAAACCATAACACATCAATATGTATCACCAACCAACTTGTGAATGCCTTTGGGAAATTTCACTCATCACTTTTTGTGTCTAAAAGTGTCTCCTTACTAACCCTTGTCCTGGATTCCACATTAACTATTACCTTTTGAGTCTCAAGTTAACTAGATGAAGGTTGATAGCTTCAAATTACTGTTGTAACTTTCTTTGCTAATCTCCACCTGTCTTTTGGAGTAAGTATTGAATACATGCATGTTCTCAATGTTTGCAGTTGTTAAGAAAGCAATCACACCAAATAAGATCATAATACATGCAAGAATATCGATCAAGAACAACTTTGTAGTTCCTCTACTTTGATATTTCATCAGGGTTCCCACAACCCTAGTGTCACGACCTAAACCAGGGCCTGACTGTGATGGGTATCTTAATTTTATCGTGGAATGGAGACGACCTTTTTGCCAAGTCATGACACAACCCGAAACTGGTCCATGTCGTATGGGCACCTCAAGCCCAACTTGGACTGGAGGTCACCCCGTTAACGCAACCAAATCATTTGTTCATATCACAAGAGTCGGATGAACTCCAACTCATAAATCAAGAGATCGAAAATAACACCAATAATCATAACTTAAACCACGTCTAAACACTTCATTAAGTCAACAAACTAGCCAACACACCCAAGTACACAGTCATCTACAATGTCTCTATATAAAAATTCGATGTCTATATATGTCGAGATAAGCCTCCAACAATAACCAAACCATATCTAAATAATTCTAAGACAAAAGATAAGAGACCATGAAACATATGCTTTCCGAAGTAGGGAATTTCACCACTTCAAAGTAATTGAATGAACTGCTTTGATCGCCTAATCACTGCGCAGAAAGAGAAGATGAAGCTCCGACCCCTATGTCGCGTGGGGACATAGCGTTCGGAGATGGTTAAAAGATGGAGCTCTAGCATGTAGCTCAAAGATAAGGATAAAGTAACGTCATCATTCAACAAGAAGTCAATATATCATATTCTATCACATTCATACACTTATCCATAAATATAGGTATTTCACATGTAAAACAAGGGAACGTCTTGTCAACACTCTTGAAGTACTCAATCATTAGTCATGAAGTGGAGGAATCCGACCTTCCACACTCATAGATTCCAATAGTTCTTATTAAGCAAAGGACTTTAGCCACATTCACTTTGTGTTAGACAAGGGACTCTAACCACATACACATTTATTAAGCAAGGGACTCTAACCTCATGCACTTCCATTATACTAAGGACTCAAACCTCAAGCCGTATTAGATAAGGGACTCTAACTCAAGTCGGTGTCTTAGACTAGGCAAGGGACTCTAACCACAAGTGAATTTTATTTAAGCCAGGGACTTTAACCACAAGCCTCTTTAGTAGGCAAAGGACTTAAACAACAAGCCATCGCGACTATCATTAGTCGACATTGGGACTTTAACCCTTTTTTCATCCATTAATCATTCATTCAATTCACAATTAAGGACTTTAACCCATTTAACCAATTTAACACTACACATGACCACAAGGTATTCATGGGAGCATTTGTTACTAAAAAATTTCAATAGTCCAATGCCTAATTCAATTCTTCATATAATTCAATTCATGGTCATTAAGACCCTTACAAACCACTCATTCCTCATTAGCAATCTTATACCACACTTTAGCTCATACACAATTCAAGTTCAATTTCATGTTTAGGGACCTTAACCCCTTAGTAGCCATCAAACTAACAAGATCATCAATTACACAATACATGGCTCACAATACCTTTAGAATATCATTTATCAACCACTCATACTTATTGAGCCCTTGCCCTAGTTCAAAACATCATCAACATATAACTAGACAATTCACTTAGACATTTTCACAAACACCTACTGTGCATACCTTTACCAAGGCTAATTTCAAGATAGAAATCATATAACTTAGGGTTTCTCATGACCCATTTGTCAAACCACATACAACAAGCACCCGCATGTGCAAAACATCAATAATATCAAGTATAAGCACTGGTCTAAATAAGAGCACACATTACTTATCACTAGACATCAAATACCTTAACATTTGATTTCAAAACATTCATATATGTGTCATAATCCATTTCTAAAACACATGGTACTTGAGTTAAAAACAAGGTAAAGAGTCACATTCCTTAGGCAACTTGATTCACCAAAGGATCTTGACTTCACTTTGCCTCTAGAGTAACACCCTTGGAACCCTAGCCTCCAATCCTTTAAAGATGTGTTTGAGAGAGAGTTTTGAATGTTTGATCCACTCAAAATGCATTTTAGAAGGCTACACACAATTATATAGTGAGGGGACTTAGGATTTTGAGGGTAGAAAATGACCATAAGGCCCTCAACTAATAGCTTGAAAATGACCCCGAGTTAGGGCCCGACTTAATTGAGTCAACCATACCCTAGGGTACGAGTGGTACCCTAACTCATACCCAAGGCTTCACCAGGACTCATACACTGTACAAGGTACGACCATGCACCCTAGACTTACATCTAAAGGGTACGACTTGTACCTAAACCATACCCTTGACCAATACCAAAAACAATCCACTTTTGATCAAGTTCTACACTCTATACGACTAGGTTGTGTACGACTCGTACACTAGGATACGACCATGAGAGGACAAGTCGTATTGTGGATAGTATGCTACCTTCCTAGGTTGATCAACATATGAGAGAGAGAGGGTAGAAGGGTAAGACTCGTACACTAGTGTACGAGTCCGTATCTTGGTCAAAATGCACAATTTAAAAGACTTTCCTAAGGGTCCAAAGCCTAGATGTCTCAATTCTCTTTCACTAGGATCATTCGTCTGTGAATAATGGGTAAGGCAAACATAAACACAAGTTAACACATCATTACACATCAAACCATCCTTTAAACATGTTAGAAACAAGCATACAATAAGGATACAACACATATCATGATCTTCATCAATCAACTATTCATTTCATTGACTTTAGGACTCAAACCCACCATTTACCAAGGACATTTGTTAACCTCAAGGGTTAGGGACTTAAACCCATTATCTATCAAGGACATAACTCAACTTAAATAATCTAGGACTTAAACCTATTATCTAACAAACACACAGTCAATTCAAATCTTGGGGACTTAATCCATTGTCTAGCAAAGACACAACCAATTCAAAGCTTGGGGACTTAAACCCATTGTCTAACAAAGTCATAACTCAAGGTAGGAAAATTAACATATACCTCAATCATGAGTTTTTAGAATTGGAAACAAATGGGGATACTTGGACTTTATGTCCTCTTCCGCCTCCTTAGTAGTTTCCTCGGACTTTTGGTTCCTCCATAGAACCTTCACCAAAGCCACGTCTTTCGTTTGCATCCAGCGAACTTGCCGATCCATGATCCTCACAGGGACCTCCTCATAAGACAAAGAGTCCAAAATACCAACATCCTCCAAGAAAATAACCAAGGAAGGGTCATCCACATATTCCGCAATATAGAGACATGGAAAACTAGGTGAATGGAGTCCATACTAGAAGGTAACTCCAACTCATAGGCAACATTGCCGACCCTCTTTAAAATCAAGTAAGGACCAACATACCGGGGACTAAGTTCCTCTTTTTAGCAAACCGCATCACTCCCTTCATGGGAGATACCTTTAAGAATACCCAATCGCCAACAATAAACTCCAAGTCCCTATGCCTCATATTCGCATAGGACTTTTGGTGACTTTGAGTGGTTTTCAATCTATCACGAATCACCTTCACCTTCTCTAAGGCTTAGTGAACTAAATCGGGGCCAAGCAAATTACCCTCGCCAACTTCATACCACCCAATAGGAAAATGACATCTCCTACCATACAATGCCTCAAAAGGGGCCATACCAATGCTAGAGTGGTAACAATTATTATAGGTAAACTCAATCAAAGGTAAATGGTCATACCAACTACTACCATAATCAATCATGCAAGCCCGTAACATGTCTTCAAATATTTAGATGATCCTCTTTGCTTGTCCATCCATCTGCAGGTGGAAAATGGTACTAAGGCACACTCTAGTACCCAAACCTTTTTGGAATGACTTCCAAAAGTGAGATGAGAATGGAGGACCCTGATCCAAAATGATCGAAACTAGAGCAACATGGAACTTCACGATCTCCGTGAGATATAACTTAGCATAATCTTCCGCTGAGTAATTAGTCCTCACGGGCAAGAAGTGAGCGGACTTGTTCATTCTATCCATAATGACCCAAATAGAATCACATTGATTTTGATATCGAGAAAGACCGATAATGAAATCCAAAATAATTGCCTCCCACTTTTATTCGGGCAACAAAAATTCTTGGTACAAACCACTGGGCTCATGTGCTTAACTTTTACTTGTTGACACACTATACACTTAGCCACATAGCTAGACATGTCATGCTTCATATTATTCCACCAATAGAACTCTCAAAGATTATGATACATCTTTGTGGATGGGGATAAATAGCATAATGGGATCCATGAGCCTCAACCATGATCCTTTCCCTCAATCCTTTGACATCGGGAACACATAGTCTACCTTGGTACCTCATGATACCATCACCACCAATCATAAAGTCAACAATCTTTTTTTGACACACATTACTCTTGATCTTTATCAAATCGAGATCCAACACTTGGTTTTCTTTTATCTCAACAACAAGAGATTTGGTGCACAAATACACCACCATCATTCTAGTCCCTGAGACAAACTCCAAGGTTAAGCAAACGGTGAATGTCTTTCACTAATTCCCGCTTGTCCTCAACCACATAAGCTAGGCTCCCCATGGACAACTGGCTAAGAGTATCAACGACTACATTGGCTTTACCCGAATGGTAATGATGACTCATGTCATAGTCCTTTAATAACTCAAGCCATCGCCTTTGCTCGTTCAACTCTTTCTGAGTAAACACATACTTAAGGTTCTTATGATTGGAAAATATATCAACATGAACCCTATAACGATAATGCCGCCAAATCCTTAACGTAAAAACCACGACTAACAATTCTAAGACATTAGTAGGGTAATTCATTTCATGAACCTTCAATTGCCTATAAACATAGGCCACCACCCTACCGTGTTGCATCAACACACAACCAAGACCAATTTGAGAAGAATCGCAATATACCACAAAACTATTATTACCCTCGAGCAAGGTCAAAATCGAAGCCGAAGTCAATTTATCTTTCAACTTCTCAAAACTATCCTCACACATATCCGGCCACAAGGACTTGACCTTCTTTTGGGTTAACTTGGTCAATGGGCAGCTATAGTCGAAATTCTCCATAAACCTTCTATAGTAACCATCTAGACCTAAGAAACTCTAAATATCAGTTGGATTCGCAGGTCTAGGCCGCTTCTAAACTGTTGAAACCTTTTAAGGATATACCTTGATCCATTCAGTAGAGATAACATGACCAAGCAAGCTACGACTTTCAACCAAAACTCACACTTGGAGAACTTGGCATACAATGAAGTTGATCGACATGATCTGCCTCACTCTTAGAATTGACTAAGATATCATCAATGAAGACAATGACAAACATGTCTAAGAATGGATGGAAGACCCAATTCACCAAATCCATGAATACCGTGTGGGCATTGGTCAACCCAAATAACATGACTAGTAACTCACAGTGACCGTACCAGGTTCTAAAGGCAGTCTTAGGGATATCCACACCCCTAATTTTAAGCTGATGAGAACCCGATCTAAGATCAATCTTAGAGAAATACTTCGCACCTTGAAGTTGATCAAACAAATCATATATCCTAGGAAGAGGATATTTGTTTTTTATGATCACTTTGTTAACCTGATGATAATCAATGCACATACGAAGGGAACGATCCTTATTGCCCACAAACAACATAGGAGCACCCCAATGAGACACATTAGGATATATAAAACCCTTATCTAAGAGGTCTTTTAATTGCTCTTAAGTTCTTTCAACTTCATCAAAGCCATTCTATAAGGAGGGACAGAGATCAAACGAGTATCCGGAATAAGATCAATCCTAAAATCAATTTCCCTATCGAGAGGAATACAGGGAAGATTATCGGGAAACACCTCAAGAAACTCATTAACCATGGGAATGAATTTTAGAGAAGGCTCTTTCGAGTTAGAATCTTTAACTTGGACCAAATGATACAAACACCCATTCGAGATCAACCTTTGGGCTTTAAGATAAGAAATGAACCTCTCCCTAGGCACTAAAGAACCACTTTCCTATGCAATGACCAGCTCATTAGGGAATTTAAATATGACCCTACGGGTTAGACAATCTAAGGAAGCATAGCATGAGTGCAACCAATCCATCCCCAAAGTGACATCAAAATCAACTATGTCTAACTCTGTCAAGTCTACAAGAGTATCTCTATCACTAATAGATACCATACCCCCCTATAGACTTTTTTAACAGCCAAAGAGTCTCTTACCAGGGTAGAAATAGAAAAAGAAATTGACAGACTCTCGGGACCAAAATCAAGATGCACAACCATAAATGGGGTCATATAAAAAATAGTAGACCCTAGATCAAGCAAAAAGCACACATCACGGGAGAAAAGTTTCAACATACCCGTGACAACATCAGGAAATGCCTCAGAATCCTGGGATTAGCAAGTGCATACAAGCAGTTCTGGGTAGAGTCGGTACCAGAAATAGAAGCAGAAGTAGAAATAGCACCCTTCGGTGTGGGGGTAGATAAAGTAGCAATAAGATCCCTGTTGGCCCAAGAAGATGCTAGAGAGGGGCACTCACGCTGTATGTGCTAGATCTGAACATAACTAAAACATCTGTTCTGCCCCTTCCCACATTGACCACGATGACTCTGACCATAGAATCTGCAAGAAGGGCGGGGTGGATCTGACTGAGTACCACTAGCCTGGAATTGGACACCTTGTTCCCCGATCCCACTACTAAACAAAGACCGACGATCACCTGACGACTTTGGGTAAGAAGAGTGAGCACTAGTCGAGGAGAAAGAATCCAAACTCCCCCACTTCTTCCATGGCCACTTTCCACCATCTCTCTTACCTTGCTCAGAAGGTCTAAATTTCTTTGCTTGCCTTTCACTAAACTCTACTTTTCTCTTTTTCTCTTCTTTCACTAGTTATATATACACAATCAATCGAGAAATGTCGATATTTTCAATCAATAAGGCCGCCTTGCTCTCAAGCACCAACTCTTGAGACAATCTTGAAACAAACTTACGCATTCTAGCCCTCATGCTAGAAACCATCTCGGGGGCATACCTTCACAACTGAGGGAATTTCAAGGCTTACTCTTCGACGGTCATATTTTCTTATCTCAAGTTCACAAACTCTTCCGTCTTCACTTCTCTCATCTCTTGAGGGAAGAAGCAATCTAAGAAAGCCTAAAAAAAATCCACCCATGTAGCCGAACTAGCATCCACACCTATACACAACTCCTACCCTTCGTACCATTGGTACGCTAAATCTTTCAATTGGTAGGAAACAAGCTCAATAGCCTCGACCTCCGAAGCATGCATGATCCAGAAAATCTTCTCTATTTTATCAATGAAGCCTTGATGATCTTTCTCAACCTTCATACCCATGGACATATGAGTGTTTAACCTCATAAATTGGCCAATCCTTATAGCCTCAGAAAAAATAGTAGCCGAAGCACCACGCTCTGATTGAGAAGCTACCAATTGGGTTAAGAGGTTGATAAAGTAACGAAATTCTATATTAGAAGCATCCCCTTGAGGGGACTGAGGAGGAGTGTCACTCTCATAAGAAGTGTTGGTGGGGACAGGTGGATCCCCACGAGGATGGTCAGATGCCGCAGACCTAGCCTGGGTCTGAACCCCAAAAGTTGGACGAGCTTCGTCCATAGGGACCTTAGTCAGGGCTGATGTATTTTCCTGAACCTCAGATCTCCTTGGAGGCACGATCTGAAAGATAGCAAACAGAAATCAGAGGAGTCCAAGACCTTAGTCTCTATAACTTAAGATTGAAACACAAGAAAGGGAAACATTCCTAAAATGTCTCGTGTCCCCTCTCATATAAGTGTGGCACACTTCACACCGATAAAAAAGACTCTACCTAACATGGAATTATGGAAACCCAACTGACCATGAACCTAGGATCTGATACTAACTTGATGCGACCCAAAATTGGGGCATATCGTATGGGCACCTCAAGCCCAACTTGGATCAGAGGTCGCCCCATTAACCCAACCTAATCATTTATTCATATCAAAAGAGTCGGATGAACTCCAACTCATAAATTAAGAGAGAAGAAATAACACCAATAATTATAACTTAAACCATGTCTAAACACTTCATTTAATCAACAAGCTAGCCAACACACCCAAGTTCACAGTCATCCATAATGTATCTATATACAAATCTGATGTCTATATATATTGGGATAAGCCCCCATCAATAGCCATACCATATCTAAAGAATTCTAAGATAAAAGATAAGAGACCATGAAATGTGTGCCTTCCAAAGTAGGGAAACTCACCACTTCAAAGTCAAGGCACGAATTGCTTTGATCGCCTAATCACTGCACAGGAAGAGAAGATGAAGCTCTAGCCCCTATGTCAAGTAGGGTAATAGCATTTGGAGATGGTTAGTGGTTGGAGAGCTAATATGTAACTCAAGGATAAGGATAAAATAATGTCATCATTCAACAATAAGTTAATATATCATATTCTATCACATTCATACACTTACCCTTACATATAGGTATATCAGATGCCAAACAAGGGGAACAAGTCTTATCAATACTCTTGAAGTACTTAATCATTAGTCATGAAGTGGAGGACTCCGACCTTCCATACTCATAGATTCAAACAGTTCTTATTAAGTAAAGTACTTTAACCACATTCACTTTGCATTAGATAAAGGACTCTAACCACATACACATTCATTAACCAAGGGACTCTAACCTCAAGCCATATTAAATAAGGGAATCTAACCCAAGCCGGCATCTTAGATTAGGCAAGGGACTCTTACCACAAGCGAATTTCATTTAAGCAAAGGACTTTAACCATAAGACTCTTTAGTAGAAAAGTAAATTCAACCATAAGACATCGCGACTATCATTAGTAATCATTGGGACTTTAACTCTTTGTCCCAATATCAATCATTCGTTCAATTTACACTTAAGGACTTTAATGCATTTAACCAATTCAACACTACATGTGACCACAAGGTCTTCATGGGAGGATTTGTTACTCAAACATTTCAGTAGGCCAATGCCTTAATCCAATTCATCATACAATTCAATTTATGTTCATACTGACCCTTGCAAACCACTCATTCCTTATTAGCAATCTTATACCACACATTAGCTCATACATAATTCAAGTTTAATTTTTAATGTTTAGGGATTTTAAACCCTTAGTCGTCATCAAACTAACAAGGTCATCAATTACACAAATACATGGCTCACAATACCTTTACAATATCATTTATCAACTACTCATACTTATTGGGCCCTTGCCCTAGTTAAAAACATCATCAATATTTGACTATACAATTCACTTAGATATTTTCACAAATACCTTGTGTGCATGCCTTTACCAAGGCTAATTTTAAGATAGAAATCATATAACTTAGGGTTTTTGATGACCCATTTGTCAAACCACATACAACAAGTACCCACATGTGCAAAACATTAACAATATAAAGTATAAGCACTAGTCTAAACAAGAGCACACTTTACTTATCACTAGGTATCAAAACCCTTAACATTTGATTTCAAAACATTCATTTATAAGTCATAATCCATGTAAAAAACAAATGGTATTTGAGTTAAGAACAAGGGAAAGAGTCACATTACTTAGACAACTTGATTCACTAAAGGAGCGTAACTTCACTTTGCCTCTAGAAGAACACCCTTGGAACCCTAGCCTCTAATCCTTCAAAAATGTGTTTGAGAGAGAGTTTTGGATGTGTAAGCCATTCAAAATGTGTTTTAGGAGGCTACACACACTTTTATAGTGAGGGGACTTAGGGTTTTGATTATAGGAAATTACCATAAGGCCCTCAACTAAAACCTGGAAAATAACCCCAAGTTAGGGTACGATTCACTTGAGTCAACCATACCCTAGGGTATGAGTGGTACGCTAAATCGTACCCTAGGGTTTACCTAGGACTCATAGACTGTCCAAGGTACGACCATGCACCCTAGACTCGCAGCCAAAAGGTTTGACTTGTACCCTAAACTGTACCTTGACTCATACCAAAAAAAATCTACTTTTGATAAAGTTCCACACTCTACACGACTAGGTTGTGTACGACTCGTACACTAGGATACAACCATGAGAGGCCAAGTCGTATTGTAGATAGTAAGCTACCCTTCTAGGCTGATCAACATATGAGAGTGAGAGGGTAGAAAGGTACAACTCGTACACTAGTGTACGAGTGACACACCTAAATCGTATCTTGGTCAGAATGCATAATTCAAGAGCTAAGGGTCCAAAGCCGAGATGTTTCATGTCAAATAGAGCATACATACTAACCGAGATCAATTTCCAAACATATAACAAGATAGAAAAGATAAACTAAAATATATCTATGATATGTTTAAAACCAATAACCAATACCTAAGTCCACAGTAATATCCACAAAAATATCAATAAAAGTTGGGACATGCCCCCGGTAGTAAAAAATATGTCCAAAGGAAAGAGTCAATAACATAATGAAACCCAAAACATGAAATGAGATCTTCCGAAGTATGGAAAATCACCGCTTCAGTCTGACTCATGAACAATCCTTGAATACCTGATCACTGCGTACGAAAAGTAGAAGTATTTCTGGTGCCTGCATAGTGGGGGGATACAACGTTCGAAGACGGTTAATAGACTGAGCTCTAGCATGTAACTCAGGGATAAGGGAATAAAATAATGACATGATCAATAAATCAAAATTAGTCCAAAACCCAAATGCACATAAGCATATGCATATACATAGTAATATATAATGTGCAGGGGTAGGGAACGAGTCTTAGCATGCAATTTTAAAACCTTATCTTGGATTCTGTAGAATAACTATCATAATAAGGCACCCACGGGCTATATGAACCCAACTCTCCCCCAGCTTGAAGGGCCCCTGTACGTATAGCCGCATGAACTAGAGAATAGTCATATGTCATAGGCCTTATGATGGACTTAAACCTCCCGACATAAATCACAGGTGACTTAAGCACCAATTCATATAATATGGGGGACTCTAACCTCCCAATCATATATTAAAGGGGCCTCAACTACTCGATCATTAAGATCCCTGCGACAGCTAATGCAGTTTCCAGTATCGGTCCCTCAGGACCTCTACTTTTATGGCTTGGATACATAATCCTCTTTTAAGACCAATGAAAACTTTTAACACACATTCCCAATTTATTGAACCAATAATGCATTAAGGCATCCCATTGGTATCATCTTACCAACCCCACTTGCAAGTTCATTATCATGCCATATATATTAACCTTTCCATGGGGGAATTCATGACCCTTTAGGTTCAATTATTCATTCATACGAGGAATTTATGTACTCCAAAGTTTAATAAAATCTATCCATGGTTCATTAACCTTTTATGCCAATGCATGAGAATAAGTAAAAAAGTCAAACCATGTGACAAAACCATTATCGTTATCAAATTCACAATTTAGATTGAGGGAGCACAATTTCCAAATCCATATATCAAGGCAAAATTCATCACAATTGGGGAAAGTATAACTCCTTAGTTTATTCACCATGCCCATGCACCCCACAAGTTCAAAATCATTTATAAAGCATGAGCAATGTATAACAAATCATGGGAAATCAATTTAAGAGTCAACCATATCAAAATCCTCAACCCATATCAAAACCCATGTTCGAAAACCATATAATCTCATGCTTTACATAAAACAAGTTTAAGGGTAGATTCACATGCCTGAAATATCAAGAATTATAGAGAGAATTTTCCCTTGGAAGCTCTAATTGACCAACCTCTTGGAAACCCTAATATTCTTGCTTAAGAGAATTTGAGAGAAGAGAGATGTGTTTTTGATTTGCTAAGGGACCAAAATAAAGCCCCAAAGGTGTTTTATGGATGCGGGTTTTAATTGGGGAGTAAGGGAAATGACCAAAGTACCCCTTTAAATAAAACTGAAAATCATTGCCAGTCATTAGGGGTGACTTTACGACTCATAGGGTCACCCTAGGACTGAGATCCAATCGTAGGCTGGACAGTGTCCATGGGTACCCACACTAGTCTGGTTACGAGTCATACCATACGACTTATAGCTAGACATTATGACTTGTATGCTCCACTCGTAATCAAGACAGAAACTATTATGACATACACTGGACACCCTATGATTTCCACCTTACGACTCGTAACCCCAAGTCATCTCCAAGCCAGTAACACAGGCAAATATCACTGGATACCTTATGAATTAGGTCCTATGACTCGCCAAAGCACCCTGGGACTCGTAGGGAGAGTTGTAATCAGGGCAACGAGTTCAAAACTCCAAACTTTTTTAGGGCCAAAAATCTGGGGTGTTATATTATCCCTCCTTTAGGATTATTCATCCTCGAATGATGGGTCAAGGAATCCTTGGACATAATATAACACAGAAACACACCCATACTTACCTTTAACAAAGGTAGAAAACAAAGATGTCAAGGAAGTCACAATTTTCTTTAACAAAGTTAGAAAACAAAGATGTTAAGGAATACACATACCTCAAGCATGATTATCCAAAGCGGGAAACAAGAATGGATATTTGGACTACATGTCCTCTTCGGCTTCCCAAGTAGCTTCCTCAAGCTTTTGGTTCCACCATTAAACTTTCACCGAAGCCACATCCTTAGTCCCCAAACGATGGACTTGCCTATGGAGAATCTCAACTGGGACTCCCTTATAAGACAAGGAATCCAAAATATGCACACTTTCCAAAGGAACAACCAAGGATGGATTGCCTATACATTTTTTCAACATCGAGACATGGAAGACCGGATGAATGGACCCAAACTAGAATGCAACTCCAATTCATAAGAAACATTGCCAACTCTCTTCAAAACCAAATATGGGCCAACATAACAGGGAATGGGCTTCATCTTCTTTCCAAACTGCATCACTTTCCTCATGGGAGATACCTTAAGGAACACCTAATCACCAACATCAAATTCCAAATCTCTTTACCTCACGTTCGTATGTGACTTTTAGCGACTTTAGAGGGTATTAAGCCTATCCCAAATTACCTTCACTTTATTCATAACTTAGTGAATCAAATCCGGTCAAAACAATCTTGCCTCACCAGTTTCAAACCACCTAATAGGATATCTACACCTCCTGCAATACAAAACCTCAAACGGAGCCAGTCCAATACTAGAGTGGTAGCTATTGTTATGCGCAAACTCAATGAGAGACAATTGGTCAACCCAACTACACCAAAGTCAATCACACAAGCCCAAAGAATATCTTGTAATGTCTAAACGGTCCTCTCCTCTTGTTCATCCATATGTGGGTGGAAAGTGGTACTAAGGTTTACCTTAGTCCCCAAACCTCACTGAAACAAATGCCAAGGATGCAATGAGATCTGAGTACCTCAAGCTAAAATAATTTAAATAGGTGCACCATGCACCTTTAGATCTCTTTGATAGACAACTTTGCATAGTCCTCAGTAAAATAATTAGTCCTCACGTCATCCTATCAACTATGACCCAAATCTAATCAAACTAATTTCGAGACCATGAAAGACCGGTGATGAAATCCATATTAATTACTTCTCATTTCCATATAGGCAACTCAATCTCTTGAGATAACCACCGGGTCTTAAGTGCTCCATCTTCACTTGCTGACACACCGTGCACTTATCTACAAAATTTGCCACATCTCATTTCATGTTATTCCATCAATAGATTTCCTTAAAATCATGATAAATCTTAGTCAAACAAGGATGAAGCGTATACCGCGACTCATGAGACTCAACCAAGATCCCCTATCGTAGTCCATCAACATCGGGAATACATAATCTACCTTAGTACCTCAAGATACCATCACCACCAATCTCAAAATCTATCACCTTCTGGTGACTCACATCATCCTCATTTGCATAAAAATAGGGTCCAAGAACTGTTTCTTCTTTACCTTATCACCAAGAGATGACTTCACCACTTCTTGCAAAATCACACCACCATCCTCAAAATCCAAGAGATAAACTCCAAGATCAGACAAATATTGAATATCCTTTACCAACCTCGCTTTTCCTCATTAATATGAGACAATCTTCCCATGGACAACCTACTACGAGCATCAACAACTACGTTAACTTTACCTGGATGATAATGAATACTCATGTCATAGTCCTTGAGCAATTCAATACATCTCCTCTGCCTGAGATTTAACTCCTCAATGAACACATACTATGTACTCTTATGGTTTGAGAAGATGTTAACATGAACTCCATTCAATAATGACGCCAGATTATTGGAGTGAAAACCACAGTTAATAACTCCAAATCATGTTTTGGATAGTTCTTCTCATGAACTTTCAACTGCCTAAAAGTATAAGCCACAACTCTACCATGTTGCATCAACATGCAACCCAATCCCATATGGGACACATCACAATAGATAACAAATCCATTAGTACCATCAAGCAGGGTCAATACCAGAGCTGAAGTCAACTTGTCCTTTAACTTCTCAAAGCTACCCTCATAAGCATCAGACCACAAAAACTTTACCTTCTATTGAGTCAATCTATTCAATAAACAACAACAGACAAGAAGCTCTCTATAAACCTCCTATAATTCCTAGCTAAACCTAAGAAGATCCAAATATCAGTTAGAGTCATGGGTCTAGGCCATTTCTTAACCACCACAACCTTTGGTAGATCCAGCATGATCCCTTTATTAGAAATTACAAGACCCAGAAAAGTAATAACATTCAACCAGGACTTATAGTTTGAGAACTTAGCATATAACCACTGATCCTTGAGAGTATACAACACTATACAGAGGTGATCGACATGATCCACCTCACTCTTGGAATACACCAAAATATCGTCAATAAATACAATTACGAACAAATCTAAGAAATGATGGAAGATCCAATTCATAAGATCTATAAATACTATCGGGGCATTAGTCAAACAAAAAGACATGACCAAGAACTCATAATGGTCATACCAAGTATGAAAAATAGTCTTAGGGATATCTACCTCCATAATCTTCAACTGATGATACCCCGACCGAAGATCAATCTTAGAAAAGTATTTAGCTCTCTGAAACTGGTCAACCAGATCATCAATACTCATAAGAGGATACTTATTCTTCACTGTCACCTTATTCAACTGGCGGTAATCTATACACATTTGAAGGGACCCATCCTTCTTATGCACGAAGAGTACCAAAGTGACCTACATAGAAATAATGGGTGAATAAAACCCTTATAAAAGAGATCTCTCAACTACTCCTTGAGTTCTTTCAACTTATCTGGAGTTGTTCTATAAGGAGGGATAAAGATAAGATGGGTATTTGATAAAAGATCAATCAAGAAATCTACCTCCCTATCGGGAGGAACACTGAGAAGATCATCGAGAAACACCTCAAGAAACTCACAGACCACAAGTATAGATTGCAAAAAAAAACTCTTCAAGTTAGTCTTTAACCCAGACCAAGTGATTGAGACACCTCTTTGAAATAACTTTCGGTCTCTAAGATAATAAATGAACCTTCACTTAGGCACTAAGGAACCACCTTCCCACTCAATCACTGGTTCATTCGAGAATTAGAAACTGACTCTTTGGGTCTTACAATTTAGAGACACATAGCACGAATGAAGCCAATTCATCCCCAAAATTACATTAAAATCTAACGTGTCCAACTCTATCTGATCCACTAATGTTTCCCTACCATAGATAGATACCACACAACCCCTATAGACTCGTCTAGCCATAATAGAGTCACCTCTGGATATAGAAAAGGGATCTGAAATACACTCGGGATCAAAACCAAAATGAATAGCCACAGAAGAGGTTACATAAGAAAGGGTAGGCCTAAGATAAAATAGATAATATATATCATGAGAGAAAGGTTTTAACGTACCAGTAACAACATCCAGAGAGACCCCCAAATCCTGATAGGTAGCAAGAGAATAGAGATGATTCTAACCAGTGTCGGAGCAATAAGTAGCACCCTTTGGTGCAAGAGATGATAAAGTAGCAATAGGTACCTTATTTTCCCTATAAGCAACCTTAAAAGGACAATCCTACTGTATATGGCCAATCTGACCACAACTAAAACACTGATTCCTTCTATTCTCATACTGACCACGGTGCAGCTGACCATAAAATCTATACGGAGGATATAATGGAGATGACTGGGCCCTACTGTTCTGATATTGGGCACTCGATACCCTAGGAACATCACCACTCTAATAATGATGACCATCAAATGGCTTTGGATAAGGAGCACTAGCCATAGAATAGGAGTTAGGACTCTCCCAATTCTTCTGCTTAGACCATTTTCCACCATCTCCACCACTCTGCTACTGACCTCCACCCTAATTCAAATACCAAAACTTCTTACTCTATATTTCCCCTATTTTTACTTGCTTCTTCTTTTCCTCCTCAACTTGTTGCATATACACCACAAGTTGAGAGGTATCTATATTTTTATTCAATAGGCGGCTTTGCTTTCTAAAATTAAATTAGCAGACAACCCAGAAGAAAATTTCCACATTTTAGCCCTCTTGCTAAATACTAACTCAGGAGCATAAAGGGACAACTAGTGAAACTTCTAGGTATATTCCTCACCGATATCCTGTCTTGTTTCAGATTGACAAACTCCTCTATTTTTGCCTCCCTCAACTCTTGAGGAAAGTAGAATTCTAGAAAAGTACTAGAAAAGTCATCCTACAAGGCTGACTCAACATCATCACCCCTAAGCTACTCCCACTCATACCATTGATACGCTACATCCTTCTACTGATAAGAAGTGAATTCCACACCCTCTACATAAGAAGCATGCATGACTGAAAAGATCTTCTCTATTTTATCTATGAATCCTTATGAATCTTCCTCAACCTTAGAGCCAGTAAAAATTAAAAGATTTAACCTCATAAACTGACCAACTCTAGTGGCCTCAGAAGAACTCACAACAACACCAATAGGACCCAACTGACATAACTGAGATATCACCAACTGGTTCAACAGATGAATAGATCGACGAAACTCAGCATAGGTAATATCTCTTTGAGGTGACTGAGCATGAGGGTCACCATTTGGAGAAGGGTTAGTGGAGACCCGTGGAACTCCATGGGGGAAATCAGAAGTACCAACCTAGACCAAGTATGTACCCCAATGGTAGGATGAGTTCCATCCACATTGTCCTCAGACGGGACAAAATAGTTTCCATAAGTATCAAATCTTCTTGGAGGCATGATCTGAAAGGCAAACAAATGAAAAATAGAGGATATTCTAGACCTTATACTTTATATCCCGAAAATAAAATAACAAGAAAGGGAAATATTCCTAAATGTCTCTTAGCCTCTCCATTATAAGTGTGGTACACTACACATTCATAAAAAAGACTCTACTTGACACAGATTTGTGGACACCCAATTGACCATAAACCTGGCTCTGATACGAACTTTGTCACAACCTGAACCAAGGCCTGGACATTACGGGTATCTCAAGTCCATTAATCGATACTGAATTCCAAATATATAAAAATATAAAAAAGATAAACTCAAAGCCATATATGATATGTCAATAACTAATAACCAATACCCAAGTCCACATTAATATCCACAAAGCCTCTAACCAACCAAATGTCAATAAAAGTTGGGATATGCCCTTGATAATAGCAAGAAATAAGTCCAAAAAAAGAGTTAATAACATAAAGAAACCCAAAACATGAAATGAGGTCTTCCAAAGTATGGAAGCTCACCACTTTAGTTTGACTCATGAACTTTCCCTGAATACCTGATCACTGTGCAGGAAAGGTGGCTGTATTTTTGGTGCTTATATCATATGGGGATATAATATTCAAAGATGATTAGGGGGTTAAGTTCTAGCATGTAACTCAGAGATAAGGGAATAAAATAATGCCAAGATCAATATATCAAAATCAGTCCAAAACCCAAATAAAAACAAGTATATACATATACATAGTAATATATAGCGTGCAGGGGAAGAGAACACGACTTAGAATGCAATTTTAAAACCATAGCCTGGATTGTGTAGCATAACCATCATAATAAGGCACCCATAGGCTATATGGCCCCAACTCTCCCCCAGTTAGAAGGGCCCCAATGTATGTAGCAGCACGAATCAGAGAATAATCATATGTCATATGCCTTATAAGGGACTCGAACCTCCTGGAATAAATCAAAGGTGACATAAGCACCAATTCATATAACATGGGGGACTCAAACCTCCCAGTAATATAGTAACGGGTACTTAAACCACCCATTATTTAAACCACTGTGACAGCTAGAGTGGTTTCAAGTAGTGGTCCCTCAGTACCTCCACTTTCACAGCCTGGCTACACAACCTTATTTTAAGCCCAATTAAAATATTTAACATACATTCCCAATTTATTAAACCAATTATACATTAAGGAATCTCATTGGTATCATCATACCAACCCCACTTGCAAGTTAATTATCATGCTATATCCATTAACCTTCCCATAGGGGAATTTATGACCCCTTAGGTTCAATTATTCATTCATACAGGGAATCCATGTACCCCAAAGTTCAATAAATCAATCCATGGTTCATTAACCTTTTATGCCACTGCATGAGAATAAGTGAAAGTTAAACTATGTGAAATCATATTCATTATCAATTTCACTATTTAGGTTGAGGGAGCATAATTTCCAAAGCCATATATTAAGGCAAAATTTATCGTATTTGGGAAAAAAATAACCCCTTAGTTTATTCACCATGCCCATGTTTATTCACCATGCCCATGTATCCCACAAGTTCAAAATCATTAATAAAGCATGAACAATGCATAAAAATCATGAGAAATCACTCTAAGAGTCAACCTTATCAAAATACTCAATCTCTATAAAAACCCATGTTCAAAATCACATGATTAACCATATAATCTCATGATTTACATAAAAAAAAGTTTAAGGGTAGATTCACATGCTCGAAATATCATGAATTATGGAGAGAATTTTCTCTTAGAAGCTCTAATTAACCAACCTCTTGGAAACCCTAATGTTCTTGCTTGACAAAATTTGAGAGAAAAGAGAATGTGTTTTTGATTTGCTATGGGATGAAAATAAATCCCCATATTTATTTTATAGATGGGGGTTTTAATTGGGGAGTAAGGGAAATGACCAATGTTCCCCTTTAAATAAAGCTAAAAATTATCCTAGTCATTACTAGTGACCTTACGACTCGTAGGGTCACCCTATGACTCATGCAATCCAGTCGTAGGCTGGACAATATCCATGGTCATCCACACTAGTATGGTTATGATTCGTACCATATGACTCATAGATGGACATTATGACTCGTATTCTTCACTCGTAATCAAGACAGAAACTATTATGGCATACATTGGATACCCTAAGATTTCAACCTTACAACTCGTATGGAGTTATTATGACTCATAACCCTAAGTCATCACCAAGTTAGTAACTCAGGAAAATTTCACTTGACACCTTACGAATTGGGTCCTATGACCCGTTAAGACACCCTACGACTCATAGAGAGAGTCGCAGTCAGGGCAGTGAGTTCAAAACTCCAAATTTTTACAAGGCCAAAAATCTGGGGTGTTACACCTAGTTAGGTGGTTTAGCTTCTCATGTTTGCAAGAACATTAAGAAAACATATGAATAATCTTACTATAATTTAAGAATAAACATAAAAATCTCAAATTAATATCCAACCATATAAACCAAGATAATAGATTCCAAGATCAAATGTCAAAGCTCAGAATCAATAAAGTTTTGTAAATGTGAAGAGTGCATCAACTATTTCA
Source organism: Capsicum pubescens (assembly GCA_030864215.1). Taxonomy (NCBI): domain Eukaryota; kingdom Viridiplantae; phylum Streptophyta; class Magnoliopsida; order Solanales; family Solanaceae; genus Capsicum; species Capsicum pubescens. Next base: position 202,877,450 of record CM061545.1, on the reverse strand, counting down.
AAAAAAACAAATGGGTATTTATAGAATATATCAAAACCTTAAAATCTAAACCAAAACTAAAAAAGGAAAAGTAGGTTGGTAACTACCTATGACCCCACTTATGGGTTGTAGGTACTACCTATGGACCCCTAGGTGGGTTGTAGGTGATGAGTGGTGAATTTCCCACTCATTTACACTCAAAAATCATGCACACTACCATGACTTGAATAAATAAATAAGAAATAATTTGGTTGAATGCACTGATAGCCATATTTTATAGGCACATAGGTGATGAGATAGAAAGATGCGGATTGGAGCTAAAAAGGATCAAAAGAAATCAAAGTAGTGCATCAAAAGACCTAGAGCAGACATAGCCTTAGTTACTACGATCTCGGTCTGAGAGCCACGATCACGATAGTCAAGTAGGTCAACACACCGCAATCGTGTCGATCTGGCCGTGATTGCGATAGGTGCGATTGAAATCAAAGCCACACAATCACAGCTTAGTAGAATTTCAGCTCAAGGGCAAAAGTTTAAATGCACGTAGTTTATTCCCAAATTTTCCAAAAAGAAGACTCAAACCCTAAGCATCATAAAAATTCTACATTCGTCAACTCTCAGACATTGTTCTAGTTCTTAGCCTCCATACTTGGAGAAGATAATATTGTAATAATTTTGGGTGAAGAATATATCGGAGTAACCTCTAAGTGGAGGATTAGTTCACTCCCATTGATGATTTGTAAAACTGCAAAGCTTGTACCGCCTAGTCTTTTGTAAATCAAAGCAATGGAGATTATGGGAATACCTTTGCTTATTTATCTTATGATTAGCTAATTTTCTCTCTTGGGGTTATGTATGAATAAGGATTAAAGTGTTTGTGGGTTCTGATTGTTAGCTTCAATTAGTAGTTCATGTTGATGGGTTTTCTAAATGCTTGAGGATAACATGGAATTCGTTGATGAAAGCCTCAAATTTTCTAATACCCACATCATCCTTAATAAAGGGATGTGGGTAATCTAGATCCTTCAACCATCCTTCAGAGAGGGGTTGTAGGTGACGTGAGCATTTGTGAACAATTACTTAGATCTTAGTTGTTCCCTTTTTATTATCTTAGAAATAAATATAAATTATGGAATTACTATGTATTAGGCATCATCCTAGAGATAGGGATGCCTAAATTGAGTTTTTATTACCAATGGTTGAACATACCCATTTGGTATTTCAAAGAATCAATGGGTGATAGTTTGGTGCTTTGTCGAAAGGCTAGTACTAAAACCTCTAATCGAACCTACCCGCTCTTGATCTACTAAAAATAAAGTTGATGATTGACACCCATATATTAGCTTCCCTTAGTAAGACATAACCCCAAGATCTGTGCCTAATTATTTATACTCTGGTTATTCATAGCTCCAAATTAGTACTTAAAAAAATAAAAAGAAATATTAGTGTTGATACCCTTCACCCCGTTTTTTAATCTTTTGTACCCTAGGTTTGAATTTAGCAAGTACCTTTTGCTTAGACCTAATTTAGTTGCCAGTCACATTATTCCTCGTGGATTCTACCCCGACTCTAAAGTTGGGTAAATATATTGACGATGACTGTCTTGCACTTAAATTGAAGGGTAAGTTAAGAGTTATGAAAAAAATAAAGCCATTGTCGGGAAACAATTTGGCGTATTATGTTAGTTTGGAATTGTACCTTATTTTCCTGAATTCAAACTTGTAAATATTTGTTTGTAATTTTGTTTTGTTTCTTGTGTTAGGTAGATTTTTATTTTAGTTTACTTTTCTCTATGGCATCTTTCGCCAAGTATGATTTTGGTAGTTGGAAGTCCTATCTTGACGATCCATGTCCATATTATGAAGGACCCTACTTTAAGAGAGACTATAGATATACTTCTCGGAGAGAGATGAAATCACTATATCGATCCTATAGGGAGTATGGTTATTTCATATGTGGTGGTTGAGATGGACATTGGAGTGATTGTCCAAATGTCATTCCCTTTCTGCTAACCCAGATGCTAGTTCTTCTTATGAGTTTGATAGGTGATGCGGAGAAGGAAGAACAACATACTGGGTCTAATAGCTTTTAAGCAATGCTCTGATCTATTTTAGATCGGTTAACTACAATAGGGAAAAATGTCCAAGACATGCATCAATCTAACGAGGCATTTGGAAGGGAAATTGTCAAGATAGAGAAAATGGGCAAGAAAACAAATCTTCCAAGTACCACTACTTTGCCCACTTTCCAAGAGGAGGTTGACGATGAAAAGAAACCAAGCTATGATGCCGAGCTTGGTAGCAAAACATCCTCAGTGAATTCTCAACTAACCAAACAACATATGGTTGAAAATGTCATAATAAAAGAAATAGTACTAGAGTCAAAGTAAGAATCCATGCAAACCTCCTATGATGACTCTAGTTCATTTTGGGGTGAAGGTGCTAATAAGGATGCAACTCCAAAATTATGGGATAGACCTCATTCAAACTATTTTTCAACATTATGCTTGGTGGATGTGATGAGAATCCATCGACCTATATAAATAATGGATTATGGGGAAAAGGAGAAACATCCTTACATTTTGGATTTTTTCATTCCAAAAGCACACATGAAAGCCCCACCATCAAAGGGAAAAGAGCTTAACTTCCGATGTCCAACTAGGGACCTATTGATGTTCCTATCTTTACCCAAGGAGACAGACCAGAAATTTGATGTGAAATTGGGTAAAAGGTTCAAGTCTTTAAAGTGGTGAGATAGAGGCCTCATCGTCATGCCCTTACCTATATATAGATTTACCTTGGAAGATTTGAATCTTCTGTCCCTCTTCTGATCAACTCATAGTGAGCAAAAGTTGGGACGGAGATTCAAATCTTCTAAGAGGAAACACAAACGATAGTTGAAAAGGTGGTTCACCACAAAAGATGGGAAGAAACCCATTATGCCACAAATATGGCTCGTATCTTTTCATTTATGCATGCTAGCTTAGATTTTATTTTTATTTTTGTTCATGCATAATCCATGAAATGTTGGTGCTAGGAGGAGTATTGATTGAATTTAAAAGAAGGAGAGGTGTGAAATTACCATGCTTGGACTGAATAGGGGAATGCAGAGGGTCTAAAATTTGGTCTCATTTGTCGTGATCGCAGACCATGTAACCATGATCATGGTAGCCACATGTCTACGATCGTAGGTATCTGACCGCGATTGTGGTCAATGCAGTTTAAAAAGACCATCGAACTACCTTCCTCCTCTATGCCTTTTTTTTCAAAATTCTCTCAAGCTTAAGCATTTTTTGAGTGTCCATGTAGTGTATTTCAAGTTATTTTCATCCTATAACTCGGTAAGTGGTCTTAAATCCCTTGTTTTGATGTTGTTTTAGGCTTGGAACTTGTAATTTAGGAAAAAGCCTAAAATAGTGATTCAAATATTGAATTCATGTTTGTATGTGGTTAATTGTTTTGATTAGCTATTGTAGTTGGTGTGTATATTGATGGGGAAGTCTTGAGTACCCGGGTTTAGGCCTAAAAATGATAAAATTCATGTTTACACCATGTTCTTAATTTAATGCCCCAATGTATGTCATGTTGCTTTCATCATATTTTGAGGGTACAATTTAGCATGTAGGGTATTAGTTTCATAAACACGACAATCAATAGGTTGAATAAAACTTATTGTGGGGTTAAAATTTGATGTTTCGATGATGTACAATGGTCCCAGTCACTATGATCACGGTCATTGGGACCACAATCATGGAACTAAATTGCAATCAAGGTTCCACAATCACGAAATTGCGATCACAGTGACTAGACCACGATTTTTATAACTAAAGCCAGTTTTCAGCTGAGTCCAAAAATTCTGAATGTCCATTTCTTACCCTTAGTCCCTCTATAACACTACCACATGAGTTTAACTAATTAATTTAGCATGGTTTTGGTGTGAAATTGATAATGAGGGTCCAAATTATGTTGCCTATAGGTACTCAACATGGGAGACTATGACCACGTCCAGTTCATGGCTCCTGAATGTCTCAACCAGTATTATAGTGATCTTCCAAGGACTAAGCTACTTCTTGAGAGAGGCATCTTCATGGACAAGGTGCCAGAAAAGTATCTAGGCTTCTTTGATAGCATTACTGCTTCTAGGTGGATATGTTTTTCCCAAAACCCCTTTGAGTCCAATAATCACTGGGTGCAAGAGTTTTACGCGAATCTCAGCGTAGTCTCCCTCTCAAACCCTGTGATGATCATTAGGTAGAAGGAAGTGCATTTTGGTGCAGAGCAAGTGAATGGAGTATATTTGCTTCCAAACGTAGACATGGCTTACTTCCAAGCCAAAGGATATGAGTCGGGCACTTGGATGGCTTGCATATTATTCCCTGACAAAGAAGTTTCCTTGGCCACTACCAAAAGAGTCATATCCATGCACGACTTCACAGCAGAGGACAGAATCTGGTTGAACATTATCTACAGCAGAGTATCTCCATGCGCACATATAACTTTTTTCCCTGATTTTCTAGCTCACATGGTAGCTTGTCTTATGTATGGTATTGCTCTAAACATGGGGCCATATTATATGTGAAGAGTAGAGGCATTTCAGGATTTAGGGTAGTACACTTTTTCCCTTTCCTTCTCTTATTACTGAGTTGTGTAGGATGGCTGAGGTAAAGGAGTATCCTATAGACACTTAGGTGAAACCAAACCCCTACACCACTTCACTCAAAATTAGGGGTGAAGGTGCACCTGGGCATAGCAAGAAGAGAAAAGTCAACTCAGGAAAGTCAACAGCTGAGGAGCCTGAATCTTGTAGACCATCCGCTGCTGGGCCTCTGGAAGACATTAGTATTGATATCAGGGCCATCATGGAGCTAGTATTGGGTTTGCCTCAGGGTACGGGAGAGTCATCCTCCTGGCATCACTCATATGTGTCCCTCTCGGACTATGAGAAATATAAGAAGGAGTGAGAAAAATAGGAAGCCATAGTTGCTAGACTTGAGAGGGTGTACTATGCACTGGTAGAGTCTCACAGAGATCTTCGGGACTCTCATAAGAAGATGAAGAAGACAAAGAAAAAGGAGATGAATTTTTCAGCAAGAAGTGGAAGGGGGTAAAGGGCCTTTGGAAGGTCCTAAAACCCCATGATAGATTGCTTTCCACCAGAGTAGTGAGTAATGATAAGGCCCCTGCTGAATGGTCAGATTCTGGGCTGGTAGTACTGGTGCAGATTCAGTAGAAGAGAGCAACTCCTGATGCAGCTTCAGGTAGGACTTTTATCTTTATTTTTATGCTTTATTGGTTGTGCAATGGGGACACTGCGAGTTTTTTAGTTGGGGGTGCCCCTGGATTTGTATTGATTTAATATGTTTATGGATGTTTTTGATACTATTTTTGATGGCACTCTGGATGATTTTTTATTTTGTTGTTGGGATACTACATTTTGGGCACCTGATGGTTACCACATTTTCATGGATTAGTTGTGTTCTTTTATTTTTAGATTTTCGGTATTACTTTAGTTTTATTTTGATTATGGTGATGCATGACGAGATTTTCCCTATGATAGATTGAGTGAGGACATTCTTAAAGGGAAAGTGTCGTGATTGAGTTTTGAGCATAGATGCAGGGGAATTTTGAGTACCCATGGCATTATAAATTTGGGATTGCCTTATATACCTATGGCAAAATCTGAGTAGCCATATGGTTGCCCATAGAAAAACCAAGAAAATGATAATAATGCTTGGGTTCTTGCAATGTTTAGAAAATTGTGTGTGGTGCTAATGCAAAACAAAAACCCCTCTTTGTCCGATTTTTTTTTCAAAATCAAGGGAATGGATGTGAGCACCCTCGTAACAAATTTTTTTTCTCTTTTTGTGACTCCGCAAATTTTTAACTTGTTAATAGTGATAGAAACTCCAATTTTGTCTATAACTGGAGGGAAAATTGAGCCTCCTTGGTGAATTTGCATGCCATGTGTGGTAAGTTATTTGTCTACATCTCATGTATACTTGTGTCATCTAGAACTTACCCCATTAGTCTTTCAAGGATAAATTTTGATTGTATTTGGTTGGAGAAATGATCTTAGGCCATCTTTGTAACATTAGAAGCCCACTTTATCCTAAAAAGCCTTCCCATACATAGGTTTTATCCCTAGTCGCCCACTTTGAACCTTTGGACCTTCTTTGGAAAACACATTGCAAGCCGTGACCCTTTTATTATGCCTCTTTTGAATCCTATCCTCCTTGAACTTAAAAATGCAAATTGAGGCTAAAAGCCTAAGTTGGGGGTAGTGAAAATTGAAAGAGGTATCTTCAGGCAACAAAGTTGTAAGTAAGTGCCTATGAGTTTAAGCTTTGAGAGCAAATTGATAAGAGAAAGAACAGACCCATCAAAGGAAAGAATTGCATGAAATTTGCTAGAAAAAGAAATGAAATAGAAAGGGTGAAACAAAGAAACAAAAAATAGGCATATGAAAAGAAATAAAATAAAGAGAAGTGGCCCATAGTCAAAATTGTCTAATTAGTGTGATGTAGATGTTCAAGTAGGGTATAGTCCATGTTGTTCCTAAATGATATTCTACCCTAACCCGAACCTACGTTACAAGCTCAAAAAGTCCTTTGAGATCTCCGACTATTTGCTTTCTTTGTAGTGGCGATTGAAAATAGGGGCAAGCCTATGGTAAAACACTTTTTAACATAGAGAGTTCTTGTGAGGGAGAGATTTTCACACTTAAATTCCTTATTTCATATTTGTTAACTTGGTGAGGGAAATTTTATTTCTTGTGAGGAGGAATGCGAACAAGTTGAGGTTGGTGATTTTGTCATTATTCGAGAAATAAGGCAAAAGGAGTATAGAGCTTAGCGATGGTCAACAACGAGTCATTTCTAGATTATGAGTAGTTGTTGCATTGTTGCCCCTTAAAGTTCTGTGAATCCTTGAATATCACATTTTATGATGAGAGATATAGTGAGAATAGCTTGTCCCATGTGCAAGGAGCTACTTGCGGTAGTGACTAAGCTTAAAGTCATTGTGATACTTGAGGCATCTAATTTGGGCATAGATAATTGTTGTCTCATGGTAAGAGGTTGTGTTGCTTGAGGACAAGCAACACTTTAAGTTAGGGGTGTTGATGAGTGGTGAATTTACCACCCATTTGCACTCAACAATCATGCACACTACCATAATTTGAATAAATAAATGAGACATAATTGTGGTAAAATGCCCTGATAGCCACATTTTACAGGCTCATAGTTGATGAGATGGAAAGATATGGATTGGAGCTAAAAAGGATCAAAAGAAAGCAAGGACGTGCAGTTAAATACCTGGAGCAAACATAGCCTCAGTTACCGCGGTTGCGGTTTGAGGGCCACAATCGCGGCCAGTTAAGAAAGTCAACACACTGCGATCGTGTGCTTTTGGCCGCGATCGCGGTATGCACGATTGCGATCAAATTCACATGATCGTAGCCTAGCAGGATTTCAGCCCAAGGGTAAGTGTAAATGCATGCAGATGATTCCCAAATTTACCCTAAAGAAGACTCAAACCCTAAGCATCATAAAAATTCTACATTCCCCTACTCTCAGACGTCTAGTTCTTATCCTCCATACTTGGAGAAGACAATAGTGTAATAATTTTGGGTGAAGAATACATCAGAGTAACCTCTAAGTGGAGGATTAGTTCACTCCCATTAAAGATTTGTAAAAGTGCAAAGGTTGGAGTAATGTCTGCCTAGTCTTTTGTAAATCAAATCAATGGAGATTATGGGTTTACCTTAGCTTATTTATCTTGTGAGTAACTAATTTTCCCTCTTGGGATTATGTATGAATAGGGGTTAAAGTATTTGTGGGTTATGATTGTTAGCTTCAATTAGTAGTTCATATTGATGGGTTTTGCAAATGCTTTAGGATAACATGGAATTTGTTGGTGAAAGCCTCAAATTTCCTAATCCCCACATCTTCCTTGACAAAGGGATGTGGGTAATCTAGATCCTTCAACCATCCTTCAGAGTGGGTTGTAGGTGATATGAGCATTTGTGAACAATGACTTAGGTATTAGTTGTTACCTTTTTGTTATCTTAGAAATAATGATAAAACATGGAATTACTATGCCTTAGGCATCATCTTAGAGATAGGGATGCCTAAATTAAGGTTTGGTTACCGATTATTGAACACACCTATTTGGTATTTGAAAGAATCAATGGGTGATAGTTTGGTGCTTTGTTGAAAGGCTAGTACTAAAACCTCTAACCAAACCTACCCACTATTGATCTACTAAAAATGAAGTTGGTGATTGACACCCACATATTATCTTCCCTTAGTAAGACATATCCCTAAGATCTGTGCCTAATTTTTTATACTCTAGTTATTCGTAGACCCGAAGTAGTACTTAAAAAAACCCAAAAAGAAATATTAGTGTTGATACCCTTCACACCCCCTTTTTTATCTTTTGGTACCCTTGGTTTGAATTTAGCATGTACCTTTTGTTTCAACCTAATTTAGTCGCCACTCATATTGTTCTTCATGGATTCGACCTCGACTCCAAAGTTGGGTAAATATATTGATGACGACTGCCTTGCACTTAAATTGACGTGTAAGTTAAGAGTTATCATTAGGTATCAGAAACAATAGAATAACTACAAAACATCCGCCTACGGAGGTACTTACGATGGCACTTACGTCCCATAAATGTCCTTCATATCTCTCCGAGGGATATTTTCAGCTTTCAAAACATTTTTTCTGACACCTACGGAGGCACTTACGAGGGGCGTAAGTCCTACTTGCGGTAAGTGGCCTTTGTAAGTCTCAGGGACACTTGGCTATTATTATATCCTTCAAAACCTTTTGTTCTAACACTTATACAGGGTCCTACGATGGGTGTAAGTCCCACTTACGACCCATAAGTGGGCCCTCTACAATACCTTACTCTTTTTTCTCATGTTTTGCTCCAGAACCTAGTTTCCTGCACAAACACAAAAACACATTACATCTAACAAAAAATCTAATTACTTGCATATTTACAAATTTTAAGCATCAAAAGTGCTATGAAACCATGGTACATCAACACCCTCAACTTAGAACATTTGCATGTCCTCAGGAAACAAACACATAACAAAACAACTTGATAGTTAACCAAGAGAAACCTAAGACACCTACACTAGTCAACTCAATTTCAGCTCACAAACTTTTACCCCCTCCTATTTATAATTTTCAAAACCAATTGTGTGGATCTATGTAGCATAATTGTATGACACAAAGGAATCAAGCAGTGACATTATATTAGCTATAACCAATCAAGAAGATATTCAAGCTATACTTCCCGAACAAGTAAGAAGTTAACAACACAACACATGTACCCTCACAAAAAGAAGTCTCATATCTCATAATATCATATCATGCATGTCAATGAAATGGACTATATCAAGACACTCATGCTCACAACAGAAGTTCCAATCAGTGTGCCAAGAATACCTTAGGCTTGCCCTTATTTTCTATACCTTAGTTTTTTGGATAGTTGGACTAGGATCACTATAAGGCTTTACTTGGCTAGTAATATATGCTTAGGGGATAGTAAGGTATATTTGAGATATAGTGTCTTCTAGTATGGTACATTTGGTATATAATGACTTACTCTCCTTGACACTACACTTATAATTTGGCTCTACTTGTCAACCGTTCATCTTTTATTCCTCCATTTTCTCCTTTATTGATTTTTTGGATGGTGTGGTTTTCATTTTGCTATTTATTCATTTTCTCTTTTTCTTTCAAGCTTTTTATTCATCATTTTTTTCTCTACCACACCCAACCTTACTTGTTTTTTCATTTACACGACACACCATTCTTCATACCCTACTTTAACTATACACCTCTATGATATTCACCCTCAACGTAGGCGATTTGCCTGAGTTGAGGTGCACAATGTCCAAGGAAGGACTAACGCTAAAACAGGTTCATTATAATCAATTTGGGAAGGTGAAAAGGTGAAAATCAAGAAAATAGGTCGATGTAGGCTCAAATCAGAGATCAAGGGATAATTATTCACATTTGGATAGTTATTTAGGATAAGAGTGGACTAAATAAAAAATAGCCTATGATCATGTACTATCCTACTCCTAGGCAAGACTAACCGGGCAAGTTCTGGATTAAATGCATAAAAGGAACTAGGTAAGAATTTCACACGGACATGGTACATAATTATATCATCAACTACTACCTATCCGGTTAATGCAATTCTAAGATGCGATTATTTTGTCCCTAATCCTAATTCCATAACAATATTCACAATAGTCACACATATATTTACATCACATAGTTCATAGAAACTTTTTGAAGGGGTATCATTTTTTCAAAAACACTTAAAAATAAACAAAACATGTAAACTATCCTTAGGTTCCTTATTTTTATCCTAATTAAACACAAACATAACATAACACATATACGACACAAACACAAAATAAGCTAAACATGTCAGTTTTACTAGGATTTTTAGCCAACAGAAAAAAAGCACGACGAGAAAAACCCTCGATTGTGGTATACTCCCACTCCCCACTAAAGACTATGCACTGTCCCTAGTGCATAACAATAATGTAAATACAAGGGATAAAGATATAAATAGGATGCTCTAGGCATCGAAATTAGACTCGTCCCCTTATGGGGTATGTTGTGGATCAACTGTAGAGGTGGTGGTGGTGCCTGGCTAGAGTAGGCACCAGTTTCCATATCGACATGCCTTTGCTCATCAATCGACACTGACACAGCTGAATTCCGAGATGCCCTTTTTAGTGCCTGACCAAAGTCCACAGTTGGATCTTGTAGCTTTTTATCATGACCTCTTTTTACCCCAACAACTGAGGCCAAATTATCATCAACAAACAGATCAAATAACATACTTGTAGGTAGAGGTAAGGGCTGTGTAAAGTCTTGAATGATTAAAGGAATGATTAGAACATGTCTCTCTACAAGTGATCATATCTCGAAGTGTAATGTAACCATCTTCTCATGGAGGCCTAAAAAATTAAGAGTCTGGACCTTACACTACCGTGATGTCTTCCTTCCCTTAAGGCTATCAATTCGGGCATGCAGTTTCCTAGTATACTCTGCCATATCCTCCCTTAGCCTCATCTCAAATTGGGACTCAACAGTCTCAGTGTAGTCCATACCCATGGTCAAATTTGTGAAAATAATGAAGCCAACTGAGTCTCCGTATGTGTAAGGAGGGCATTTACCTTATACTGCCACTCAACTATGTGCTATATAAAATTGTGCAACATACCAATTAATTTAGTAACTATGGGCAAGGGGGTAAAGTAAATGTCCCAACTGGCTCTGAAGTAGCAGTTTAGGCTAGTACAGATGTGCTTGTGGCCCCTTCACCAACAATAGTCACAAGCTCAACTCTCTACTTACCCATCTCAACAAAAACACTAACATACAACCACTACACAGTCTCAACTGAAATATAAGGCCTCTTAAAATAGGTTGAAATAACAGTGAAAGGTGGTTTCTCTCTTTGTACAAGGGTCAGGTTCCTCACATCCTTAATCAAGCTAATGTTTGCTCTGAGGGTTACCTCGATCCACTGATCTACCCCAGGAACAGGCGGCACTCTGGCCTCATCGCATAACTACTGAATTAAATAAGGAAAGGAAAGGGCGGTGGTCTCACCAAATACCCTAATGTGGATCTCTAGCCAGATCAGTCTCATAAAGTCTATGTCATAACCAACAATCAAGCTAGAAATCAAAGCGTCTCTATCCTATATAAGTATGTTGTATGTAGAAGTTGAACTTACTCTATGGCGTACCACAACCTACCAAAAATTTATTGCAAAATGCAGTAATGCCTTCTTTATCTCACGTTTTCCCTCAACCAATGGGGCATCAGTGCCCAACTCCACTATCTGAGTGGCTACAAGCCAAATCTAATATTTATTCTCTATACTCTGTGTCCCTCATGGTGTGTGTAACACCCTGATTTTCTGAACCGGAATACTACACGGTGCTCATGACCCCGAAGGACCACAACCTAACCCATGACTGATATTTGTACCTATACACTGCATAATATAACATGATAATGCGGAAACATTAACTGAAAGGCCATAAGGTTCAATACTGAACAAACATCTAATAAAACAATGTCTGAAAATGGTATAACAAATACCAGAACAAATTTGAGATAATTATCTGAACATACTATAGTCTGAAAGCCTCTAAACTATCTGAATAAAGAGTTGATGGGACATGTCCCCAACTAACTCCGACAACTGAATTAAATAGAAAGCTGAAATAGTAATGTAATCATCATGTCCTCGAAGTATGAGGACTCACAACTGACTGACTGCTGAACTGGGATGCTACTGATGCTTTGGAGCTCGTACTTCTAAACCTATGGTATAAGACACCATAGCGCAAATGCGTCAGTACTTTGAATGTACTGTTATACAGGTAAGGTAGGCTGAATGCAAATGGTTCATATGCATGAATAATACTAACTGACTAACTAACATGAACGTGAGAATACATGCATGACTATGTAAATGTAACTGAGATCATGATAGGACTGAATACTGAGTCTACTGATAATTACCCCTGAGTCGCTGATAAGTGAGAAAAACTGATACTGTATTACTGAATACTAAGGGAATACTACTATGTTACTAATACATGAATAACTATTTTTGACAGTTCTGATTATGAAGAACTGGTCTGGTTGACTATTACTGACAGTCTTGAAGCTAAATACTGATAATATGAGTTCTGAGAACTGATATAACTGATAACATGAGTGACTGTATCTGACAATCCTGAATCTGATGGAACTAGCTAAGTTTTGTATTGTATCTCAATTTGACTGTATCTGACAGTCCTAAAATCTAAAGAACTATCTGAGTTCTTTTACTGAGACTGAGACTGTGACTAAGACTGTGGGAGGTAATCATCTAACCAACATGCCCCAGAACTAAATTGGTGAGGTCTAATCTGTAACCCCAGATGGAAGGGTGTCAATACCGTGCCACGGGTTAAGAGCTGCTGTGAGTATACCCTCTCTGATGGAGCTCTTCCACCAACCCCTCCTAGTAGGTAACCCAAATGAGATGTATATATGTCCCTAAACACGGAGGGTGCATCTCAACCTATGCTGGCTACGTAGTTCTGGATCTTAAGAATTGCTTCTAGGGATCTCAGTCCTATCTAGCTGGTAAGTCCCCATCCCTAGGCTCTCTCGGTGCTGAATCCTACTCCCATCTAAAAGACACTGAACTGATTAACTGAGCTGAACTGATACTAGTGGTATTGTTTAGCAGAGCTAAACTAAACTGAATTTACTTAGTTCCATTGACTGACAGAATATACTAAGTTCTGAGGACTGTCTGATAATACTGCAGTTTCTGAGATTGACTGGGAATACTGAGGTTATTGAGATTACTGAGTACTAAGATCACTGAGATTACTGAACTACTGAGATTACTGATATTTTTGAGATTTCCTGAGTCACATGACTGACTGAGTTTTATGGATCGTGACTTGTCCGAGAGTATCATGAAAACATAACATGGCTCTAGGCACACATCTAAGTTGTCGGGTACAAGTACCCCCAGGACGCGATGGAAAGAAACTAACATAACATGACTTACTCTAACACATGACCAACAACACAATTCATAATTCATTTATTGAAGCACTTCATCAAACATGTGATATGCATAAACTTGTACATAAATGGGGATTTCATAATATCATGCTAGTTGGGCACTTTTCCTTCATATAGGCATTCAATCAAACACATGGTAGTCATAGTATATGTAAACAACATTGTACAACAATTAGACATCATGGTTCAATTGTAATTCATCATTATAGGGTTTAATCGTAAGTTCACATGAATATACATTTATACTAATCAAGTCCACATAAAATTGATCACCCAACATGGATTAGAATTCAATTAATCATTCTCAACATGAACAAAACAAACCCAACATGAAACTCATAAAGAAATCTATAAACTTGAAGTTGGAAAAGAGATTCATGGGCTTCATGGATGGAAAGAGTCCATGAATAAACACTACACATACCTTGGTTCGTAAATACACTAAGATTGATAGAGGAAATTCTTGAACTTGAATCTTCTATGAAAAACCCTAATGTGTTCTTGAGAGGATTTTGAGAGAATAGTGTATATTTTGGTGTAATGGAGGCTCAAATTTATGTTTTTGACCTTATATAGGGTAGGTAAATTGACCCTTTTAACCCTAGGAAACATATATAATTTCTGAGAAAATTTCCTAATTTTCGTCCTTGGCGCGATGCGATACTATCGTGCCAAGTCACTGGAACAGGACAATCGGGAATTTGCATGGTGACGCGATGCGGAGCTATCACGTTGCCACCTTGTTTGAGACCTGGAAGTTTGGCGCGATGTGCCACTGTCACGAAGCAACACTGGAAATTAACAATTTCCATTTGAGCTATCTCTGCGACGCGCTGAAGGCTCAGGTGATACACGGTCTCACTAAAAGGGCTCTAACTCTTCACCCGGGTGTCGGATTTGGGTGAATTTGGTATCGATGGAAATTTTATTCGATTCCCCACATGATAAAAAGTGAAAATATTGAAAATACAACGTGTAAAAAAGTATATTCATCTTTCAAATAAAGCTTCTAACATTCTTAGTAAAAAATTTCAAGCTAGGAAAAGTACGGGTATTATAATATCTCCCCCTTGAGAACATTCATCCTCGAATGAGACTGAGTGAGAGGGGAGAGTATGAAATAACCTACATACTAAACATGAATAACTGAAACATGATCTCATGAATGACATAACTGAAAAGATGAATATAACATACTGAACATGCATGTTTGATGCATGACTGAGAAGCTGAATTCATGCATATCTGATGCATGGATAATTGACTTATGACTACATGACTGAATGTTATAATGAACTAAATTTCTCATAGTGAGAAGGCATGTCTGATGCATGATTACATAACTGAACTGATATATGAATGCATGACTGAATATGCAAGAGTACTTAGTACCAAGTTTGTAATGAGAATCTGAGCATGGACTAAATACCAAGTTTGTAATGGTAGTTTGAACATGGAACTGAGTAAGTTTAAGAAAACTATTACATAACTAAAATTCACTGATGACCCCATGATTATGCTAGAAGTATGCATGAACGGGGACCTGAGAACATGACTGAGGCTAAAATATGGCATATAAACTGAATTTCGTGAACTGATTCGAGCCCTTAAATACATGGCTTACGACTGAGATTCGAACTTGAGGATTAACTTATGAGTATACCCTACTTCAAAATGGATTCATTTCATGAGAAAAAAATGGAACGCTTATGTTATAAAGGTTCGGGGGATCATAGAATATCTCCTCCTTAGGACACTAGATCTCTCTAGGAATACTGTCTTGGATGAGCTACTAAGGGGAAACTAAGGCGATGCGCAAGGCACCTAGTATCTGAATCATGATTGATTATCTGAGATCTGAAACTTGAGGCCTGATACATCATCTAAGGTGAAGAAACTAACCTTCATGCACTGCAACTGAGACTACTGAAAAATTTATGAGGTGCTGAGCACGAATGCGTAAACATACTGACATATCTGATTAACTGGATAACTGATAGCTGAATACTGGGTATGAGATACTGGTCTGTACTTAGTCTGAATAACTGGACTAAGTTTGTAAAACATTATGTATAGGAGATAATGATTGACTGGATAACGTGAGGTAACTAAGAATGAATGAGCAAAACTATATCACCTCAAGAATGCAAGGCTAGACGTATATCATGGTTTGGAAACATTCTATAGTCTAAGGTACTAAAACACTACTAACTGAGTGACTGATAGCTGTAGCATTGGTCAAGCAAGTCTGGAACTGAACTGAGTTTCTGATCTGATTATTGAACTGAAGTTGGTATTATAACTAAAACTGTAACTGAGATTCTGACTGGAACTGAATGCTGGGTTCTGATAATTGAGGTTTAGACTGATATTGAAGTACTGAGACTGGATATTGATAACTACCTGGGGAAATATTTGCATAGGCAAGGATTCGATGCTCAAATAAATACTATATCAACCTGAACAATCGCCTAAGGCCTGAGGAACAGAGTACCAACATTATGGATTTATCAAGAGATTTAAACTGGAGGTATACATGACGTAATCTGACCTTAAATGATTACTAGGAGTAGAGAATGAGTCATGTGGATTGAACATATGGTAAAACATAACATGAGTGCCTGATTCATGAGCTGCATGACTTAAGTCTGAAATTTCTATGTTCATGGAACATGGTTCGTACTACTGAGGGTGTTGGAACCCGTCCTGCTAGGAATTTGACATACACACGATCCTATGGGAAGTATGTGAAATATGCATAGGTAAGGTGATGACTGTGGTACAAAATAATTGCACTGAGATAAGAGTAGGTCGGGAATCAACTTCCCTTAGTGATTACCTATACATTCTTGAACTATAACTAGAATCTAAAGGCTTGACTTTCTGACCCCATGGTTTAACTGCTATGCAAGGTTTCAAAAGAAAAAGAAACTCATGAATATGAAGAAGCATGAACATGTAAATAAGAGATCTATAAAGTACCCATGACTGCATCAGGAGGATTTTCCTAATTCTGTCGGGACTGAAGTGCATAGAGTCTACTTGGGCGTTGCCCACTGATAGCGCTGGAATTGACACCCTGCTGATTCGGGCGACCGAACTGAAATGATGAGTGGAGATGACTCTGATAACCTAGCTGAAGGCAGTCTATGACCTTGTGACCTAACTCACCACATTCAAAACATGCACCACTATTGGTTCTACACACACCCTTATGATTCTTACCACACTCTACGCAAAACGGATAAGTAAGAATCCTACTCTCACTATTCTGAGCCTTGGATCCTGATGCCCCATTTCTACAGATATTTTTGAACTTTGGTACTGAGGAACTAGCTGAAGAGTGAACTGGGGCTGAACATTTCTGACACAATTGAGAACGGTTACCACCCTATGACCTATGCTATGCAAAACTATAACTACCTGTTCTAGCTCTCTTATTTTCTCTCTCCTTCTTCTTAAGATTCTGCTCGTCCATCTGTTGGGCATATATCATAAGCCTAGATATGTCCATGTCACCAATCAACATCGCAGTCCTGTACTCCTTAACCACTCTACCTGATACCTCTGACACAAACTTACTCATTCTGGATCTGTTATCTGCTACTACATGAGGAGCGTACCTGGCTAACTGAATAAACTTGAGGAAGTATTCTTTTACGCTCATTGTACCTTATCTGAGATTGATAAACTCTAACACTTTAGCCTTTTTTTTCTCTATGGAAAATAACCTATCTAAGAAAGTTGTAGTGAACTCTTCCCACTCTATGGGCTCTGTATCTGTACCCCTGTCTACCTTCTACTATTTATAGCATGTATGGGCTACATCTTGTAGCTGATTGGTGGCTAAGTCTACGTTCTCACTGGAAGTCACTCCCATGATGTCTGTGACTTTTTGAACCTGATCGAGGAACTTCTGTGGATCCTCTTCAGACTTGGAACCGATGAATAGAGGAGGATTTATTTGAGTGAACACCTGAATCCTGACTGCAATAGAATTTTCCACTTGGTTAGCTAGAACAACAGTTGACCATTCATTCTGGGCTGCGACTGAACTGGCTAGAGTAGTGAATGCAGTCCTAAATTCTGTATAAGAGACATGCTCATCCAGAGGATCTGGCTGGACGGGCTAAGGTGCTGACTGATTTCCATTTCCCCCTTCACTAGCCCTTTTGGGTGGCATAATCTATAAACGAAGGGAAGAAGAAGATTAGACTGAGAGTTTAACTTTGAGCCTATGCTCACTGGCACGACATAAATACTGAAAGAAGGGAAACTGTTCCTAAAACATCTTATAGCCTTTTGCACATAAGTGTGGTGCACGACACACGCATATACAAGACTCTACTTGATGCAGCTTTTCAGACTTCCTAGGATACTATTGAACCTTAGGCTCTGATACCAAGTTTGTAATGCCCTAATTTTCTGAACCGGAACACTACACGGTGCTCATGACCCCGAAGGACCACAAGATAACCTATGACTGATTTCTGCACCTGTACACTACATAATATAACATGATAATGCGGAAACATGAACTGAAAGGCCATAAGGTTCAATACTGAACAAACATCTGATAAAACAATGTCTGAAAATGGTATAACAAATACCAAAACAAATCTGAGATAATTGTTTGAACATACTGTAGTCTGAAAGCCTCTAAATTGTCTGAATAAAGAGTTGATGGGACATGTCCCCAACTAACTTCGACAACTGAATTAAAATGAAAGCTAAAATAGTAATGTAATCATCATGTCCTCGAAGGATGAGGACTCACAGCTGACTCTGACTGCTGAACTGGGATGTTACTGATGCTCTGGAGCTCGTGCTTCTAAACCTACGGTATAAGACACCATAGCATAAATACGTCAGTACTTTGAGTGTACTGGTATGTAAGTGAGACAGGCTGAATGCAAATGGTTCATATGCATGAACAATACTAACTGGCTGACTAACATGAACATAAAAATACATGCATGACTACGTAACTATAACTGAGATCATGATACGAATGAATACTGAGTCTACTGATATTGACCTCTGAGTCGCTGATAAGTGAGAAAGACTGATACTATATTACTAAATACTGAGGGATTGATACTATGTTACTGATACATGAATAACTATTTTTGACAGTTTTGATTATGAAGAACTGGTCTGGTTAACTATTTCTGATAGTCCTGAAGCTAAATACTGATAACATAAGTTCTAAGAACTGATATAACTGATAACATGAGTGACTGTATCTAATAATCCTGAATCTAATGGAACTAGCTGAGTTTCGTACTATATCTCAATTTGACTGTATCTGACGGTCCTGAAATCTGAAGAACTATCTGAGTTCTTTTACTGAGACTGAGATTGAGACTGTGAATAAGACTGTGGGAGGTAAGCATCTAACCTATATGCCCTGGAACTGAACTGGTGGGGTCCAATCTGTAACCCCAGCTGGAAGGGTGTCAATACCGTGCCACGGGTAAAGACCTTTTGTGAGTATACCCTCTCTGACAGGGAGCTCTTCCGTCAACCCCTCCTGGTAGGTAACCCAAATAAGATGTATATATGTACCTAAATGTGTAGGGTGCATCTCAACCTACGTTGGATACATAGTTCTAGAACTTAGGGATTGTTTTTAGGGATCTCAATCCTATCTAGCGGGTGAGTCCCCATCCCTAGGCTTGCTCGGTGCTGAATTTTACTCCTATCTGAAAGACAGTGAACTGATTAACTGAGCTGAAGTGATACTAGTGGTATTGTTTAGCGGAGCTAAACTAAACTGAATTTACAGAGTTTCGTTGACTAACGGAATATACTGAGTCCTGAGGACTGACTGATAATACTGAAGTTACTGAGATTTACTGGGAATATTGAGGTTATTAAGATTACTGAGTACTGAGATCACTAAGATTATTGAACTACTGAGATTACTGAGATTTCATGAGTCACATGACTGACTGAGTTCTATGGATCGTGACTTGTCTGAGAGTATCGTGAAAACATAACATGGCTCTAGGCACACAGCTAAGTTGTCGGGTACAAGTACCCCCAGGACTCGATAGAAAGAAACTGACATAACATGACTTACTCTAACATATGACCAACAACACAATTAAGTCATATATTGAAGCACTTCATAAAACATGTGATATGCATAAACTTGTACATAAATGGGGATTTCATAATATCATGCTAGTTGGGCACTTTTCCTTCATATAGGCATTCAATCAAACACATGGTAGTCATAGTATATGTAAACAACATTGTACAACAATTAGACATCATGGTTCAATTGTAATTCATCATTATAGGGTTTAATCGTAAGTTCACATGAATATACATTTATACTAATCAAGTCCACATAAAATTGATCACCCAACATGGATTAGAATTCAATTAATCATTCTCAACATGAACAAAACAAACCCAACATGAAACTCATAAAGAAATCTATAAACTTGAAGTTGGAAAAGAGATTCATGGGCTTCATGGATGGAAAGAGTCCATGAATAAACACTACACATACCTTGGTTCGTAAATACACTAAGATTGATAGAGGAAATTCTTGAACTTGAATCTTCTATGAAAAACCCTAATGTGTTCTTGAGAGGATTTTGAGAGAATAGAGTATATTTTGGTGTAATGGAGGCTCAAATTTATGTTTTTGACCTTATATAGGGTAGGGAAATTGACCCTTTTAACCCTAGGAAATGTATGTAATTTTTGAGAAAATTTCCCAATTTTTTTCCTTGGCGCGACGCGCCACAATCGCGCCAAGTCACTGGAACTGGACAATCGAGAATCTGCATGGTGGCACGACGCAAAGCTATCGTGTTGCCACCTTGTTTGAGACCTGGAAGTTTGGAGCAATGTGCCACTATTGTGGAGCAACACTGAAAACTGACAATTTCCATTTGAGTTATCTCCACAAATCTCTGAAGGCTCAGGTGATACACTGTCTCACTAAAAGGGCTCTAACTCTTCACCCGGGTGCCGGATTTGGGTGAATTTGGAATCGATGGAAAGCTTATTCGATTCTCCACATGATGAAAAGTGAAAATATTAAAAATACCATATGTAAAAAAGTATATTCATCTTTCAAATAAAGATTCTAACATTCTTGGTGAAAATTTTCAATCTAGGAAAAGTACGGGTATTACAGTGTGTTAGCCTCATCCTGTAATCAAACTATGCTTTCGTGGATGGATCCTCATACTCTATCCCAAATAATACTCGATTGATGTCTGCCTTAGAAATATCAACTCACAAACCCCTTACCAAACTGTAGGTCTATTGGGGCTGCTCAACCCCTCTACCCTCAGGTGGGTTAATCAAGTAAATAAAAGAAACATATGATGCATAGAATTCCCGAACTAAATACAAGATGTAATAACCTGAGGCTTGAGTCATCCACCCCAACTGATATCTCTTGAAGAAAGCTTTCAAGTCTGGTTCCCCTGCTACCCTATTCAACTTTATCGAACCTCAGCTGTTGTACTACACTTAGGGAACCCCTACTCTGCGATAAAACTATCTTTGTTAAATAAAAGCCATACTATCTCGGATAAATCTCAACTATAGATATGTAGAGATATGTTTGGAACTCTGATGCAGTAGGTAGTGAAACAATGGGTTGAGTGTCCTATGCAGCCAACTAAGTACAATGTGCTGATGATGACGATATTTACTGTGGAATATGGGATACACCCATCTTAAGCTGGGGTGAATTTGTGCCTAATACTGACTTATTCCTAGAATCGGATGAAGCCTTAGACCTCTCCTCGGACTGGGATCTAACTGCATCCTCATCATCTTTAGATTAAAAAATTGATCAGGACTCAACCTCCTTTCCGAACCCTAATCTCAACTTTACCTCTTTCTCTAAACCATCATCTGAAGCATCCTCTTCTTCTTCAGTTTGGTAAGAGTGTAGTGGTGACTGGCTTGGGTTATTTATCCAAAGCCTTATCTAGATGAAGGTAACTATTATAGGTTGTAGCCCCACCTGTGGTGTTGGTGGGGCCTGTAGAGCCTACGGAGGCTGTGATGGTGTGGTATGAATGACCAATTCTACAAAAACTGCTACAGCTGCACCCTTATCTATGATCTTCTCCTAGTCTATTGAGGGACCAATAGGCTATATTAGCTCATGGTATACTTATCATGGAGCACTCCGCTCAGGTGACTCATCCTGTATCCTACACTGAACTCTCTTATTTTGTGCACCCTTTAGTGCCACAGTTCCTGAAAAAGTACTTGTCAGTGATTAAAATATAAGAATGGAACAAAAGTTTTTGAAAAATTTAATGACCCAGGGCAGGGCTACCTTTGACCCCTACCTAGGGGAAGTAGGTAGTACTTACGGGGGTTGTAGGTACCCTCATAAACATCAGATAAAGCCCTAAAATTTTAGAGTTTCATGTCTGAAACTTACGAGGTTTTGCGCCCTTTTATATGCTTCTTACGAGGCCCATATATGCCTGCATAAGTACCCTCCTGAGGGTAAGTTGACTTTTTCTCAAAAATTTTATCCCACACAATGTATATTTCAATTCTTAACCTAATTTCATACACTACAACATGTATCAGTTTAAGTTCATAGGTATTGCACATGTATTTTTGGTTTTCATCTCATTATTCAACTTTATTTCCATTAGTTTTATGATCACTGTCCATACAATAATTTCACTTTTATCATTTTTAGGATCCATCTTTTTCAAGAATTGATGATTAAGTATCAATTTTAGGCTATATCAAGAATTATTCTCAAATTCAATTAAAGAACATGTTTTTAATAAATTAGAGCCACAAAATATTTACCTGGATTTAAAGAGTTGGAAGTAGAAGAGGAATATGTGAGATTATCCCTACTTGTGCTAAAGTATATGTGGAATGAGATGTGGGTAAGATGGATTTTTCCTTTATAGTGGAAGAAGGGAGGTGGAGAGTTTGAAATTAAGTAGGAAGTTTAAATTTTGAAGAAGTAGGGCATTGGGGAGTCGGGTTGAGGGTTATAAGAAAAGTGGTACGCTGGTTTGGGTCAGATCCACATGGGACCAACATGGATTTTCAAATTTGGGCCCATAAGTTTTTTACCCACTTATAAGGTCACTTACGGCCCATAAGTCCCACTTACGACCCTTTTGAGTGGGTTCGTAAGTGGAGTATGCCCCTTCTTCTGTGTCTGATTTCTATGACCCTCATAGATTGGATCGTAGGTTGTACTTATGACCCCCGTAAGTGGGTCTGCAAGTATAACTCCCGAGACTAAACAATGCTATAAAAAATTTCTAACACCTACGACATTACTTACCTATCATAGGTTGGACTTACTACCCCCATAAGTGGGTCCATAAGTCCACTTACCTAGACTTGCCTAAATTTCACAATTTTTACCATGTTCCAGGTGTTTTATCATGCTTTAAATTTGTAAAACATTAAACAAAGTGATCACTAAAACATTGGGTTGCCACCCAATCATTGCTTAATTTAATGTCATCGCACGACTTGGGTATGTTGGATACTCAGACCACACTAACAAACTCATGGGTTGCCTCCCATGAAGCGTCTGATTTAATGTCACAGTACAACTCAGTTTCCTTGGCTACTCAAACTTCACCAAGGCTTACATTAACATAAACCTTCATTTCTTCAATATTTCCCATATAGTGCTTAACACACTGCCCGTTCACCTTGAATAGGGCTTCTATGTCTTGCTTCAACTCAATTTCACCATACGGGAATACTCTAACCACAGTGAATGGTCTATACTACCTAGACTTCAACTTAACAGGAAATAAGAGAAGTCCTAAATTATATAATAAGACCATATCACCAAGCTGGAATACTCTTTTCTCTAATTTTTTTTTGTGATACAACTTTATCTTTTCCTTGTACAAAGTTTAAATCTCATAAGATCAGAGACAAAATTCATCCAAATTATTCACCTTACTCATTCTCAGGTTTGCAGCATCACTCTACTCAAAACTTTGCTTTTTCAATGCCCCTAGTGCCTTATGTTCAAATTCAATCGGCAAGTGGCATGCCTTGCTGTGTATAAGCTAATATGGAGAGGTACCTATGGGAGTCTTAAAAGTTGTTTGTTAAGACCAAAGTGCATCATCTATCCTTCTTAACCAATTAGTCCAGTTGATATTCACAGTCTTTGCCAATATAGACTTGATGTTATGATTGGAGACCTCAATCTGCCCACTTTTCTACGGATGGTAACGTGTTGCCACCTTATGTTTCATGTAATATTATTTGAGCAGGGCCTTAAATAGATGATTATATAAGTGGGACCCACCATCACTAATAATAGCACATAAAATACCAAACCTTGAGAATATGTTCTTCTCAAGAATGTCATGACACTGTGACCCTTATTATTGGGAAGCACACCACTTCCACCCATGTAGAAACATAGTCAACAACCACCAATATATATTTTATGCCATACAAAATGAGAAAGGGATCCATGAAATCAATCCCCTACATATCAAATAACTCAAACACAAGAATAGGTGTCATGGGGAACTCATGCTTCTACGAGATATTTCCTTAGCGCTGGAATCGGTCACAGGCATGTCATATTCATGTGCATCTTTGTAAATAGTTTTCCAATAGTAGCCACACTATAAGATCTTATGGGTCGTGCGAGTGCCACCATGGAGACCCCCAACTGAGGATGAGTGGTAGGACTCAAGAATATGCATCATCTTAGCTTCAGGAATACACCTTTGAATTATACCATCCACACACACCCAAAATAAGAATGTCTCATCATAGAAAAACTTATAAACCTCATTCATAAATGGCTTTCTTTGCTGAAACAGTAAGTCTTTTGGGATGAGTCACTTGCCAAATAGTTGGCAAAATCAGAAAATCAGGGGATTAAGTCTTGTGATCCTGCCAAGACCCGCTCATCTAGAAAAGTATCATCAATATCAAGATCATACCCCAATTTGAGCATTGCCTCTTCTTCTAGGTGAGATAGATGGTTTGCAACCTGATTCTCTGTACCCTTTCAATCCTTGAACTCAAAGTCAAATTCCTGCCGCAATAGTACCCACCAAATCAACCTAGGCTTTGCATATTTATTCGCCATAAGGTACCTCAATGTTGTGTGATCATTATGCACAATGACTTTGGTCCCAATCAATAGGATAAAAAATTATCAAAAGCAAACACCACCGCAAGTAACTCTTTCTTAGTTAAAATATAATTTTTCTATGTGGGGCTGAGTGCTTTGGTTGTATAATATATGGATGAAGTATTTTAAAGAGTCTTTGGACTAGTACATCTACTATGTCCACACCACTGACATCACACATCACCTCAAATAGAAGAGACCAATCTGGAGACACAATGATAGGAGCAAAAGTCAACTTTTCTTTTAGGCACTCTAAGGCCTTGAGACACGCATCATCAAACACAAACTTCACCTACTTATCCAATAACTTGCACAACAAATTTGCAATTTTGGTGAAGTACTTGATGAACCGTTTATAGAATTCTGCATGACCCAAGAAACTTCTAATACCCTTGATAGAAATTGGTGGAGGCAATTTCTCAATCACCTTAATCTTTGCTCGGTCAACCTCTATACCCTTATTTGAAATCTTGTGCCCCAAGATTATGCCCTCTTTCACCATAAAGTGACATTTCTCCTAATTCAACACCAATTTTCACTCCTTATATCTCTAAAGTACATTAGACAAATAGGCTAAAATTTTATCAAAAGAATTACCCATGATCGAGAAGTCATCCATAAAGACCTCGGTATTATCCTCTACCATAATAGAAACGAGACCATCATACAATGCTAAAAGGTCGCGGGGGCATTACAAAGTCCAAAAGGCATCCTCTTGAATGCAAATGTACTATATGGACATGTGAAAGTGCTCTTTTCTTGGTCTTCAGGTATAATAAGAATCTGCTTATACCCCGAGTAACCATCAACAAAACAATAACATCCTTTACCAGCAAGATGGTCTAGCATATGATCCATACTTGGCATAGGAAAGTGATCCTTCTATGTCCAAGTGTTCAGCTTCCAATAATCCATACAAACTCTCCATCTCGTAACTAGTCTCATGGGCACCAACTCATTCTTCTTATTCGAGTCCATAGTGATCCCACCCTTTTTGACACATATTGAATTGAGTTCATCCACTTACTGTCTGCAATAGGGAAAATCACACCCATATATATAACCACTTAATGATCTCCTTCTTTACCACCTTTTTCATAGGTGGATAAGATGATGTTGATGTGTGATGCTAGGTACATACTTTGATTCTAGCTAAATTTTATGAGGATAAATTCTAAGTGGAATCCCAACAATATCTGTAATGGTCTAACCAATGGCCCTTTTAAACCTCTACAATACTGAGATCAAGGTCTCAACCAATGTATAACTAAATTGGCTGAAATAATAACTGGCAAGGTATTGTTGGCCCCCAAAAATACATAACGTAAGTGAGAAGAGAGGGCCCTTAATTCCAAAATCAGTGGATTCAGTGTATTTTTCAAGCCCAAATTCAACTTTTTTAGTGCATAATGTAAGTCCTCTAACAATAAGAGCATTCACCATCTCATCATACTCATTGATGCCATCTCTATCAAAGTTCATGATCACCGCTGCTAATTCTTCTACACCAAGTCGCTCCTCAATAGGTACAGTCAATGTATCTTCATCAATAGTATCTATCACAGACACCACTATCATATCTTTCGGCTGCCATATTGATTGACCCACATTAAAAGTAACTTGTTCATCATTGATCCTGAATTTCATATGTCCCATATCCATGCCAACTAATTCCCTACCTATTGTTATAGAGGTCCTTCCTAAGATAATAAAAACATCGAAATCTACCTCATAGTCAGGGATCACAAAATCAATTGGGAATATAAAGGAAGCTACCTTCATTGAAACATCACATAAAATACCAATCTGGTTATTGACAGTTCAGTCAGTTATCAATAATCTTATAATTGTCAGTGTAGGTGTCCCCAACTACTTGTAAACCACTAGTGGCATTATATTTATTCTAGTTCCCAAGTCATACAGTGCTCATGTAAAATTTAGAGACCCAATATTTCAAGAAATAGTGAACGATCTGGGGTCCTCTTTCTTCTCAACTAAAGATCGGAAAGTAATATCACTACAATGGTGCATATTATCAACAAGCTCAAAACTTACTTCCCACTTTTTTGTCACTAAGTCCTTCATGAACTTTTCACAACCGAGCATCTTTTCCAATGCTTCAACAAGAGGGATATTCAAAGACATCTCCTTCAACATAGATATGAATTTCTGGTATTTCCCTTCTTATTCAACCTTTGAGGAAAACGTAGGGGTGGTCATGGAATGGTCTTCAAAATTGGTTCGACCTCCTTACCCTACTCTTTATCAGTTTCAGTTATTTTCTCAACACCTTTCAATTTTTGTGACATCTCAGCATCAGTCACCAACTTCTCAGTTTCAGCATTGGGTGTATCATCAAGATTAATAGTGTCATTCTTCACCTTATTAACTACCTTCATAGGAGGATCAATAGTAGTTTTACCACTCTAAGTGATGATGGACAAATAGTGACTATCATTCTTTAGATTCTGCATGGTATTACTCAAAAATGTGCCCAAATGATGCTTATTTAATGTAGCTGATATCTAACCAAATTGGTGCTCTAGCTTCTTAATCGCAATAGAATGTGATTCTATATTTTGGCTTCGTCCTGAAATATCTACCTTAATCTCCTTAAGGAAACTCTCTTGATTCTATGAACCTTTAACCAACTTAGAAGTAAAGATTCCATCCCCGAATCAATATCATGGTTCCCTGGTAGAACATACATACCACTCTTCTATTTATAATCATCCTTTTACCTCCAGTCACCATCTCTCTTTCTCTCATTTGATCCTTATACCTGTCCCCATAAAAGTTCTGACCTTGATTCCCTTGCCTCGAATTCTAAGTGCCTTGATTAGAAACTTGTCCCTTGGCTTTAAAATCCACTATCTCTCTATCCAGATACTTTACTTCCTTCTTAATATTAGAATTATACATACTAGGAGATTTACCTTATGCACCCACAACATTCACCTTTTCTAAATTCATAGTTGCAAATTACTTGGTAGTAACCTAATCTTCATCTTCAACTATTCAACCTCTTAAGACACTGTATCATCAATGATTCTCTGCTCACTGGAAGCACTAATAGAATAGCTACCGACTCCTTTTTCTACCTCCCGAGTATGCCATCCTAGGTTGGTATTAGAGACCCTGTCTATGATTTACACAACTAACTCCCAATAAGGCTCACAAAATCTCCATAAGTAATAGTATCAACAATAACTTTTGTATTGACATTCAGGGCTCTATAGAATATCTTAAGCAAATTCCTCCCTATGATTTTGTGATTGGGCACAATCATCAACTTCTCTTGAACCGCATCCATGTCTCGTATAATACCTCAGAATTTAATTGCCTAAAATTGGATATCTCATCCTTCAACTACAATATCTAGAAGGCAGGAAGAACTAGTCTAAGAACAATTTCTGCAACTCATTCCAAGTAGTGATGGACCCACGAGGTAGTTCCCCGAACTATAATGTCGCTTCGCCAGTAAGAGAGAATGGAAACAATCCAAGAGTCAAAGCTTCCTAACTCACCCTAGGGAAATTATACAAAGTAAAAATCCCAACAAAATTCATGATGTGCATATTGGCGTCATCAGTCAGCAGACTGACAAACACACCCTTCAGATTCAAAAACTGGATCATAGCACTCATAATATCAAACTTCACTCCATGGGGCAACTTAGGAAGAATGATCTCTCCTATCTCGACAATCTAAACATACCTTAAATCTTTTTTTGGATCATTATATGCTGTCAAAAATGGAAAAGTTAGGGGTGCTTGAGCTCTATCTATTCTAGCCCTGTCGAGTTCTGGTCGACACTTTTCTTTATGCCTCACCCTTTTCTCTTGAGCTATATGATGAGATCAACATCCCTTGTTGTATTCTCTTTAGCCAATAGCCAAATAGTGGTTTGCGTAACTATTCTTGAACACCCAATGGCGGTTTAGGATTCAATAGATCTGGGTCATTGTGAACTCCATGCTCTTGTGCTGCCATCATACTATTCTATCATCAGTTCTTTTAAGCTCAGGGTCAAGCGGTATCAAGGGATTGCCTTGACTCTGAGTACTAGGCATACATGGTGTAAGCCCCAAGAACAATAAAAAAATAAAAAACAATAACCTCAACTTCTTTAATCAATCAATCTATAATAGTATTCCCTATCAACGACACAAAAAATTGATGTGTCTTAAGGTTACACCTCCAAAAAAGTATAATGCGATTGCTGTCAAATATATAACCCAATAAAGGTTGGGGTCGAAATCATAGGGAATAAGTCAAATATTTTTTATAAACTTACTAAAGTAGACGAAAAAGTGTAGAATAGTAAATAGGGGGATTTTTTAGAATAGTAATAGCAGTAACATGTCTTGATCGCTTTAGGTTGAAATCAAAATGAGATGAATACTAGGAATATGTTCCCCCCGACTTCCTAACTCTGTAGACTTATCGTTCTTTATCAAACTATCTTAATGTCTTGCATGCAAAAATTGACAAGATATATGTCACCAACTGTCTTGTGAACAACTTTGGTAAATTTCACTCATCACCTTTGAGTCTCAAAGTGTCTTTTTACTAACCCTTGTCCTGGATCCCAGATTAACTATTACCTTTCGAGTCTCAAGTTAATTAGATGAAGGTTGATAGCTTGAAACTATTGTGATTTTCTTTTCCTAATCTCTACCTCTTTTTTGGAGTAAGTGTCAAATACAGTTAGGTTCTCAATGAAAGCAATCACACTGAATAAGATCACAATACATGCAAGAATATTGATCAAGAATGACTTTTCACTTCGTCTATTTCATTATTTCATCAAGGTTCCCAGAACCCTAGTTAGATGGTTTAATCGCTCATGTTTGTAAGAACATCCATTGAATTCAAAAAAGAAATCATATGAATAATCTTACAATAATTTGAGAATAAAAACCAAATCTCAACTTAATATCCAACCTTAAAAATCAAGAATAATGGATTGTAGATCAAAATTTGAATCTCTGAATCAATATAGTGTTGTGAATGTAAAGAGTGAATCTACTAATACAAAAACATAAAAAGGGTATTTATAGAATACACAAAACCCTAAAAAATCCTACCAACAATAAAAGGGGAAAAGAAGGTTGGTAACTACCTATGGTGCCACTTATGGGTCGTAGGTACTACCTATGAACCCTTAGGTAGGTCATAGGTATCAGAAACAATAGACTGACTGCAGAACATCCACTTACGTGGGTACTTATGATGGGAATCAGTGCCACTTATGCCCCATAAATAGCCTTCATAACTTGAAGAGGGATATTTCTAGCTTTTAGAACTTTTTCTTTTGACACCTACGGAGGCATTTATGAGGGTCGTAAGTCCCATTTACTGCTCATAAGTGGCCTTCGTAAGTCTTAGGGGCACTTGGATATCTTAAAATCCTTTAGAAACTTTTACGTAGAAACCTATGATGGGCGTAAGTCCTACTTACGAACCGTAAGTTGGTCCGTAAGTAGGCCTTCTGCAACACTTCACTCTTTTTTCTCATCTTTTGCTCCAAAACCTAGTTTCCTGCAGCAAAAACACAAAAACACATCACATCTAACAAAAACAACCTAAGTATTTTCATATTTTCTAGTTTTAAGCATCAAAATTTCCATGAAACCATGGCACATCAGATAACAAAAAAAGAATTTTGTAAATCATTCATAAGCTTTCTCCCACAAACAACATTCCTTTCTCAATAAGTGGGAACTAAGAATCAACTACGTCATGCTCAATTTCAAAAAGGAACGAATTACTCTTATTATTGTAGTTAGAGTTTATAACTAACAACTTATTATAGAACAAAATATTCATCATCCTCATAATTTATATAGTCACCAATATAAGAAAAGAGAGTAATTCATCACCTCTAATAACACTTGGCTGTTTTAGGGATACCAAAATATTGAAAAATTAATTATACATATCGTACTTAATCTTATGTTAGTAAGAGAATAACATCACCTCATTTTTCCTCGCTCTTTAATTTTAGATCGACAACTGATTTGTTGGACTTCTTTCATGAGATTTATGTTGAATATGCAAAAAATAATCCTTTTCACCTTTATCCGTCTTATCAACATACACTTTCTCAATGAGACATGTAGTTTCAATCAACTTAGAATTAAGTTTATCCAATGATGATTTTGGACGCAAAATATCTTATAAGTACCTTTAAGAGTGTCCCAATCCAATTTCTCAGGTCATGATAGCACCAACTATTATCCACCAGTAGGTAAGCCAACCTGTAATCCGGAACAACTAGTAATAGACTATCAACAAAATGCAGAAATAACGGAAATTAATTTAATAAAAGACTAATATAAAATGCAACCCCAAGACCTGATGAAATCAGTACAAGAGCTTTTAATACAATCATAATACAAACTGAAATACAATATAAATATATATAGAAAGATCAATCTGAATACAAAATAAAGATCAATCTAATAAAAAGAGGAAGAGAAAGAATACTATGAACATCAAGAGCTCACCCCAAATATTTGATCCATGGTTACTCCGCACGATGCACAGTTCAATAGATAGAACTTGTATTATGATTTGCAGGCTACCAAAGTGTAGTATGAGTACCAAACACATGGTACTTAGTAGGCATTGACCAAATGAGCTCCAAAAATAATGTAAGCATAAATAATATGTAAAGTAGGAATATAACTACATGCCACTATCCAAGAAACTAAACATAATAATGCTAATGCTCATAAGGATAAACTATCTTATTCTAACTGTATTCAGAAACTAAAGTACAATACGATATATCACTAGTCAATAACAATGAAAGTAAATGAAGGATATAGAAGTAATAAAAGGATAAAGGATACATATATAATGTGAAGAAATAAGGAAAGAGAGGGATATATGGTAATACCCCCCTCACCACATATATATATATATATATATATATATAATAGACACACATATAGGACTAAAATCAAAGGTAATAACCTAAGGGAACCAACCTAACATCTCGAGGATCATATCTAAGAATGGCACTAATGTAAGCATACTCAAGGCCTCCAACCAAAGTAAATAATCATAAAGTTACCTAGTAGTACTAAATTTTACCCTAAAAGGAGTAAAGGTTTAGAAATGTACCGACAACCTCAGAAACTAGTCCATAATCATCCTACCATGAACTGTCCAGAACAGCAATAATAAAGTAACCAATTAGTCTGGACAAACAATAACCTAAACAGGACCCCATAAGTTTGGAAGGTGCAAGCATGCACTCAACTCACAATAGACATAACTTATACCTTTTCAACTCCCCAAAAGACTTATTGATATAATCGCCAAATAATTATACTGGTGATATGAATGAATCCAACATAAACCGATAATACCATGTCCAATCTAAGTTCCAAATAAACGAATGCAACATAAACCGATAATACTATGTCCAATATAAGTTCCATAATGTACCAAGTGTATACACCTCATCCAACTCAGTAGCTCTCAAAGAAAGGACCTACGACTACCATCTTTCTTTAACATTATGGCTCACAGACAAGGGGGCCCATAAGTGACTCGAGATATCCTATACATTGCCTCATCCTAAACAAAGATTCCAATAACCATTATAATAAATCTACTTCATCCAATACCAAAGAGATAAATATAATATATGCTCGAACTTGAATCAAGAATAAAAGAGTGTAAGTTTGTAAATTCATTGCTTGAGATCAACTTCGGGACTAAAACAACATAATAGTGTGGAAAGGGTCAAAATTTCCTTCAACTGAAGGGGGTAAAAGAGTGGTTTAATAATACATTGGAATCAACCTTAGTCTAATTTTCTAAATTATCATATTTTATTTCAAAAGCTCATAATTCATTAAATAAGGTGGTATGATTCCCATTGTAAAAAGTCCATTTTAAAAGTAAAATGTTGGAATAAATTCCTCTTTAGAAAACAGTAGTAAAATTAAGGATTTGGTTGGAATCGTACCACTAAGTGAGCATAAATGCTCTTAAAAGTATCCAAATCATACAACCATAAGTGCCTAAACGTCTATCAACTAGAATATTTTCCTGTTATGGATAGAATACTCACCTGGAATCCAACTAGTATCATAATGTCATGAATTGAGACTGTCCTTAGTCGTAACACAATGCTCAAAGCCACAAGTGACCCTAAGCAAACCCATGGCCTGGCAAAATGATAAGAATACTGAAGAAAATAATAAGATACTGAGCAGAACTAAACTAAAATGACCTGACTATAATAAAACCAAAATAAATACTAGATGTCAAAACTAAGACTAGCTGACATAATCAACATGCTGAAAATATAACTAGCTGTCTGAAAGCCTCTAAATCATATGAGTTGTTGGGACAAACCCCCAACTAAATCTAAGTGTCTAAAACTAGAAAAAAGAACAAAAAAGAAATATTGATAGTCCTCGAATAATGAGGACTCACCAAAAATTATTGCTGATATAGTGCAAAATTGCACTAAACGCGATCTGAATGTTGAGCTTCAGACTTATATTATAAGATAATATAGCAAAACGAAAGTATACAATCAGTAATTTGAGTGTACTGGGTATATAAGATGGGAAACAACTGATATAGGTTGAACTTGATGCATGTAATATGGTGAAATGATGCAAGACCAAGTAATAAACATGTACTGTATGATAAGCTGAACAACTGAATACATGGTCATACAAGTATGTAAATCTAAACTATGAATTGTGGACTGTGGGAGCTACCATTAATCGACATACCCCAATCTGAGCTAACCAGGGTCCAACCTATAAACCCAGTTGGATAGGTGTTCAGTACCTTAGCATGGGTATGGATTCTGAATGGAATGGACCCACTAAACTGATGTTCTAAAGGAATAAGGTATCAATATTGGTCTGATGGGTGACCTTTTATAACCGATGGTGACACCATAGTTCTGGGACTTAGGGAATTCTACTAAAGGTATCAACCTAACTGATGGGTGAGCCTCCATCCTTGTGTTCGCTCGATGCTAAGTACTACTCTCAACTGAATGGCATTGATAACTGAAAATTCTCAATAACAATAATATTCTAAAAATTAACAATAATTGCATAATCTGAAAGTACTCAATAATATGTAAGCTAGAGAATATAGCATTCATAAGTGTATGTGTGAAATCCTAGGTCATCGGGTGTTCATAACATATAATCTCTTAAGAATGCAAGTAAATATGGAAATTTTAAAATCTGAACATAATAAGAAATTTCATAACTCAAGCCCAAAAATCATGAATTTATCAACATAATGAGATTTGATAATTTTAAGTATGGGAAGGTGCTCAAATTTATGGGAAAACTTATATCAATGGTTTTAGTTAAAGAAATAAACTGAAAACTTAAGAAATTCATGTTTCCCATGGAAACCCTAAGCTTGAAGGGTGAATTAAACTTAAGAAATTTAGTTATCTTTGGGACTCAATGGGTGAAAGGAAACCCATTGATTAAATCCCACATAACTGTGATTTAAAACCTTGAAGAACCCTTTGGATTTAAAGCCGAAAGTTGAAAAGCTCTATTCTTTCTTGGAGAGGAAAATCACTTATTTTTCCTCTAAATTTTCTAGGTGTTGAATGAATTTTGAGGAATTGGGAACTTATGCATGTTTTAGTATAATTATTCTTCCCTTGGAAAGCTTAAACGTTGTAGTTTTGGTGTTAAAATGATGAGAAAAGACCAAACAACCCCTCAAAAATTATTTGGAAAACATATGGAAGCAGTCTCAACAGCTTAGCTATGGATCGTAGGGTCTGGCAATGAGTCATAGCCAAAGGACCCAAATATTTGTCCCTACTTTCATGAAGATGAGTCTTCCCAATGACTCGTAGGGTCTGCCTACGAGTCATAGCCTGAGTCATAGTCACTAGCAGCCCGGATAGTGCTTTAGTAAATTGGCCATAACCTTTTACTCCTATATCAGATTAAGGAAAAACCAGTGGCGTTTGAAAGCTAATTCAATTATCTATCTTTTGGTGGGTCTTGATTTCAAAAATCTTTGTAATTCAAAAGTTATGCTCATTTTAAGATGACTAATTAATATTCTTCACACGAATTCAATCAGTAAGGGCTATTTTGACTTGTCTATAAGCTAGGAGTTATTTGGACGCCTTAATATATGTCCAAATCACTTACCAAACTATGAAAACATGATATTTTATTTTGAATAAACTTGAAGCATGGTTATAATATTGACTTGGATTTTTGGGGTGTTACACGTAACCACAACCACATGCCCAACAATTTATAATTAACATGATAATAGCGCCATAATATGGAAAACTATGATCCAAGGGCATAAAATTACTACAAGGATCTAATCGGGGAAATACCACCCAAGTAAATATATCAAATGGTATGTCTTATTCTGAAGGATCATTAACATCAATCTATAGTTAATCATGTTTATATTCATGGATAATATGATTCTATAGCCATAACGAATGTCCTATGCTAAGGTTCGGGTCACATTCTATCCAAATTTCCTAAGTGGGTTAAGTCATGATACACTAGTCATAAAAATATCCTATAATCCCTATCCAACATGCAATCTATACATAACACCATCTCATACAGAAAAGTAGACCGAAGCCTACCTCAATGCTGAATCGCAAATATTGAATCATCCACAAATCACTCATCTTCAATCCTTAAATGGTGACATGTTATATGAATAATAATCTAAAATTCAATATGAGTAAAATGATACCCATATTGAAATATAAATCTATGGGCCTAAAATTGGGTAAACAATGAGCGCGTAGGGCCTACTAACATAATTTCAAAATTAAATCCATCACGAGGTCCCTTGAAAGACAAGGAATCTGTGCTAAAAATTGAGCATAAATTGGGGCCCGAATCAGCCCTTAAACTGTAGGAATTTATGACCTAAATTCTAGGAATTTCCTATGAAAAAGGATAGAGTTTGATGGGGAAAATAATAAAAATGAACAAGGAGTGTTGAACTAGCTTACCTTAGCTTCAATGGATGATTTCCTAACTTTCACTTATCCCAAGCTCTTAAAAATAAGGGAAAATGCCCTAGAGAAATGAGGAAAAATCGAGTGAAGAAAGGGATGTAACACCAGTAGTGACGGATAAACCTGATGGTGCAGAAAGGAAAGTAGCAATTAATGTGGCACCCTGGTTGCTAAAACACCATTTTCTTAAGTGGATAAGAATCGGTAAAACGACCCTTATCTATACATCCAAGGTTACTAAAGTGGCACAAGGTTGCTAAAGCTAAAGTGGCACAAGGTTGCTAAAATGATTACCACTAAAGCATTGACATTAGATAGTCAGCATTGCTAAAGCTATCGCCTTGCTGCTAAAGCAGCTACCACTTAAGCAACTTCACCAATAACTTGAGGCATAAGATTTTGCTAAAATCTAAATGGACTCCAATCGGATGCTCGAGATTCATTCAGAACCACATGCATACAAATAAACTATGATATCATACTAAATTTGATATTTTAGATTCAGCGAAACCATTGAAATTCCCATCCGAGTTTGTTTCAATTAAATATTGGCCCCATACCCATAATTCTATTTTAACCCATTTCCAACCAACAACCTAAAATGAATCTGAAAGCCTTAGAACCTAGACCATGGTTCCCCAATCTAAAATCAATGTTCCAAAGCTGATGGCGCTACCAAAATTCTTATTAGAGGTTGTTTACTAAGAGTTTTGGTCCAAAACTAATTCCTTAACAGTGAAATTTTCAAAATAGGGAAATGAGACTAAATCAAAATGAACTATTCGATAATTGAACTGACATTACTTTCAAGTAATAAATGACTTGTAGCAACTGTGGGAAGACTTAAAACACTAAAATTATGCAGAAATCAAGAAAATGACTTGGAGGGTCATCACAATATCCACTAGTAAAAGGATTTCATCTGCAAAAGTCAATGGATAGGAAGATCCCGTATGCTCAAAAGGACAAGGTACTCGGCCCACATGCTCCAAGAAAGACTCCTAAGAAAACCTCTAAGGTAAACCAACACTTTTAAAAGATTTCACTAAAGTGTCCCTTTTTCACCAACTTTCTTATTTCATTTCTCAAATAAACACAAGCTCAACCGCAAAAACCAACTGGCCTCTAACTGTGTTGAGAATGACTGATACATGCAAGACCAACCATAATACACTGATATCACATGGACACAAGCATAACCAAGTGAAAACTAAACCAAACTAAAGAAAATCCAAGGCATGAACCATGCAACCAACTCTAAATTCAATATCCAACATTCCTTTGTCATTCCAAACCTACTCTCAACTATGATCTGCATCAAATATCCTACAAGCCCTATTCACACAATTATATCACACTAAACTTAAAAATTAAAGCTGATTTACTAAAAATCATTAATGACATGCATAAAAATTAGCCTATAATATGCTAACTGAACACAACAATGAAGATAATTAAAGCTTTAGATCTCTAGCAAAGATACAACTGGTCCGAATGACCCTTGAAGCCAATAATCATGGATTCAAAGCATAATCTCTCAAAAATAAATAAGTCTCTCTTGAATGCCCCACCGATTGTGGGTGAAATCATGCTAAGACAAAATTGGGTACACTTTTCCTGCTAAGTAGACATTCAAAATTTCTGAGGACAACTGAGAAATCAAAGCCAAAAGTAGTAGAAACCAAAACTGTGTGCCAACGGGCTATTCCTCGAGCATTTATAAAAAATATCCCATCTGAATTAAAGAAAACTGAACTATTAGGCAACCTATCGATGAAGTCTCAATAGAGTCAACTTTGAAATAGAGTCTGTAACCAAGTTACACAATCCATACCTATAATCTCAACACCAAATCCAAATTACCAATTATGTTGATGAGTAAGCATTCGTACTCTATAATCCATAGTAATTTTTGAGCTATCATTCAAAGGAGTCAAAATCATAATTGGAGTCAACAAGTCTTCATTGATGTCAACTACTAAAATAAACCTTATTATAAAAAATAAAGCACATACCCTAAAACCAATCTCACTTTTAGGATTCCAACATTTATCTAACGATCCTTGCAAGAATTGAAACTGAAATGTTGTTGAAAAAAATAATCATAGCTAAAGCAAACCACATGATAAAGATACAAGTAATCAAATCCATATCCACTAAGAGAGTAAAACATCAATGCATAAATAAGAACTCCCTAAGGTTACAAAGAACTAATGATAGCCAACTCTCAAGAAACTCAAAAAATTTGAACTTAGCTTGAATCTGGTCAACTAATACCCAATCCATGGCAATAAATACTCACTCTTAAAATACATCTACTTTAGTTATTGACAATAATAAATAAGAACATACCATCAAGAAGAACCATCCCATGAAGTCATACCAGGACAAATAAATATCGAAGATGAGAAATTTTTGAATTCACCCATGAAAACCAGCTTCAACTCAACTAACCATGAAATATATCATAGGAAGAATGAAATATTAAAATTAACACCAACACCCAACAATATCCTTAGACTTTCGTAATTCCCCAAAAATGGGTCTCGATATGTCACACGTTGCTCAAGACTACGAGTAGCCTCAATCTAACCCTGTAAGCCTTCTACTAAATCTAAAACTCAAAATGGAGAAATATAAACATAAAATCAATGTAGAATCTTGTCTGATCTAAACTAAAATTATCTAAACATAATATCTAAAAATACTAGACGTAAAAGTCTGAACAATCAACATTTGAAATCTGAATCATAACTAGCAGTCTGTTAAGCCTCTACTACTAACAACTAGAGAGCCACTAGGACAAACCCCCAGCTGACTCAAACTGAATGAAAATATTGAATTAACTACTGTAATAAGCTAGAAAATCTGAATAATTGGGTCTCCAAACTATAAGGACTCACCAACTATCGGGATATAGATGGAGATGCTCGAAATCACTCACGTTGTTAAAACTGAGCACCTAAACCTATATTATGAGACAGTGTAGCACATAGACGTACATATGGATCAGTACTTTTGGAATGTACTGAGTATATGGGGATGAAATGCATAGTAAAACAGTGAGGGAATACATATA
Source organism: Capsicum pubescens (assembly GCA_030864215.1). NCBI lineage: Eukaryota > Viridiplantae > Streptophyta > Magnoliopsida > Solanales > Solanaceae > Capsicum > Capsicum pubescens. The sequence goes on along the minus strand of CM061545.1, from coordinate 202,838,581 downwards.
TCTTTCTCCTAAATAATGTATGCTAACTAATAATGGCTCATTGTGCCTTGAGTAATTGAAAGTTGTAATCATAAATCGTGAATGAAAAAACCTACTATATAAATGTTCTAAGCCACCACACTTAGTTCTAAATCTATTTTCAAATCATACATGCTAAGTATAAAAGTCCTCACCTCTGTATCTGTAAACTGAAAGTTGTAATCTCATAGCTAAAGACTTATGTAAATTAATATCTGAATAACATTATGAGTCTTTACACTTAGCTTCTAAAAGCTTTTCTGTTATTCTTTAGTCTTTTTTGTAGGGAGGTTCTTCTAACCTACATACACTATGCGAGATATCATAGTGTCCAACATCTAGTTCCCTTATGGAAAAAACTCACATTGGGGAGAGGTGTCATACTCTTGCCATGGAGTATAACCTAAGCTAAGTAATCGCATCTATAACTACCATCCGTATAGAAATAGAAATAATTTAATAATCTGCACCTACATTGGCTTGTATTTCTAGGGCATGTGAACATCCCAACTCGATGCTAAATACTACTCTCTTTAATTTGTATGTTTATTCTGTATGAAATCCACTTTTAAAACTAATATAAGGGTTTACAATGAAAACCAATCATGCATCTGTTTACTATAAACAGTAATAAAACTATAAAGTGGATTCCATATGTAAGTTGAGGATCAAAAGATCAAATCTTTGTTCAAATCTAAATATAGACTAATCATGGGATGCTTAAAAGAATAATCTTCTTAAAATATCAACATTCAAACTAGGTATTAGTAACCCACGCATCAATTTCATGTCAAATCATTATAAAGTTTATGCTAAATAATGAAAATCTTGATAATTCAATTCTAAATCTGGAAAATAATATCACACGCATAAAAATATGAAAGTAAACATGCAATTCAACATCTAAATCACTTGTAATCTCATAATCCTCAAATAGTAATGAGTGGGTATAAACCCTAGACTGAAATTCATATAATTTTATATAAAATTCAACTTTAAAACTAATTTTGGGCACAAGGATGAAAGGATTATCCTTGTTCATAACCTCACATACCTTAATTAATGAATAGATGAAGAAGCTTGAACTTTGAGTTCCTATTTGTACCTTTGAAGAATGTTTCTTGAAGATCTTGAATTGGAAATCTTGAATTTTGGGTTATCTTGTAAAAAGAATGGTGGAATTTGGTTTCTTGAGGATTTAAAATTGAAGTTCTAGAATTTCTTGGAGAGTAATTTCATGAAATATGAGTGTATAATGCTTTGACTAGGTTTAATTCTTTTTTTTAATTAATTTGGGATTTTATTAACTAGATCTAACCAAAAATGTCTTTACATTAGATGGACCAACCCATCTTTATTAAAAATAAATCTGCCGAGATTGGCCCTAACAAATCCAATAAAAAACTCGGCCCTTTTCCCAAATATTATTACATATATAACTGTCCAAAGGGGTTTCCTAAATGCATATCTTCTTCTCCATCGCAACTCTGCTCCAACTTAAAAATATTGGACTCCCTTGTTTCCAATCACTCTTTCTGTGTGTATCTGTTCTGAATAAGCTACTGTTGTCGATATCAGCTTTCAAAAGTGAGTGATTTCTCATTTTTTGTGCTTCTATTTCTATACCACCTCCATAACTTAAGAATTTTGATGCTTTCAGGTGTGTTCTCTAATGTATTTGGTGTAGTTCTTGTTGCTTTGCTATGTTGAGGGAACAATGCTTGAAGTTTATTCCAGATCTGAGTGAGTTTCGCCTTTTTATCTCCCCCTTTTTCTCTTTAGCTCTTAGTACTGATATCAACCTTGTTTGAAAGGTACTGATGGGTTGGAGATACTGGGATGCATGGACCCTCTTGTGCTCAAATTTCAATGCTCTTTCCAGGTGTTTCAATAGCCAAAATTTCATATATCCCTCCCCCTTTTTATGTTCCCTGTATCTCATATGGAGTCCTTTTTGTTGGCTGACCAATATTAGGCTAGAAAGATTCGTACCTGCTTTTGTATGTCCTTTTATTGTAATGTAATCTGAACACTGGACATTGTAGCCTATTCAGCCTGTATGATTTCTTGTTGCTTTGACTCGAATGTATGGACACTATAGCTTATCACTGTTGAGAATTCTCTTGCCCTTTACTTCTAACTGTTGAAATTATGAAATTATGAAATCCTCTTTATCTGGTGCTAGATTAGTGAGATGATCTATAAGTTGATTCCTTTCCTCATGATGTACTGATATTGTACTTGCTTACTACTTAGTAATTTCCATGTCTGCTCTACATAATCAAAAACATTCCAAGGATAATTCTATTCTCTAATTAACACTTTATGCATTAATAGAGAATCAGTTTGAATTATAACTTTTGTCTGATTAGTATTGTCTGCATGAACTGCTGCTTGTAGTATAGTATAAGCCTCAGCTTCCACATTGGATGTGTTATCAATTTTGGCCCCTTTAGCATAGATTAGATCACCTGTCTCATTCTTCACACAGAAAGCATAGGAGCTAATACTTGGATTACCCATTGATGCCCCATCTGTGTTATATTTGACCCAACCAACCTTTGGATACTTCCATAGAACTTTGACAACCTTCATCTTTATCTTCCTACCCTATAATTCCTTTAATATATCTGGCCAGCTACTAGGAAATTCTTGTCTTGGATTTCTTACCCTGAGTAATAGTCCTACATGTCTAGTAACATTAAATATTACTTTATGTAGAGACAAGTTTTTCCCTTCATGCTTCAAGCCATTTCTTTTTTTCCATATCTCCTATATGATCATGCTTGGAATTGATTTAAAGTAAGGTTTAGCAATAGTTCTAACTTCATCATTCCACTAAGCTAGAATGGTATCTCTGAATGATAATCCTTCTAGTAAAACACCTACAAAAGAAGCAAAGTAGGACCAATTCTTGTTAGCAATAGGTGACTATAAGAATACATGAGTGATATTTTCTTGCTCCAAATTATTGTAGAACCAACATCTAGTTGGTCCTTCATAACCCCATCTTCTCAAACTATCCTCCGCTGCGACTTTTCCTCTCCATAACCTCCACATTAGGAATGTCATTTTAAAAGGAAATCCCTTTACCCAAATCTCCTTGTAAATCTTGTTTTCTTCTTGCTTCTACCTAATATACTGCCATGCTGACTTCACTGTAAAACTAACCATAGCTTCTAACATACAAGTGGGAATATCCTTAGTACCTTCCATAATTGTAGGCTTGATCTTACTTAAGATGTGATGTACTACTTCTTGAGGAAATATCTGCAACATAAGATGCTCATTCCAATTACCCTCCTGAATAAGATCTTTGACCACTTGGATATTATTATCCCAAACCATGCTTTGCTGAATCATATTATATAAATCCTCAATAGCATTCCAGTTATCATAATAAATACTAGATCCTCCTCCTCTTATCTTGCATAAAATTTGATGATCAACTAAATCCCTAGCTTGCAACATTTTCTTCCACACTTGAGAACTCATTCCTGCTTTCTATTGAATCTTATTAGGATGTTGTTTCTTACAATATTAGTTTTGTATGAACCTAATCCATATAGAGTCCTTGGTTCTAAAGTTTAACCACAACTTGCAAAATAATGCCATAGATACATCCTATAACCTTCTGACCCCTAAACCTCTTTCACTTTCAGGGTAATATAAAGAATTCAACTTTACCCAATGCCTCTTTTCCCCCCTATATGATTACTCCAAAAAAATTGAGCAAACATCTTCTGAATAGAATTGAGAACATTATTAGAAGGATTCATAACTGCTAAGCATTGAATAGGTATGCTCTGTAAGACATGTTTTATCAACATAGCTCTACCCCCATAGACAATAGTTTCCCTTTCCAACCTTGTAACTTACTACTAATCTTAGTCAAAATGGATTGGTAGTAATCTTTCTTTTTCTATATATGAAACATAGGACATCCTAGGTATGTAAAAGGAAAATCTTTTCTAATAATCCATGTAGCAACTTCATCCATCACTACTACTCCCTGAGAAACTCCTTTATGCATATACAAAGCACTCTTCTCTTTATTAATTTTTTGCCCAGACACTTTTTCATATTCTTCCAATGTGTAAACTACTTTTTCAATGTAATCACATCATCTTTACAAAGTATTAGCATATCATCAGCAAAAGCAAAATGATTTACCTTTTGGCTCCCTCTTGGTATTCCAAAGTTCTTAAAATATTTATTTAACAACAATGATTTTAAGGCTCTAGACAACACTTCTGCAGCAATAATAAAAATAGTAGGAGATAGAGGATAACCTTGTTTAGACCCCTAGAAGACTTGAAGAAACCCTTTGGCTAGTCATTCATTAGAATTGAGTACCAATTGTTTCTCACCAATCTGTATACCATATCAATAATCAATTCACTGAATCCCACCTTTCTCAGAACTTTAGTAAGGAATAACCAATCAACTCTATCATAAGCTTTTATCATATCCAGTTTAATCACCATGTTAGGAATCTTTCCCCTATTTTTTATATAATTATGATCTCTTGAACAACCAGAATATTTTCTGCAATACTTCTCCCCTGTACAAATCCTTCTTGTTCCTCAGATATGATATGAGGAATAACCTTCTTAATTCTTTCACGTATAATTCTTGAAAATATCTTGTTAACATAGTTACTCAAAGAGATAGGCCTCATATCTGAGAAGTTATTTACCACTAACTTTTTAGGTAAGAGAACCAAATTTGTATGAGTTACAAATATTGGTAATTCATACCGACAAAATTTTGTAGGGGGGTGCGGATTAGGCGCGGTAACTTTACTAGATGATAAATAGTTATTAAGTAATAAGTATTTATTTTTAAATAAAGTATTTCGTGTATATTATTGGTTGGTTTAATTTTTATTTTTATCTTCTTGACTTAAGATGTTTTATTAATTCATATTCTAAATTAGATATTATCGTAATTAAATTATCTAATGTTTTAGGATCTTCGTTAGTACTATGTAATCTTTTGTATTCTAGGTATAAACTATATAGTTTAGTTTCGATATCTTTTAATGATTTATTCTTTTCGTAATATTATTCATTAATTTGTGTAGTTTATTATTTTATCCTATTGAATTTTTAGCAATTTTTGTGTAGTATTTTATTCTAACTTTGCTATATTCAATGCGTAGGTTTATGTTCTTTATCTGATTAACTAGTATTTGTTGTTCATGTATAGGTAATTTCCCATCTGTATTAAATAATTTTTCGTATGTATTAAATAAATTATTATCTGTATCTTCTTTTTCTAAGGTTAATTTTATTTTAAGTAATTTTTCTTCTAGTTGTCTTTTTTCTATTTCAAGTTGATTTCTGTAATTAACTTCTTCATATATCCAATTTTGCCTTTCTCTAATTTTTTTTTATATATTCTAACATTTATTTATTCTGAATAATATCCATCTGAATCTAAGTAATATTGATGTTCATAATATATGTGTAAGTTTTCTATACTTTTTAATAATTCTTCCTCTTCATAATCTTGTAATTTTTCCCATATTATTTTATTTTTGTCTATAATTTCTATATCTCTAAGTATATATAAAACAAGTATTTTAATATCATCTGTCATTTAAGTTCGATTAAATGTTTTTTCATAATATTTTCTAGTTTTTTGTGTTAGTCTAAGTAATTCTTGCATATTTTCATTAAGGAATTCTATATATTTTATATCTTTAGTTTTCATGTATTTTTTTAAATTTGTTTTCATTTGTTTTTCTACTAATTGTATATTTTTCATATCTTTTTTCCAAAATTCTAGATATATGTGATTTATCATAGTTGATGTGTACGTAGGTATTTATAAGAGTAATTAGGTAAGTGTTGTATGTAATTTATGCTAGCTATATAATCTTTACCGAATATTTTTTCTAATATGATTTTCCTTATATCTATTATTCTTATATCCTTAATCACATACAAAATAAGTATTTTAAATTTATCTACCATTACATCAGATAAATAATTATTCATTTTCATAAAATTGCTATTTTCAAAATATTCCCTTCAATCATATACATAACAAAATATGGTCATCTTAGATTACTATATACTAGATTATTCTTAAATAACATGTTCTTCGGTCACTATTAGCATGGTAATCTGAATATTTTTTCCTTAAACAACGCTTCTACTCTGGTTACTCCCCACCACGGCTTCTTGCCTCATTGGTTTCACCTTTAGGATGGCATAGTTCTTAGAGATTTTTCTCCTTTTCAACTTTGCTAATAAACTTCTTAACATATTATTCTTCGAATAATTCTACTATAAAGTAACTAACATGAATTTATTTTATCATACCATAAATATACCTGTTCGGGTAGGTTTGATATTTCTAAGCTTTGTTCGTCCATAGCTTTTTCCATTGAAATATACCTGTTTTTTAATAACTAAGCAAAATATTTGTTGTGGACAAGAGAGAGTATTTGTGCTTCAACTCCTGAAGGCTTGCCTTCCTCTGAGCAAATGCTCTTCTATTTATATTGTTAAGAAAATCTGTAAACGTTTTACATTTTTACATCTGTCCTAATCTATTACCTACCTATTTTACAAAAGTCTTTACACCTATCTATAAAAGTAGAAAAACTTTACAAAGGTCCTAAATTATTTCTACAAAATGACAAAACTTAATAATGGCATGTTGCCAAAAAGTCAAAAAGTAGCTACTAATTTACGTAAATGAATTAAGAAAGATATCTAATCTTTCATATGTCATTAACTTGTCTTCTTTTTATTATTTTCCCTGTATCTCCATTATTGCTTCATATCTTGTATCTTCCAACTGACGTTCTTATCTTCTTGGTTGATTTTTCTTCTATTCTAGCTGAACTTTTGGGATATCATTATCTCCTCCATTACATTTTGAACATTTATGATCTGGATATTTATGTCCAATTGTCTTGCAATATCTGGATATTTATGTCCAATTGTCTTGCAATATCTGGTTAATAATTCTTCTGAAATAAATTTTTCTCTGATAGCTCTAGTGATAGGTTCCGTCTCTGGCTTGAGCAACGTCAAAATCCATTGCCTAATAGTTTCCATATCTGTTTCTCATAATTCCTTTGAATTTGAATATATTAGTACATGGTTTCTTGAATAATAACTCCAGATGGGATTTTGGTTGCAGTATGTGTTTGCTAGCTCTTGGAAAATTGTAGATAGTCCGATAATCCTCTTATTCGCATAAAATTTTGGTATCTCAATTCTAGGTATTTCTGGTTGTGGAATAATATCTTGTGGTATAATCATATCTCGTGTCATTCCTATCTTTACAACTTGTATGGGTTTTTTAACTTTATCATATAATATCTCTGTTGGTGCCGTGTAAATTTTTATAAAAAATAGGGTACCTTTGTTTATTCTTTTAAAAATGCTAAATGCTTCATATATTTCTGGTACAGTGGATATCTCATTTTCGTCAGAGGTATATACAATACTGAGTAGTCCATATTCATAACAAGTTTTAACTAGACTTGGTTTGGTTTTAGGTAAAGCAATTAGCTTATTGTATCCCGTCAATCTTTGGGTTATATAGTTTGTATTTGGTTCTTTGATCTTTATAGCTCTGGGGTTAGTATTTAAAAAGGTTTGTACATTGTAGATATTTTCTATATATGTTCGGGCTGTATAGTTGTAGGTCTTTTTGTCTTGGTTTAAACTATCTCGGTATGTGGTAATTTGTGAGGGTATAAACATGAGATTTTTTGATGTATTTGGAATATATGGTTTATCAAATAGCTTGTTTAGGTTCATATTTGTGTTTTTCCTAACTCCTTTGCTTGTACCTGCAAAAGTATATTGATAAACGTTATGGGTTTTGAGGAGTGTCCCAACGTCTCCTTCTAGCTCTGGAATTTTAATGTTTTCCGATCGACATAGCTCTGCACACTGCTGAGTTATCTGATTTGTAGCTATAGACTTCAGTTTATCTTCATTAGTCTTTAGCTTTTCTATTTCATTACCCATACTGTCCGCTTTCATTGAAAGCGTAGTTAGGGTTTTGAATATCTTTTCTAAAGCATCATCTTCTATTATATCAGTCTGTATAGCTTTGTCTTGATATGTAGTCTGCAATAACATTTTTGTTAGTACTAATTACTTCAATTGTGAATGTAAAATTTAATATATTCAAGACTAGTCTCCGAATCTCTTTTGTTGTAACTGAATTTTGTATTTTCTTTGTTAACCACCAACGTACCTGTGTATTATCTGTTCGTACAATAAACTTGTTGTATACAATATATGGCTCAAATGCTAATAAACATTTATATAATGAACATAATTCTTTCCTATTTATTTCTGTTTCATTGAACGTACCTGAGTAGTATCTACAATGGTGTTCTAATTTTTCTGCTTCATATCTGTATTTAAGTACTCCTCCATAACTACATTCACTAGCATCTGCTTCTACTATATATATATAAATTTTCTATTTTCATCTGGAAATTGTAGTTTTGGTAATTCTTTACAAAGTAATTTTATTTTCTGAACTTGTTTTTTATCTTCTTCATTATAGTTATATTCTACATCCTTTTTAAAATTTTTCTGTAATGGTTTTAAGTTTTTTGCTAATTTTGGAATATATTCCCTTACTTGGTTTACTAATCCTAAAAATAATTGTAATTTCTTTTTTGTATCTAATTCTTCTTTCGAATTTATTATTTTTGTACTATATGTTGTTGCATTTTTACTCCACTTTTATCTATTTGTATTCCTAAAAATTCTATTTGATTTTTCATAATTTCAGCTTTCTTTTCACTTAGACTTATTCCCGATTTTTCTATTATATTTGTAAATTGTTCTAATAATTTTAAATGTTCTTCTTTAGTTTTTGTATATAATAGTATATCATCTATGTGTACTATACAATTAGGTAATTGTTTAAAATAACTATCCATAAAATGTTGATATCTACCTGGTGCATTTTTATATCCAAATGGTAATACGTTCCACTCATAAAATCCTTGTGGTACCGTAAATGCGGTTAATTCCTTAGATTCTTCTTCTAACTTTAAATGGTAAAATCCTGATTTACAATCGAATTTACTAAAATAATTATATCCTTGTATTTCTCTTATTTTTAATATCTTATTTGATATTGGATAATTATATGTCATAGTCTTTGCATTTAAATTTCTATAATCAATAACCATTCTACTTTTTCCTCTTTTTTGTTCACTATGTTTATTTACTATAAATGCTGGGCTATTATGTTTACTATTACTTTTTTGTATATATTGATTTTCTAATAATTCATCTATATGCATTTTAAATTATTTTAAATCGTCAAAATTATATGTTAATGGTTTCTGGATTATTATGCTATTTTTATCTATTAATTCAATTTTTATAGTAGTTTTATGTTTTTCCCATCTTTTTAATGGATCTTCACTATATAATTGTTCTAATTTTTTCTTAATTATTTCTATCTTATTTATTGAAAATATAGTTATTTCTGTTTTATTTATCGAAAATACGACTAGTTCTATTGTATCTTCAGTATTTTTTATATTTTCTAACTTTTGTGTAATTTTTTCACTTCCTTCTATCCAATTAGTTTTCTTTCTTATTTTATTACTAACTCTTTTTGCTCTTACTTTCTGTTTACGTGGTGTTATAAACCACCAATTTGTTCTAGTTATTATATGTGGGTATAATTTATCTAAAAATGGCATTCCTAAAAGTATATCTTTTGATGTTAGTTCATAATTATAAATTTCTTCTATTGTTAATATCTTATTCCATACTTGTATTTTTACATTCCTAGCTTTATAAGTAATTAAGCTTCCTTCATTATTAAATCCTTTAACTATTATTGGTGTTTTTAATTTATCCCATTTACTTTCTGGTAAACAATTATATCTACATAAATTAGCTTCTGCTCCTGTATCTATCATAGGCGTATAATATCTACTGTAATATCCTTCTACTACTATCTTCATTAATACATATATTTTCATTTCATGTTAAAGCTCTTCTTAAGAATAATTTCTCTCTGTTATATGTTATGGTTAATTGTGTATGTTCTATATTATATGGTTTTACTTGTTCTAGCCATTTTATTCCTAATATTATGTCTGTTTTTTTGTATTTCTTCCTTTACTTCAAATTCTATTTTTATTTTTCTAATTCCTATTATTATTTCTTTTTCTTCTATATTTTTAGTATTTATTAAACTTCTTGGTAGATCTGGGCATATATTATTATCAGTTTTTATTTCCTCATTTTTTTACTAGATATTTTGCTATATAATTTTCTTCTTGTCCTATATTTAAGAGTATTAAATATTCTTTTTCATTTACCTTTCCTGTTATGTAATATTGGTTTAAATTATCTGTTGAACTTGTTTCATAACTTGTTCTTTTTTATGAGCTTGATGATTCTGGTTTTTCATAAGAAATTCTTTTCGTTGTACTTATTATATCATTTATTATTTCTAAATTTTCTTCTATATCTATGTCTCTATAGCTATAATCATTATTATCTATTGTTTTTACAATTTGTTCGAATGGACTTTCTATTTGTATTTTGTTAATCTTATTTTTTCCTGTTATTTTATGTTTTGTTGTTAATACATATAAATTTTTGCATCTTGCGGTAAATATTTTACTTCCTGGGGTTAATTCTATTCCTGATATTTTCCAATATAATACTAATGATTTATCTATATTTTTATCTGTTACTGCTACTGAATAATTCACACTTATTATAAATTTAAATTTTTGGTATATTAAATTTCCTTTTATGGCAGTTATTATACTTTTTTCTATAGGTTTTATAATTCTATCATCTGCTAAATATAATTCTATTGGTGTATCTATTCCTTCTCTAAAACATGCTTTTATTAATATCTCTGTACCTTCAAGGTGTACATATTTTATTGGGTCTCTACTTTTTTATATCGTTTATCTCTTTATTAATTATTCTTTTTGTTACTAGTGGTATACGAGCTTTACCTTTTGCATATCTACAGTCTATTACATGTTCCTTTTGGCTTACTACATAATATTCTTCTTTTTTCCTAGTAAATATATTTTTTATTGTTGGTATTTTAAATATTTTTTCTACACTTAAGTCTAATTCTTTTCCTTTTATTTCATCAAATATGTTACTGTCAAATATTATTTTTTGGTTTGTTCCTTCATCATTTAAATATTCTTCCTTTGTTATTATTTTTATATCTTCTTCAGTCATTTGGTTCGTTTGTATATCTTCTTCAGTCATTTGATTCATCTTTTTCACTATCTATTTCATTATCTGTTTCATTTTCTGAAATTTCATATATACTATCCTCACTCTCTAATTCATAATCTATATAATCTATTTGTATATATTCTGTATTTTTTATTTTTATTTCTGATATTTGTTTATTTTTTGGATTTTTAGGTAATTTACAATCTCTAGTTAAATGCCCTAATTTTCCACAATTATAACAAGTACATTCTTTTATAGATTTCTTTTTTCTATATGGTCTTTTGTGTTTATAATTTTTTACATAATATCTTTTTCTTGGTTTCTTATATTTATATTTTGATTTTTTATATTTTTTATATTTCTTATGTCTTTTTCTTTTCTTATAATATCTTTCTTCACATCCGAATTGGGGTGCTATTTTATCTTTGCAACATGCTAAATTTCTTATCAATGTTTTTTCCATTTTTAATTTTTCTCTATATTTTTCACATAAGTTTCTATACCATTGTTGTAAAAAAATTATTCTTGCTCCTAGAGTATCTACTATTTTTGCTTCTTCCCAACTCTTTATTATTTTTGAACTAAATGGTTCGGGCAATTTATTAAAATATAATTTTCTTATTTCTTTACTTTCTTCTATATTATATGCTCCTTTATAATAATATTCTTTAAATGCGCAAGTATATTCATCTATGTAACACATGTTACATATTGCTAATTTTAACATTAAATTCCTATTTGTATCTTTTTCTTCATTTTGTTCTTCTTCTATTGTTGTCATACTACCAAATTCATCTTTTATAGTTGTTTCATATTTTTTTATTAATTTTATAGGTGTTAGTTTAGTTGTTGTTGATGATGTTCCTTCTGTAGGTTTATCAGTTCTTCTTAATATTTTTTTGTTATTTTCAGTTAAATTTGAAAATCATAATTTCACTGTTCCTATTAGTGTTTTTTCTATATATTCTGGTGCATCTGTTACGTTTATATTATTATCTAATAATTATTTTGTCATATATACTATCCATAATTGTATTGTTTTTTCTGTATCTATTACACAGTCTAAGTCTAAAAAGTTATAATTTTTATTAACTATTTGTTTTGGTGTCCATTTGTCATATTCTTTCTTTAGATTATATCTTTTAAACTTATTCTTATAATATGTAGGTTTTCTTATTTCTGATGTACTAGGTATTATATTTTGATCTTCTTTTTTATCAAGAGTATTTATTTCTGTGTTGATATTTTCTAAGTTTTCTTCATTAATTACTTCTTGTTTTTCATTGATTTCTAAAGTTTTTGTATTTGTTAATATTTCTGTATATGTTTCACTATCTTCTGAATCATAATTATTTGTCTCTTCAACATCTATATTATTTATTTCTAATTCCTTGTTTTTTATTTCTTTATTGTTTATTTCTAATTTTTCTTTAAATTGATTTATTTCGTTTAGTAATTTTTGTTCTTTATCTTTTTCTTCCTTTTCTTTTTGTCTTTCTTCATACAAATCTTTTAACATTTGTAGTTCTTTTTCTAATTCAGCAATTCTACTATTTTTAGTTTCTTTTATTTTTCGTATTTCTTCTGTAGTTTGTTGTTTTATTTTTTCTATTTCCTTTTTTCTATCTATTTCTTCATTTTCCCTTTCTATTCTTACCATAGCTGCCAATTTATCTTCTAATTTTAATTCTTCTTTTTCTAACATTAAATATAAATGTTCACCTATTTTCTTATATCTTCTTCCTAGATTAGAAAATACTATTTTTATTTTTAGACCGTCGTGATTTTCATATATTTTTTCATCTATTATAAATTCTTCTTTGTTTATTTTATTGTAAATAGTTCATGTTGATATATATATTCTAAACTATCTATTTGTGATTCTAAATTTGATATTTCATCTTTTTGTGCATTTATTGAGTTTTTACTAACTCCGGAAAATATATTATAATGTAGTCTTTCTATTCTTATTTTTAATTCTTTACGTTTTTCAGAAATAATTTATTTTAATTCTTTGTATTTTTGTACTTTATTCATTTAAACCATATTTATAATATTTTGGTGGATATCTAAATCTGATTTTATCATAATTAGGTGGTATGTGTCTCATTCTTCTAGATTTTAAATGAATTATTAATTTTGCTTCAATACTAGATATTAAGGTAATTAGGTAAGCTAATCTTTGTGGGTTTTCTTTTGTTTTATTTAGACTTATATATCCTGAATAATTACTAATTAAAGATTCTTTAATTTTTCTAAAAGCTTCTCTATTTTTAAATGGTCTTCTCATAATTAATCAATATAAATTAATCTCAAGTAAATCCAATCTAATTAAAAACATATATGCTACTTCTGTATTTTTTAAATAATTGTGCTCTGATACCATTTGTAACCTCCCCCCTGTTACCAAAACTATTTGTAACCCAATCCTTCGTACTTTTCTTGGTTATGTGTTGTGATTCAGTTTGTTCACCTTGACCCTTGTTGAGTTCTCTTCTTCTTGCTCGTTTACCAATACATCAAAAGTATTAGACGTCATCATATCCTTGGCAGTGTCTTCTTCTACCTCTCCAACTATATGCCTAAATTTATCTTTTTAATACTTATTCCTCCTTGTTAACCATTGTTGCTTGTAACTTCTTCCCATCTGATTGTTATACTCCTTTGGTTCTTTCTTCTCCTTATCTGTATAATTATTGTCCTCTTACTTTTCCTCTACCTTATTGTCCATTAATTCTGGATGAACATTCCAACACGACTGTTCATCATGCCCCTGTAGACAACACTCCTTGCAATATTTAGGCTTGTAATCATAATGGATTTGTATTAATTTAAACATAATTTCACCAGTTACATCATCCTCTTCACTAATCCTGACTCTCTTTGGTAAATTAGCTACCAAATCCACCTTAACTTTGACTCTAGCACAACTTGGCCTGGTTTGATTCCTTGTTGCCATGTCAACTGTCAATGGCTTTCCTAATGCTGAAGCTATTGAAAATATGGCTTCTTTAGCAAAAAATTTTGGAGGTAAGCCTGGCATGGAAATCCATGCAATTCCTATTGTGGTTTCAACGTCGAGCTCAAACCATGGATCCCATTTTAATGTTTACATCTGCTAATATCTATCCTTAGCTTTGATATAGTACGCTACTGTGGACATGTGATTGACATAATCCTCAAGTATATTCAACCTAATAAGAATATGTCGTCCATCTAAAACTCCAATATTGCAGTCTTCTTTAATGGCACATTGAACTGGTATATGTTTCCTCAACTCACTTATGCCAGGTTTACCATAAAAAAAAATTCCAATAATAATGTATTGTAAATTCTCTTGTATAATCAAATTTTTTATTTTTGAGGATTTCCATGTAATGCTAGGTTCTCCATGTAACATCACAATTAGCTTCGGCAAAATTTTGTTCGTTGTAACATTACTTTTCTTTGGTTTCAATATATTAGAATATGATCTCTTCACAGGGGCTTCAAGTACATTAATTCTGTCTGCTTCTTTGTTGTTGTTATAATTTTCCTATGGGTTATCCCCACCGGACGTGGTGGCCATGACGGCCTAATTGATGGTAAAATAGGCAAATAAAGTTTAGGGTTTTTTCATCTAGAGAGCGTTTGTAATTTTTTTAGTTAATAGGTTTAATTCCTTGTTATTCACGATTTGGGGTCTTGGGAAAAGAATAAATTTCCCTTTGAAATTTTAAGTTCGAAACTGGAATCCCAATTTTGGGCCTTAGCACGACGTGCCGCAATTTTGGTGGCTCAAATGGACGAGTGCTATTTTAAGCTCTGGCGCAACGCGGTGCTATCGCGTTGCATCACTGGAAAATGACAAGTGCGAAATTGCACTACAACGCGACACGGTGTCTGCTCCACCGCAATTTCTGGCGTGACACTGGCCAATCGCAGTGAGCACTGGAAAGGGACAAACTGGATTTTGGGCTTCATCGTGATGTGGCATAATCGTAGTGAGCTACTGGAAAATGGACAGTTGCAAATCTTCCCTCCACCGCGATGCGGTGCTATCATGGTGGAGTACTGTTTCTCATTAAAAATGCCATAACTTCTCACCTGAGTATTGGATTTAAGCGTAATTGGTATCGTTGGAAAGCTAATTCAATTATCTACTCTTTGGTAGGTCTAGAGATGGAAAATTCTACATGCATCAAAATTTATACAATTTTAAAGTTGATCCTTGACATACTAGGAGCTAAACGGGACTAAGAAAATATGATGCCCCAGAAAAAAAAATTCTGTTAAGATCTCGGACGAAAATGTGTTGAATTCTATTCTTTATCGTGATTAATAATTTTTCTGTGTGGAATTTCTGGATATGTGACCCTTCATCGCGTAGAGCAACGAATAAGATTTCCAACGATATGTGGATCATCCAAAATGGACACTCGAGCGATGAGTTATGATCATTCCGATCTAACCGTGAATAGTGGTGAACAGTAAATGTGCAGGAAAAAAATATTGAGGCCAGGCGAATTTTAGGGTCAACTTCAAACGACCATAACTTCTTGTACATAATGATCTGTGTGAGCTACTATATATCAACAGAAAGCTCTGAAAGTCCTCTTTCCAATGAAATTAATTTCATCTAATTTGGCCATCGGAGAAGAAGGTTATGGTCGATCTACTTCAGCCTATCAAAACAATTCACCAAAGGACAGATTTGACATTATTTGATTTTTAAGGGTATTTGGTCATTCCCACTTCAATCCATCTGGGTAAACCATGGATTTAAGTCCATTAAGAGCATTCAATAGCTCATTTTTCTCCAAAATTTCCTAAGGCTCAAACCCCAACCCTACTACTTCAAATTTCATCCTTCTATGTTTCTTGATTGAACCGTAGAAATTTCAAATTGATTTGGGATTCGAGTTGATCATGTTAAGGGCTTCGATAAGAACCATTTATTTTCGTGAATAAAGTTCCGAAGTCGGAAGTTCATATTCATCTTCCATTTTTAGGTATGTGGGGCTTTGAACAAGATTATCCTTTCGATCTTGTGCCCGGTATTTTTTTTGAATTACATTGACATAAGATTTTACATGTTTTACCATGAATTAGAAATATGGTTTTACATCTTATATTATTGTCCATGAGCTATGGGATTATGTCATCCGATATGTGTATGATGTTGAGATGGAATTATGTCAAAAAAGTATTTGATTATGAGAGTATGATGATTTAATTTGTTAAGCCTTGATTTATACTATCATTCCACTATTTCCTTATTATGAATTTATAATTGATATTGGAAATTCTATATCCCTACTATGGGTTGATGTCTCAAGTACCTTTAAATAAGAGTTGGATGGCAAATTGAGAAATGTTGATATTGAAGTTGCAATGAGTCTTGGTATTTTCTGGATGGTTTTGATGAGTTAAATTGTTGAAAATATTATGTATTGAGTCTTCATATCTTTGTCCAAATATCGAGTCGGTTATGATTCAATGCATTGATACCTTGTTGATGTTGAGGAAGATTAAAATATTTTGAGCTAAAATGTGTTGAGTTAGGAATCCACAAATTGATATGATTTGATAAATGAGAAAGAGATTTGATTTGGTCTTTATGATAGACCCTTATGATGTTGTGGTGGATTTACTAACGCGTTCTGAGCTTGTCGGGGAGTAGTACTTAGCACTGAGAGTAAAATTTGGTTGTTTGATGATGATATTATTGGCCAGAGAGCCCGATTATGATTATTGCAGTTTTAATGTCGTACTCCCTGGTAAAGAGTATGACGCTCCCTCCAACGGGGGTTTCAAACTTTGGTATTCCACGTAGCTCACGTGGGGTTGTCAGTTATAGGAAACTCTCCTGTCCATAATAGTCATGTTTATTGAAATACCGAGTCACTCCGCGTTTTGATGTGGTAAGTCAAGTTGCCTATGATGATCTATAATGATTTATGAGGTTTTTCTCCTACATTTTCTATCTAAGATGTTATGAGTTGCATGATTCAATGTCACTCAAGCCAGGTGTGTCATTATGGTCCGTATGTACGTTTTTACGAAATTTATAATATTATTTATATTTTGCATGCGCCCCCACATACTCAGTACGTATCTTGTGCTGACCCACATATTTCTCTATGGTCTACATTCTTACCATGATGTAGGTTCAGGTACTCAGCCACAGCCGCGACAGTGATATCCGAGTGTCGTATCTACGTTCCTTCAGTGGTGAATCCTCATGGTTCGAGGACCAAGTTGCTAGTTTTGGTGTTGTTATTTTGTGATCCCTTTGGTATGTTGAGTCAGTTAGGGGTTTATCCCAATGGCTCGTTGATTTTGCTGTATAGAGGCTATGTCAGACTAGTGTATTATTGGGTTGGTTTGTGTATAGACATTCCATATATGTACAGTCTAACGATATTCCGTGCCATGTGCGATGTGATATGATATGTACTTATATATATATCCTTAGCGTAGCGTGTATGTTGTTGTGTTGGAGCCTAAGGGTAGTGTTTTGGCTTAAAGGATTAGCTTGAGGCTACGTGTAGCCTTGGGCACCGTGTGGCATCTCAGGATTATATTTTGGGGCATTACAAACTTGGTATCAGAGCATAAGGTTGTGAAGAGTCCTAGGGAGTCTGACAAGCCACGTTACGTAGAGTCTTGAGCATCGGTGTGTAGAGTGCCACACCTATGATCAAGAGGTTGCGGGGCGTTCTAGGAAAAGTCATTTCATTCTTTCTACAAAAGTCTATCATGCTTACAATTGTTTCCTTCTGCTGTTAATTCGTGCGTTCTTACGACAGAAAATGCCTCCACGTCGAGCTCACGGAAACAACAACCAACCTCAACCCGTTGATCCGTTACATGAGACGGTATCCCATGCTGAATTTTGGGCAGCTTTTCAGACGCTATCCCAGGCAGTTACCGCCAATACTCAGGCAAACGCTCCACCTCTGCAGGAAAATAATTCGGCAGCAGCACGAATTCATGATTTTATGCGGATGAATCCGCCAGAGTTTCATGGGTCGAGAGCAGATGAGGACCCGCATATGTATGTTGATAAATGAAGAAAATTACACAGATTATGCACGTTACCGAGGAAGAAAGTGTGGAGCTGGCTTCTTATCGGTTGAAGGATGTTGCCTATGACTGGGTGCAGATGTGGAATAAGGGTAGAGAGGAAGATACCGCTCCGGTGACTTGGCAATTGTTCCGAGATGCTTTCTTGGATAGATTCTTTCCTTTTTTTGAGACAAGTCTCCATGTCGGTTAAGGAGTATTGTCTTAAGTTTAATCAGCTAGCGAAGTACGCTCCCAATATGATGGCTGACTCGAGGACTAGTATGAGCAAGTTTCTAACTGGGGTGTCGAGTTATGTGGTAAAAGAATGTAGATCTGCTATGATCAACAGGGAGATTGATCTTCCTAGTTTAATGATTCACGCCCAACAGATTGAGTCAGACAAGATAAAGGAAAGAGAAAGAGTAAGAGGGATTAAGAGAGTCAGATCAGAGCAATAGGGGTCTGGTCAGACTAGATTCTCCAGAGGGAGTCGCCCTCAGTTTCAGAGACATCCATTTATACCTGCTCCTTCCTCATCTAGTGCTCCCGTATATCGAGGCAGGCAAGAGCTCGGTAATATGTCAGTACCTTCCAGGTCTCAGGATAGTGTAAGCAATCGGCCTCATCCTCTTTCGTGTGCTAAGTGTGGTAAAGACCATTTTGGGGAGTGTTATATGGGGCAGCGGGGTTGTTTTGGTTGTGGCAAGTTGGGCCACATACTTAGAGACTGCCCGTATGCCAGACAGCGGAGTCGTGATGCCCGTCCCCAGAGTTAGGCTACCAGTGCCCCACCTCCCGCAGCTCGTCCAGTTCCTCCTTAGGGTGCTTCATTTAGTACTGCTGGCGGTCAACGCCAAAATCATTTCTATGCTATACCACCTCGTCAGGAGCAGGAGGACTCTCCCGATGTTGTCACTGGTATGCTCCATGTTTTCTATTTTGATGTCTATGTGTTGATGGACCCCGGTTCAAGTTTTTTTATATGACACCTCTGGTTGCTGTAAATTTTGAAACGGATCCTGAACTAATTTCTGAGCCTATTTTGGTTTCTACTCTGGTAGGAGAGTCTGTCATTGCTAAGCGGGAGTAAAAGAAATGTCCCATTACTGTCTTTCATAGGGTTATGTATGCTGATTTGATTGAGCTAGATATGGTTGACTTTGATATCATTCTGGATATGGATTGGCTTCACTCATGCTATGCGTCTATTGATTGTCATGCCCATGTGGTCAAGTTTCAGTTTCCTGATGAACCTATCCTCGAATGGTCTGGGAGTTCTGTGATTCCTAAGGGTCGTTTCATATCCTATCTCAAAGCTAGGAAGTTGATTTCCAAAGGTTGCATCCACTATTTGGTTCGGGTTAAAGACACGAAGTCTGAAACCCCGACCATTCAGTCAATTAATGTTCTTAATGAGTTTTTTGATATCGTTCTGGAAGATCTCCCTAGAATACCTCTTGATAGAGAGATAGAGTTTGGGATTGACCTTCTTCCCGATACTCAGCCTATTTCCATTCCTCCGTATCGCATGGCTCCTGCAGAACTTAAAGAGTTGAAGGAGCAATTGAAAGATCTTTTAGACAAAAGCTTTATCAGACCTAGTGTCCCCGTGGGGTGCACCTGTCCTGTTTGTGCGTAAGAAAGATGATTCTTTGCGGATGTGTATTGATTACCGGCAACTTAATAGGGTTACTATCAAGAATAAATATCCGTTTCCTCGAATTGATGATTTATTTGATCAATTGCAAGGTGCGAACTATTTTTCAAAGATAGACCTCAGATCCGGTTATCACCAACTTAAGGTTAGGGAATGTGATATCCCCAAGACAGCCTTCCGAACCCGTTACGGTTATTTTGAATTTCTAGTAATGTCTTTCGGGTTAACTAATGCTCCAGTGGCTTTCATGGATCTTATGAACCGTGTATTTCGGCCATATCTGGATTTATTTGTAATAGTATTCCTTGATGATATTCTTATTTACTCCCGAAGTGAGGGTGATCATGCGGATCATCTCTGAATCGTGTTGGAAACTCTTCGAACTCATCGGTTGTATGCCAAGTTCAGTAAGTGTGAGTTCTGGCTGAACTCTGTAGCCTTCTTGGGTCATGTTGTTTCTTCCGAAGGTATTAGAATTGATCCTCAAAAGATAGAGGCTATAAAGAGTTGGCCTAGACCGATTTCTCCTTCTGATATTCGAAGTTTCTTGGGTCTAGCTGGTTATTATCGTCGTTTTGTTGAAGGGTTTTCATCTATTGCATCTCCTATGACCTGTTTGACCCAAAAGAAAATGAAGTTCCTGTGGTTCGAATCTTGCGAGAAGAGTTTTCAGGAGTTAAAGACTCGACTCACTACAGCCCCTGTGTTGACTTTGCATACGGTGTTGATGGTTTTATGGTGTATTGCGATGCTTCCAGAGTCGGTTTGGGTTGTGTATTGATGCAAAATGGCAAGGTTATAGCTTATGCTTCCAGGCAGCTAAAGCCTCACGAGAAGAATTATCCTACCCATGACCTTGAATTAGCTGTCGTGGTTTTTGCTTTGAAAATCTGGAGACATTATTTATATGGTGTCCATGTCGACGTCTTCACGGACCATAAGAGCTTGCAGTATGTATTCACCCAAAAGGAGTTGAATCTTAGGCAGAGACGATGGTTAGAACTGTTGAAAGATTATGATATGAGAGTGCTATATCATCTGGGCAAGGCCAATGTAGTAGCATATGCCCTTAGTCGGAAGTCCATGGGTAGCGTAGCACATGTGGAGATTGGTAAGAAGGAGTTGGCTCGTGAGGTACATCGTTTGGCTAGATTGGGGGTTAGGTTATTTGGTGATTCTGAGGATAGTATAGGAGTGCAAAGCGGTTCCGAATCCTCTTTAGTTTCGGAAGTGAAGGAGAAGCAAGACAGGGATCCTACATTGGTCAGGTTAAAAGAGTCAGTTAAAGACCAAAATATGGAGGTTTTCTCCCAAGGGGGAGATGGCATTTTGAGACTCCGAGAAAGATTATGTGTTCCTGATGTTGATAACTTGAAGCAGAGGATTATGGTAGAAGTACATGGTACGCGATACTCCATCCATCCTGGTGCTACCAAGATGTACCATGATTTGCGGGAAATCTATTGGTGGAACGGTATGAAGAGGAACATAGCAGAATTTGTGGCGAAGTGTTCCACGTGTCAACAGGTTAAAATAGAGCATCAAAGGCCCAGTGGCGTGATGCAAGAGTTTAGCATTCCTACTTGGAAGTGGGAAGAAGTGAATATGGACTTCATAGTTGGTTTGCCTCCTTCTCGTTGCCATCACGATTCAATTTGGGTTGTCGTAGATCGGCTGACGAAATTAGCTCATTTCTTGCATATGCATTCATCGTATACAGCTGAAGATTATGCTAGAATATATATTCGGGAACTCGTCAGACTTCATGGAATCCCTTTGGCTATTATTTCTGACAGAGGTACTCAGTTTACCTCCCAGTTTTGGAAATCTTTCCAGAAGGGTCTCGGTACCCAAATTCGTTTAAGTTCTGCTTTTCATCCGCAAATAGATGGTCAGGCTGAGCGGACCATTCAGACTTTAAAAGATATGTTGAGGGCTTGTGTGCTTAATTTTAAAGGTAGTTGGGATGAGCACTTAGCAATAATCGAGTTTGCTTACAATAACAGTTTTCATGCTACTATTGGAATGGTCCCGTTTGAAGCTTTGTATGGTAGAAGGTGTAGATCACCCATTGGTTGGTTTGAAGTTGGTGAGGCTGCCGCGACTGGACCGGATGCGGTGTTCGAAGCCATGGAGAAGGTTAAGTTAATTCAAGAAAGGTTGAAAACTGCTCAAAGTCGTCAAAAATCATACGCAGATGTAAGGAGGAAAGACCTTGAATTTGATGTTGGTGATTTAGTGTACTTGAAAGTTTCACCCATGAAAAGGGTGAAGAGATTTGGGAAGAAAGGGAAACTAAGTCCCCTTTACATTGGTCCTTATAAGATTGTGGATCGCATTGGGAAGGTAGCGTATAAGGTTGAATTGCCCGCGGAGTTATCTAAAATCCATCCGGTTTTCCATGTTTCTATGCTTAAGAAGTCTATTGGTGATTCTATTGTGATTGATCCTTCCGAAAGCTCGGGTATTCAAGATAGTCTTTCATATGAAGAGATTCCGGTTGAGGTTTTTGACTTTCAAGTTCGAAGGCTAAGAAACAAGAAAGTTCCTTTGGTTAAAGTTCTTTGGCGAAATCAATCCGTGGAGAGTGCTACTTGGGAAGCCAAAGCGGATATGCGCGCCAAATATCCCCACCTCTTTCCTACGAATCCTAAGCATGTCAAAGGTATCGTTCTCTTTTGATTTAATCCTTATTGCTATGTTTATCTTGGCTTGTGTGTTTTCTACGATATCCAAAAAAATCTAGAATGGAGTATATGCTTGGGCAAGATGATTTTTCTCTATATACTCATTCTCATAGTATTCTTGACCTACCTATCAACATTCGGGGATGAATGTTTCCAAGGGGGAGATGATGTCATGCCCCAAAAAAACAAATTCGTTAAGATCTTGGGCGAAAATATGTTGAATTCTGTTCTTTATCATGATTAATAATTTTTCTATGTGGAATTTTTGGATATGCGACCCGTCATCGTGTAGATCATCGAATAATATTTCCAACGATATGTGATCATCCAAAACGGACACTCGAGCGATGAGTTATGATCATTCCGATCTAACCGTGAATAGTGGTGAACAGTAAATGTGCAGTAAAAAAATACTGAGGCCAGGCGAATTTTAGGATCAACTTCAAATGATCATAACTCCTTGTACATAATGATATGGGTGAGATACTATATATCAAAAGAAAGCTCTGAAAGTCCTCTTTCCAATGAAATTGGTTTCATCCAATTTGGCCGTCAGAGCAAAATGTTATGGTCGATCTACTTCAGCCTATCAAAACAGTCCAACAAAGGACAGATTTGACATTATTTGATTTTTAAGGGTATTTTGGTCATTCCCACTCCAATCCATCCGGGTAAACCATGGATTTAAGTCCATTAAGAGCATTCAATAGCTCATTTTTCTCCAAAATTTCCTAAGACTCAAACCCCAACCCTACTACTCCAAATTTCATCCTTCTATGTCTCTTGATTGAACCGTAGAAATTTCAAATTGATTTAGGATTCGAGTTGATCATGTTAAAGGCTTCGAGAAGCACCCTTTATTTTCGAGAATAAAGTTCTAGAGTAGGAAGTTCATATTCATCTTCCATTTTTAGGTATGTGGGGCTTTGAACAAGATTATCCTTTCGATCTTGTGCCCGGTATTTTTGTTGAATTACATTGCCATGAGATTTCACATGTTTTACCATAAATTGGAAATATGGTTTTATAACTTATATTATTGTCCATGAGCTATGGGATTATGTCATCCGATATGTGTATGATGTTGAGATGGAATTATTTCCAAAAAGTATTTGATTATGAGAGTATGATGATTTAATTTGTTAAGCCTTGATTTATACTAGCATTCCACAATTTCCTTATTATGAATTTATAATTGATATTGGAAATTTTATATCCCTACTATGGGTTGATGTCTCAAGTACCTTTAAATGAGTGTTGGATGGTAAATTGAGAAATGTTGATATTGAAGTTGCAATGAGTCTTGGTATTTTTCGGATGATTTTGATGAGTTAAATTGTTGAAAATATTATGTATTAAGTCTTCATATCCTTTTCCAAATGTCGAGTTGGTTATGGTTCAATGTATTGATATGTTTTTTATGTTGAGGAAGATTAAAATGTTTTGAGCTAAAATGTGTTGAGTTAGGAATCCACAAATTGATATGATTTGATAAATGAGAAAGAGATTTGATTTGGTCTTTATGATAGACCCTTGCGATGTTGTGGTGGATTTTCTAACGCGTTCTAAGCTTGTCGGGGAGTAGTACTTAGCACCGAGTGGTATTTCCCCAAACCTATGTGCCACCGTAGGGTTGTTTGATGATGATATTATTGGCCAGGGAGCCCGGTTGTGATTATTGCAGTTTTAAGATCGTACTCCCTGGCAAAGAGTATGACGCTCCCACCAACGGGGGTTTCAAACGTTGGTATTTCACGTAGCTCACGTGGGGTTGTCGGTTATAGGAAACTCCTTTGTCCATAAGAGTCATGTTTATTGAAATACCGAGTCACTCCGAGTTTTGATGTGGTAAGTCAAGTTGCCTATGATGATCTATAATGATTTATGAGGTTTTTCTCCTACATTTCCTATCTAAAATGTTATTAGTTGCATGATTCAATGTCACTCAAGCCAGGTGTGTCATTATGATCCGTATGTACGTTATTACGAAATTTATGATATTATTTATATTTTGCATGCGCCCCCACATACTCAGTATGTATCTTGTGCTGACCCATATATTTCTCTATGGGATACATTCTTACCATGATGTAGGTTCAGGTACTCAGCCGCAGCCGCGACAGTGATATCCGAGTGACGCATCTACGTTCCTTCAGTGGTGAGTCCTCATGGTTCGAGGACCAAGTTGCTAGTTTTGGTGTTGTTGTTTTGTGATCCCTTTGGTCTGTTGGGTCAGTTAGGGGTTTGTCCCAATGGCTCATTGATTTTGCTGTATAGAGGCTATGTCAGACTAGTGTATTGTTGGGTTGGTTTGTGTATAGACATTCCATATATGTACAGTCTAACGATATTCCATGCCATGTGCGATGTGATATGATATGTACTTATATATATATCCTTAGCATAGCGTGTATGTTGTTGTATTGGAACCCAAGGGTAGTGTTTTGGCTTTATGGGTTAGCTTGAGGCTATGTGTAGCCTTGGGCACCGTGTGGCATCTCGGGATGATATTTCGGGGTGTTACAGAAAAGTACGAGGTATTACAACTTTTCAACATCATAAATGGGAAACAAAACTAATTGCCAACTCTAGAGCCACAATAAAACCATGGAAGACCAACCTACCTTCACTAATGATCAATAACTGATCTAACTTTTCTAACTGAGGAGGAAAACAACAAACCTCACCTTAATAAAAGATAAAAAATAATTAATCGAGTAAGCCGCCAAAGCCAATGAATAAGAATCACGAGGAAGGGGGATTCTAATTAGATAATGCTAGTTTAGTCATCTATCATGTATGAATCAATAAATGTCAAATAATAACAATAATAACAAAAATATAAAGGGCAGGTGGTATAAAAATGAAAACAACAACCATCACCTTTATACAATCATAAAAAGACCAATATTCTAAACAAAAGGGACTTTAACCCAACTTCTACACCCTAAGTAAATCACAATACTAGTTCACTTAATCTATTACTAAAAGAATTATGTACAAGGGTATACACATAAGCATAAAAAATCTACACAGAGGCTATAAGAATCAATATAGTAACATCAAGGCATAAAATCACTGATGGCTATGAAAATCCCAACACAAATTCAAATAGAAACTCAAAAGATACAAAGCCATATCACATACACCTATATTAATGGAATCCAAAGTCATAGTCCTGACGTTCCTAAAAAATTATGAATCTGAGTGTGTCCAAATTGGACTGAGCGTTTGAATTGCCAATTAAGGTACTAAGTGCACTACCTCTAATTGAAGGTGCCACAACTCTATAAGACTGATCTGGATGAGCTGAATGACAAATAATACCACATGTAGACAGTCTTTGGACCAGTAATTGGTCTTTCTATAGTCTTAAAAAAAACAAATCTCTAACTTGATGAGTAACACGAGACATCTCCAACTGGCTGAACAACCAATGCTTCGGACACTCTATACTTAAGTGATCATCCTCCTTACAATCATAACATACCTTAGGAGTTCTATTCTAGAGATGAACATGTGTTGATCCTGTATAAACAATCATCTCATGCCTGGGGAATTCCCTAGACCAATTACCAACCTCTTCATTGAAATACCCTGGATTTTGGCCCTTGGAAATTTCTTGAACTTTGAGCTCACTATCCTTATAACTGATGAGTCGTATGGTGTGGTTATGGGTCAGGTGACCCAAATCATAGGGTTTTCAATGGATGGTAGTTGGGTTTATATTATGGTTACGACTTGGTGGTACGAGTCATTACAGGTGGTAACGAGTCATTAGGATGATCCTTAATCAAATTAAAAAATTAGTGACTTGACTTGGCTCTAAGTACGAGTGTCTCACTAAGATCCGTGAGGATAGGGTACAAGTGGTAGGGTTGATTCATATGTTGTCCAGTGTCTAATCCCTTGGGTTCTGTCTTGGATATACCTAGACCATACGAGTCATATTGTCAAGTCACAAATGGTGTCATGGAGTCGTATGGTGGATATTGTAGAGGTGTCAAACTCACTATCTTGGTTACAACTCAAGGGTACAAGTCGTATGTTATGGTCATGAGTCAAGGGGTCGACTCATACCCACATACTGTCTTTTTACAGTTTTAAGTTAAGGGTATTCTAGACATTTCCCATTTTAAGTCCATTTGACACCACGACTTAAAACACCTTTTGGGACTTCATTAACATATTTTTCCCAATCAAATACTCTTAAAATCTCTCTCAAACTCTCCGTTCAAGTAAAAGCTAGGTTTCTTCAAGATAATAAATTAAGGATTTCAAGGGTGGTTTCTTTCTGTACTTCTTGGTGTCTAAGCCATGTTACTCCTACCACATTATTATTTCACTAAAAACATATGTTTTAATGTATGGTTTTCATGATATTGTTATGGTTTGAAATAAAGGTTGGGGTTTTGGATCTTCATGGTTGATTAATGTTTCACATGGTTTAATTATAGTTTTTCCTTGGTTTAATATAATTTTGAACATTGTGGGATGCATGGTAATAGTAAATGGATTTTGGGGTGTTATGCATCCCCCAAATTACTTATTTATGGTTTTGAAACTCATGTGCCCTCATCCTGTTTGTGAAAATGCCTATGAATATGATGTCACATAGTTTGACTATTCTTGGAATACTTGCATTGCATAAATAGTAATAGAACTTGAATTGGTTTGTCTTGATTTCAAAATGATTTTGGAAAGGCCTTGGTGGCCATGGTTTTGGTTTAATTGGAAACTTTAGAGTCAATATTGGTTTAATGGTTTCGTAGGGTATGAAAGGATAGACTTGCAAGCTCTAATTTTGGTATGAGGATACCAATGGTTATTACCTAATTAAAAGACTCTTTGGTAAAAGGTTGGGAATGTTTAAATGATTTTAATATAGGCTTAAAGGTGGGTGTGTAGAAAAGCCGTGGAAGGTGGAGGACCCAGGGGGAACGATACTTGAAACTCATGTTTGTCGATGTGAGGTTTGGTTATGGTGACCATGTGCATGATGTCATACTTTATATTTTGGGGGATGTACTAGTCATCCCAGGTTTTTCTCTAGTATGTGTGACTACACGCACTAAGGCCCTTTTAGCAGGGGGAGTTGAACCCATATAGCATGTGGGTGCCTTTAGGATGACAGAGATACACAACCCAGGTAAATGTTTTAAATCCATGTTAACCCTTGTTCCCTATCCCAACATGATATATATATATATGTATGTATGTATGTATGTATATATGTGTACATGTGATTACATATGTTTAATAATTTGATTTTAAATTGATGGCATTATTTTATCTTATCCCTAAGTACATGCTAGCATCACTCTGTTAACCGTCTTCGGACACTGTATCCCCACACGATGCAGGAATTAGCCATACTACTATTCTCTTGATGAGTCACTTGGATTCAAGGACAAATTTTGAGCCAGATTGAAGTGGTAAGATTTCATACTCTAGAAGACCCCTTTTAATTCTATGGACTTATTTTCATTATCGTTATTTCTTTGGTTTTGGTTTTGGCTATGGTCGGGGACATGTCTCGACTGGATTTTCTTTGATTCTGGTTAGAGGCTTTGTCGGGCTACTATGGGCATGGGCAGTGTCAGTATTGGTGTCAGCCTTGGGATTGGTATTTTTTGGATATTTGGTTTTGATTGTTTGGCTATTGCTTTTGACTTCATTTATTATCTTTAAACTTACATTATTGTAACTTGTTATGTGTTCAGAATTCATCTGACATAGGGTACATGGCAGTTAATTTTTGGGCATTGGGGGTGGTCTCCGATCCCGATTGGACTTGAGATACCTGTCACGACTAGGACGCGGTTTGGTCCGTGTTATTCATAGTCCATACATACCCTAGGACTCTCTGATGAACCGTACCTACTAACTTAGAATGACTGCCATGGCCTGAATTTCTATACTAAATACTCTACAATATCTTACGAGAACTCTACCTACGGTGACCACCATGACTGATATGAGAGCCACCTATAGCCTGGGATGCTACCTACACAGAATTAGCAGGCTTCATGTGATACTAACCTCAACTCGGAGGATCTTTACCTCTAGAAAGAATACTACTATTACTAAACTGCTAACATGACCTCCTATTGCCACCTCTATATGCATCAATACCTGCCCCCTCTGTGGTCCTTGCATGATTATAAACCTGAGGGAAAGGCAACCTAGATGCTACCAAATGCTCCGATACCAAGTGGTGTGGCAAAGTCAATCCTCTAATAAATCCATGCACCAACTCAAGCTTTGAAAGATATAATATAGGAGTATGTGTGGCTGACTCAAGAAACCCAATCTCATATTCTAAAGTAGACAGAGAACCCTGATGAACGCTAACATACCCAACTCTAATTTGATAACCACTTGATAAACCAAACATCATCTTAGTATAGGAGGTATCTACTAAATACTCGAAATCCCTATCACTGGGTCCTGAAAAGTTAAGGTGGTCACAAACTCTACCAAATCCTGTGTTGGCCCCAAATTCTCTAGCTGACACTAAATATATTCGAGATTAATCTATAATACCTAGCTCAATACTAACCTGAAACTTTGGTATCATAGGTAGAAGTCATATCTATATCTATCAACAACCTAAAGTATAGATAAATGACAAGGAGTCAATAGTAGAATTTCCTAAGAATGCCCTATAGCCTCTCAAATATAGGATACAAATGTCTCTGTACCAATCCACAAGACTCTACTAAACACTTAGCTCTTGTACCCACACACCAGTAAACTTAGGCTCTTATATTAATTTGTCACGAATCAATTTATCGAGTCATGATGGCACCTACTATAACCCACCAGTAGGTAAGCCAACCCATAGTCCAGAATAACTAGTAATGGACTATCAAGAGAATTGGAGAAAATAGTATAAATAATTTAAGTAAAGATTAAAATAGAATGCAATCACAAGACCCAGTGAAATCAATACAAGAGCTTCTAATATAATTAGAGTACAAAGTAAAATATAAAATAAGTATATGCACAAAGACGTCTTTGAATACAAAATAAAGATCAGTCTAACAATAAGAGGGAGAGAAAAAATAATTGATTACTAAAGCTTACCTCAAATCTTCGATTCATGGCTACTCTGCACGATGCACACATCAACAATGAGAACTCATATTATGATATGCAGGCTACAGAATTGTAGTGTGAGTCCCAAACACAAGGTACTTAGTAGGCATCGACCAATTGAACTCTAAATATAATATAAGAATAAATAACATATAAAGCAGCAATATAAACTGCTCCAAAAAACTAAACATAAGAATACTAAGAGAGCAATAAGGATAAACTATCCTATTCTAACGATATTCAGGATCTAAAGTACAATAGCGTGTATCACTATCCAATATATAATGAAGAGTGAAGGAAGGATATATGTAGTAATACAAGGCAAAACGGTACATATACAATATGAATAGATAAGGAAAGATAGGGATATACGATAATACTATATACATACATACATACATACATATAGATAGATAGATAAGTATATATATATATAAGTATAAAAATAATATGTGTAAATAGTGATATATTGTATGATTAATTAAGATGATAGATTCCCTATAGGTACATGATTAATCAAGATGATATATTTCCTATAGGTACTTCGTACCTATAGCAGTATGCTTACATGTAGATTAATAACATGAATATAGATTTTAACAATATGTTACTAATATTATGAAGTAAAGAATTTTTTGTATATACCTCTCCTTTTCTCTTCCTTAAAAGAGACTTATCACTACTGCTCACTACCACAGTAGTTCTCCTTTGGGGCAATGAACAATATTTTTGCCTTTACGAGCGCCTTGTTTATGACTATTTTCTTACTGTTCCTCTGTCTAGCTGAAGATCAAAATCTTCACTTAGAACTATTTGAAAACTTAGAAAAGTGGGTACAAAATAAAGTTCTTTATTTTATAATACAATACATAAATAAAAATCTTATATTTAGATTTTTCTTCTACATATTCATAATATTACTATGGATACCTTTCCCTAGTGGGAGAAGTAGTTTTATTTTATCTCTAAAATACCTAACATTTTTTCTCTAAGGATGATAGTGAAAATGTAGTCTATCTTCTAAGGATTTTTTACTCTCCTTTTATAGATAGAAGGATGAGTAAAATTATAATTATGCTTTTTATGGAGATATTCCTATAAAATTGCATATTTTTCTTTTGATCCTTCAATAATGATCGACATGATAAGATTTCTTATCTCTGAAGATAAGATTCTTCTTTCTGTTGTTGCTATCCTTTTCATTTTTACAATTGCATGCCTTATTAAGTAAGTGCTTACGTTTATTGAATCATTACCTGTCTATATTTTATCAATCTGGTTGTCTGCTTCTTACTTTTAAATTTTCTAACATATTGTCATCGTCTTCTTCTACATAAGTTTCTTCATTTTATGAAGCTTTGTGTTTTTGACATAGGAATTTGCAGGCAAGTTCTCAAGTTTCTTATGTGGCTAAAAACCTATGCAGTTCTAAGTCCAGAAATTTTTTTCTTTTAGGATTATAGATTTGGCCTTTCCTTTGGTGATTAGGGTCGAATTTGTATCTCCATCAAGAACTTTATAAGTATCATTAAAATATTTCTTGAGAATGTTATATCGTGATTTCATTTTCATGGCTCTGCGAGTTTTAATTCATTTTTTGTTTAAATATGGAAGATTTTTGTTAACTCTTGTCGCGCTAACATTGACTGTTTATAGTTTTCCACTACTATATAACTAACAGTTGAAAAATAAAGTTGTACATCCAGGAATTCCAGTGAGATGCTAAATAATCTACAACATATGCCCTCTTCTTCAGCGTAATTTTTAGGAGTTGTTATCAATTAAGGTGGTAGTTTCATTATTTCTGATAAATTTGGACTGCTGCAGATTCTATCTATATAGACAAATTTGAATAGTTTGGAGTTAAATTCAGGGTATCCTCCCGAGAGTATAGAAATTTGTGGATAGAAATTTTTTATTTGCTAGATTTTTTAATATTTCTCCACTATCAGCCAGAAGGCCATAAATGATCCTTGTGAAATTTGGGTGACAAGCTCCAACCTAAAAAAAAAGCAAAAAAAAATTCTCCATGAGAGGTTTTGTTGGTACTTTTTTTGGTTTCCAAGAGATAATTTTAGTCTTAGCTGATTTGGTGTCAATCGGGTGCCCTCCTTTTGCCTAGTTTTTGCCTTGGTCAGATGACTCAGACTTCAGCATATCCAGGCTTACTGATGAGATGTTCTTGGAACTAGGTGTTGTTGGAAAATCCCCTGCCACCTTAGTAGTATTGATATTCCCTTTTGGACGAGTGTCCAAATGTTCAAAGAGGAGTTGGAATTCCTCTATAATTTAAGATTGAACAGAATTAAGTTGATTCAGCTCATGTAATAATTTTTTTGTCTTTTCAGACAATTTAGTTATTTCATCTCAAATGTTGAAGAGCCTCTAACTTTTATCGCTGATTGTTTCTTCAATTCAATCATTATTTTAAAGATTCTTCTAACCAAAATTTGAGTCCTATTATCCATGTTAGACATTTCTTGAGAGAAAATCTACAAAAGAGTTGTTAGATCCTTTAATATTTTTAATTTTAAAGGAATAAAATGACAATAAAATCTTCCATCTATGTAGCCTTCTGTATTGGGGTTCTGAAGGGAGCTTATTAAAAATCAAACCTGATACCTGTGTATTATCAGTTCTGATAATAAACTGCTTGGGTAATAAGAAAGTTAAAAACTTTCTAATTCCTTTAACAATTGCTAATAGTTCCTTTTCGTTAGTAGAATATTTAACTTCTTCTTTATTAAATATTCCACTATTATATCTACATATTTCATTCAAATCTGTTTTAGTAATGCTCCCCAGTGATAATTTGACGCATCGATTTATAAGACCAAATTATCTTGTGCCTCTGGTAATCTAAGTTTTGGCAACTTAGAACATTCTTCTTTAAGGCTTTTGACACATTGTGTATGTTCCTTAGTCCATCCTAGTCTATTAGACTTTCTAATGAGCTTTTGAAGGAGGTTTCTTTTCTTTACAAGATCTGGGATAAAATCTCTTGCATAATTTAAACAATCAAGAAACTTTTGTATTTCTTATTTTATTATTAATTTATATGAAAAATCTATAATGTTTTTGGAAATATGAGTCTGCAACTCTGTTCCATTCCTAAGAATTCTATTTTATTTTTATTTATTTTAGGGTTTTGAAGGGAGTTTATTAAAAATCAAACCTAATACCTATGTATTATCAGTTTTTATAATAGATTGCTTGGTAATAAGAAAGCTGAAAACATTCTAATTCCTTTAAAAATTGCTAATAGTTCCTTTTCGTGAGTAGAATATTTAACTTCTACTCCATTAAATATTTCACTAGTATATCTACAAATTTTATTCAAATTTGTTTGTAGTAACGCTTCCCAGTGATAATCTGACGCATCGATTTGTAAGACCAAATTATCTTTTGCCTCTGATAATCTAAGTTTTGGCAACTTAGAACATTCTTCTTTAAGGCTTTTAACACATTGTGTATGTTCCTCAGTCCATCCTAGTCTATTAGACTTTCTAATGAGCTTTTGAAGAAGTTTTTTTTTCTTTGCAAGATCTAGAATAAAATCTCCTGTATAATTTTAATAACCAAGAAACTTTTGGTATTTCTTATTTTATTGTTAATTTATTTGGAAAATCTATAATATTTTTGAAAATATGAATCAACAACTCTATTCCATTTTTGAAATAATCATTCCTAAGAATTCAATTTCATTTTTATTTATCTTAACTTTTTTCTGACTTAAAATAACACCATTTTTAACACATATTTCAAAGAGTATCTTTAAATGTGTTAGATGTTCTTGATATGTTTTGGAACAAATCAGAATACCATCAGTATAGATAATTAAAAAATGCTTTTCAAAAAATATTTTAGCCATTTTTCTTTGAAATATTTGTGGGGCATTTCTTAATCCAAACGACATTATTATCCATTTATAATGAAAATTAGGAGTACTAAATGTTGTTAAAGGGGTTGAATCCTTTGCTAATTTTATTTGCCAAAAAACACTGTTGCAGTCAAATTTTTAAAAAGTAAGTTTTTCCTTTAGCAAGGTTAATAAGATTATTTTTTATAGGAATAAAATATCCATCGAAAACACAATTTTTGTTAAGATCTTTATAGTTAATAATCTTTCAAGCTTTACATTTTTTTTTCTTTGCGTGATTTCTTACCATGAATGCGGGACTGCTATGTGGGCTTCTAATGGGTCTAATTAACTTTAAGTTAACTAGTTCTTGAATCTGAACTTTAAATTCAGCTTTTTCTTTTTTGTAGAGCATGGGTCTTACTCTTATAATGATACTTGGATACTTATCTTCTTCATTAGAGAGCATGAGTCTTACTCTTACAATGATACTTGGACCTTTGAGGGTTAAAATTATTTCTTCTGGACTTTTTTCCATTTTTCAAAGGGATTTTCACCATAAGATTTTTGCAAGTTATTTTTTTATCCATTTAAGATTAAGACATTTGCAAAAATAATATTTTAGATTTTCTGAAATTTTTCTTTTGAAAATTTCTTTTTCTTTTTCCAAAACATATGGATTATGTTTTCTTGAAAATTTAATAAAATGACTCCATAGAGTTTTAAAACTAACCATGTAAATCATCTGATGATAATCTTGAAATTGTTGAATAAAATAATTTCCCAAATTAGGTCAGTTTTGAGTTTATCATAAGCATAAACTTTCTTTATCGAAATAATTTATGATCCCAAAAATTATTTCTATATTTTCCTTTCAGTATGTCAGCTTTTCTCTGTCACCTGCTATACCTACAACTGAAACGATAGTAGTACTGGTATCCCAATTTGTAAAAAAAATAATTGCCAAACTAGGTTCAGATCCGTTGTCAATTTGACCATAAGTAGTCAATTTTATATTGTAGGCAGTAATTTCTATGAAAACTGATACTCGGAAGGAGGTTTCTCTAGGCATTTTTCTTTGGTATAAAATAAATTTTGTTTTCCAAAGTTAGTTCTGTACCTTCCTTTTGTACCTTCCTTTCATATATTATAGTCATCTAGACTGTTGAGAAATAGGCCTCTCAATATTATGTTATAATAATTGTTATAATTAGTGACATAACATGGAACAGTAATTCTGATACTATCTAACTATATATGTAGTTTGACCATTTATATACTGCTATAATTGTTACCTTCAAAGGTTTTGTAGGTGTATGGTGCAACTTTATATATGGTTAATCCGTCCAAGATGCTTTTCTCGACCTGATTTGACGTTGCTCCTATTTGTATCAGGATGCTTTGTTTACACCAATCGCCTCCATTAAATAATCTACCTGCAACATTAGGTGTTATTAGTTTTTATTTTCTTTTGAGAATTCTTTGGTGATATATTTTTTCTTATGGAATTTCTTCCATAATCTAGAAAAAGTCTAGCATTGGTGTTTGATCTTCCTATTTCTTGTGTTTTTACAAAATGAGTTTTATATTCATCTGGTATATCTTCTTGTTGGATTTCCGCTTCAACAATTTTGGCAATTCCTGCACATTCTTGATCAATTTCAATAATACTTTTACTTTTATAGAAATTGACATAATTTGAATTGGTAACTGTATATAGCCTCGTAATATATGCTCATAATATGGTTATCTAGTTTGAACATATCCTTTCTTATTACCTGAAAATGCAGACTTAAGGCATTATTAAAATCAGCATCTTTTAGTGATGTGCAATACCTGGGATAGTAGGTAAATAGTAGTTTGGTGTATGCCAAATTTCCTTCTATTATCCCTAGATTTCCTTCTATGGAATCTTTCATCTGAATGGTTAATAACTATTTGAAATTAATTTCTTCTTTAAATGTCGATTTGAGTAAAATTTGGATTCCTCCTAGATAAACATAATTCATCTTTTTTCTTCTTCCTTCGAAATATTTTCTTAATACCTGGTAGATCATAGGTTTGTCAAAAGATTCTACGTATGTATTTCAGTTGTTTGGATAATTTCAGTTGTTTGGGTAATTTCAATTGTTTTTCCACCTCTTGATACTTATGATAAAAGATTTTTTTTCTACAAAACATTCTTTGCATTCTGCTGAATATGTTATCCTCGATTTTAAGATTAATCCTTAAACCATGAATTTTTTAAAAAATTTCTCCATCAAATGTTGCTTTTAGTGCATATCCTCGTTGATCTTCTTCGATCTCAATAACCCGAACAACTTCATTTTCTTCGATTTCTTATATTTCTTGATTCATTATTCCGAATCAAAACTTGAATCAAAGAATTCTTCATAGAAGTCTATATAGAAATCTCCACTTTCTATAGATGTTATTTGATTCTAGATCTGAATCTATTTCTTTTCTATCTAATGTTGATAGTTTGACCTTTTTCTTGTTACATTCGTAACTCTTATGACCTTCTTCGCCATAGTTGTAACATTTGCATTTTTTTGTGGTTTTTCTTTGAAGTCCTTTTTCTTTTTATAATACATTTTTCTAGGTATGAACTTTTTCTTGAAAACATTTTTTCATTTTATTAAGCCCTCTTTTTCAAAAAAAAATTCTTTTAGCACATTTCATTCATCACATTCCCATTGAGTTGCAGTATTTGTGTCTTTGCAACATATCTGGGTGTTAAGTCTTTTAGATTTTCTTTGTATGTTGCGTAGCGTATAAAGTTGATCAAGTCTTTGATTTAAGAATAATAACCTTTTTTTGAGTGAATTATTTTTTGGAGGTTCTTTGAAATATTCTTTTCTAAAATAACTGACCCAAAAGCCTGGTAATTTCTAAAAATATTTATCCATGTAAGGTCTCATGTCTATCTTTCTATCGAAGATATTGTAATAGTATTTCTCAAATTCACATGTGTACTTCTGGATAAAACTCATTTTACAGATCTTGAGTTTTTCTAATAACTCTTTAGCTGTAGTTCTTAGTTTATCTCTACTAGAAGTGAGATCTCTTTGACTTACCATGAATTCATATCCTATGAATTATAATAGGAGATTTATTCCTTATTTATGGAAGTCTTAAAGCCTTCCATGACACTTATCTTTTGGATTCTTCGGATAATCCTTTATACTAGTTGTTTACTTTTTCAGTAAACGTATTAATGACTATCATGAATTTTTCTTCATCTGTATTGGTGATCCCTTTTCCTAGTAAGAAAAATAATTCAAGATTTTTTGCCCAAATATCTAAAACCAACCCTAGTTCTCTTTTACAGTCTAAATCTAGAAACTGGATTGATCCAGCCTCTCCTAATGAGAGTCTGTTTGGCATATATTTGCCTTATTGTCATTGTGATAATGACTCAATGAAGTCCGTACTTTCTTTAAACCTTGGTAAAACAAATTTTTTAATTCTTTTTTTGGGAAATTGTTTTTTTCATTCTTTACTCCATAAGTTGAAGGGATTTCAAAAGTAAAGTTTCCTTGTGGTCCTCTTGTATCTCCTTTGTTCATAAGAACACTAAATTTTTTATTTGATAGATCAAGGTCTTCTTATGCATAGACTAGTTCGTCTAGATCATTCATTTTTTTCTTTTTTGGAAGATTCTTTGATTTGGAGGTTAGGTGCCTCTTCCATTTTTCTATTTTTCCATTTTTTGATCTTCTATATCCATTTGCTTTTTCCAAAATCCTGAGATCATTTTTTCATCAAGGCTATCTTTTTGGTATGGACTACTATTTAGGGATTTTTTCTAGGAAGATTACGTCTTTAAATTTCTATCCTACTCCTTTGTCAGACCTATTATTTTTTTCAATAAGGTCAGTAATTCTATCAGGTAGACTATACTGAATAGTCCTGACTTCTAGCTCAATAATCTTGAGCCTAACAGTCAAATGTCTATGTATTTCTATGAGATCATCAAGCTTTTGTAATACTTCATTCTTGTTTAAAACAGATTATGTTGATATTTAAATTCTAATTCTTGAATTAAGAATTCTAATATGAAAATTTCTTTCTTCTGAGATTTTAAAGAATCTTTGTACACTCCTACAAATACAATATAGTAATATATATTTAGTTTAAAAACCAATTCTTCCTTTTTTCGAAAATTAATTCTAAGAATTTTTGTTTGTTTATCAAAAAACTAAAAATTTCTGGTGTCATTGGCTCTGATACCAATATGGGGTCTATGTTGATTGCTTACAAATTATTTGTAAACAAACATGGTAAATCTGCGGAAAGTGAATTATACTGCTCATTTAAGTGGTATACAAAATATTTTTATCAATAATATTTTTAGCCTCTAGATATAAGAAATATTCTTTCACTCTAATCATTTGTATTTCATTTATAATCATTCCTATACGGATATGATGTTGATCTATAGTTTTGTAGGCCTTTACCAAATCATTGATAGTTTCATCAAGATCATTTAAGGCTATTAGATATTTTCATAACCTTTTTTGGGATATCTTTCGATGATTTAGCTTCAATCATCGTCTTTTATCATTTATACTTACTGTATAAAAATAATGTGTGTAAATAGTGATATACTGTATGATTAATCAAGATGATAGATTTTCTATAGGTATTTAGTATCGATAGCATTATTCTTACATGTGATTAATAACATGAATATAGATTTTACCAATATGTCACTAATATTATGAAGTAAAGAATTTTTTATATATACCTCTCCTTTTCTCTTCCTTAAAATAGCCTATATATACACACACACATACATATTGGACTAAACTCAAAGGTAATAACCTGGGGGAACCAACCAAACATCTCGAGGATCCTAGCTAAGAAAGGGTCTTAATACTAGCATACTCAAGGCCTCTAACCAATGTGAATAATCATAAAGTAACCCAACAATATTAAATTGTATGACCTCACAAAATTTTAATGAATTTATTTTTGGCCCTCCCGCGTACGTAATGTCAATTTTTGACTTGAATTATATTTATGGATGTTAAAAGGGTGTTTTGGAAAAGTTTCAAAATTTTTGGAAGGGATTCGGGGTCATTTTGGGACCTCGAGGCAGTAATCCTCTATGATAGTAGCATTCCATAGAGGATAACCTCTGTGAAAAGGGCATGGAACGGAGGCTACCCTCCGCGATAGCGGCGTTCCACGTCGCTATGTAAATTACATCTATTTTTTTCACTTGGGTGAGGGGTTTTTAGTCTTCTTACCACTTAAATGACTTATAAACACTTGGGTGACCCTTTTCCATCAATTTTCAAGATCAAAAACATTACTTTTCTTTTCTTTACTCCCAAACCAAGAAAGCTCAAGGGTTTTATAGAGAATGCAATATTCAAGCCCCAATCTTTGAATTCTCTTTAAATTATTCTATATTTCAGGCATGTTTCTCATCCCTAACTTGTATTTTTACATTGTAGCATCTATTTAATTAATATTCATGTGTTTTAATTGATGGGTTTAAAATTTGGTTGAGGAGTTTTTTTGCGATTAGTTGAATTGCTTTTCACATGGTTTAATTAGATTATTCACGATTTAATTTATGGTTTTTAGTACTGATTTGGTGCATTATTTTAATGGATGAAATGGGGGACATGGGTTTCCCTAAATAGGATGAATTTTGGCTTGATAATGGCATGAACCTCAACCACTTTACAATTTTAGTTTTAAATATGGTCATTCACATAATTTAACTTTTTGTATAACCCATTACATTGCATTAAAGGATAAATAGACATAAATGGATTTGGATGGCCTTTGTGGCCATGGATTGGATTTCAAATGGAACTTGGGAGTCAGTTTGGTTATATGGACTGGTTTGGCATGATTGAATTGTCTTGCAAGAATACTGGTATGACGATACCATGTTGGTAAATGCCTTAATAAATGACTCCGGGGTTAATGGTTGGTTTATGTGCTACTATTTTAATTTGGGTTTAAAGAGAATTGTGTAGCTCACCATGAAGGTATAGGACTTGGGGGGATCAACATTGAAAACCATATTTACTGGTGTTGGAGGTCTATGTGACTGTGTACTTGGTGCACACATTATATATATTTTAGGAAGGCTATAGTCTTTGTGTCTTTAGCCTTTCCTCGGTTTTCCCTCCATTCGTGCGGCTACCCCGCACTGGGTCCCTTCCACCAGGGGGTAATATACCCATATAGCCCATTTAGGATGGAGCGAGCTATATAGTTTAGGTTAATACTTTAAAATCTCATATTCATGACCCTTGTCCCTATCCTGACATCCTATATATGTACTTATAAATCTTGTGCATGTGATTTTTGACTGGTTTTGGGTAAATAGAGATTATTTTATCTCTTTTCATGAGTTATTTACTAGTGCTTTCCCCGCTAACCGTCCCTAGATGCTACATTATTTCATGATGTAGGGTATGAAGGGTTTTCTATTGCTCACGTGCAATGCTAGGTGATTCGATATTCCTGTGGATCTATAGTGAAGTGGTGATCCTCCATCTTTCGAAAGGCCCTGTCATCTCACTGGTTTCTTTATTGTCTTAGTATTTTATTGAAGTTTCTTTTTTCATAGTCGGGGGAATGTCCCGACTTAGTTTGGTATTCTGGTTTTTGAGGCTTTTGTTGACAAGTGTTGGGTTGATTGGTCATTTTATTTTAACTCTTGGATTTTATTTGATTCATTTATCTCTATTAATATTTTTGTTGTCTTCCACTATATTCATGTATTTTCGTTGGAGTCAAGAAAAGGGGGTGGTCTTTGGGCTACGGGGGCTTGAGATACTCGTCATGAATAGGCCCTATTTTGGGCCGTGACAAGCTTGGTATCAAAGCACGATTCAGGGTCTTTAGGTATCCATAAAGCTATGCCGAGTAGAGTTCCTTTTATAGATGTGTAGAATGACACATTTATAAGGGAGAGTCTATGAGGCATTTAGGATTGTTTCCATTTCTTGTTTTCTATTTTGGGCTATAGAGTCTAGTTACCTTGAATTTTCTATAACTCCTGACTTACTCGCCTTTCAGATCATGCCTTCTCAAAGATCTAATGGTCGTAAAAACTTTGCTGGAACCTCTGACCCAATTGTGGAATATGTGGAGGGAACTCACCCTATTTATAGAGTGTAGACTCGATCAAGGGTCCCCGCTCCTAACTATACTACTCCACGTAGGGTTCCACTGGTCCCTACTAGTCCTCCTAGGGATTCCTAAGCTGGAGATACTTATTCTCAGTTTCCTCAAGGAGATATCTCTAATACAGAGTTTCTTCGGTCTATTCATATGCTTGCCCAATTGGTGGCATCACAGTCTCGTTGGTCTAATCATGTTGGTCTTGTTGATAGTTCATCTGAGGTTACTCGGGTTGGCTAGTTTAAGTTGAATCCCCCAACCTTTATAGGATCTAAGGTTAAGGAGAATCTTTAGGGGTTTATAGATGGGATGGAGAAGATTTTTAGGGTGATGCATGCTACTGATTTAGAGGGTGTGAAGTTTGCTACTTATCAACTGAAAGATGTATCT
This sequence comes from Capsicum pubescens, assembly GCA_030864215.1. NCBI lineage: Eukaryota > Viridiplantae > Streptophyta > Magnoliopsida > Solanales > Solanaceae > Capsicum > Capsicum pubescens. The sequence continues at coordinate 202,797,436 of CM061545.1, read as the reverse complement.
TACTAGTGGTATGAGGAGTGGTTAGTGAAGAGGGGTGATAATGCCGAGCCGGTGGTGTGGGATAAGTTTTCAGGTGCTTTTATTGATCACTTCTTTCCTCAGGAGTTAAGAGAGGCTAAATCCAAAAATTTTGTGAACTTGAAGCAGGGTAAGACGAGTGTCAAAGAGTATGCCGTGAAATTTCAGCAGTTGTCCTATTATGCTCCGAAGTTGGTGTCTAATATGAGGTCTCGGATGAGAAAGTTCGCTTCTGGTTTGTCTCTTGATTTGGTCTTAGAGTGTAAGGCTGCAATGTTAAATAAAGATAAGGACATCTCTAAGATGGTGGTTTATGTAAAGCAAGTGGAGGATGAAAAGAAAAAGCTGGTGGAGATTGGAGAGAGGAAGAACAAGAAGTTTAGATATTCAGAGCAGGGTGAAGGTCAACAGAATAGTGGAAGAGATGGTAGGCAATGAACTAAGAAGAATAATTGGGGAAATTCATATTCGACAGCTAGTTCTCCCTATCCTAAGCCTTCTGGTGATCGTTGTTTTAAGGCTATTAGTGGTCTTAAGGCACAAGGTTCCCAGTCCCAGGTTAGTGGAGCTTAGTCAGCCCCACCTTATCCTTCTTGTTGATTTTGTGTGCAGCTTCATCATAGATATTATGAGGGGAGAAATTGATGCAATACTTATGGTTAGCATGGTCATATGTAGCGAGATTGTTCTTTGGGAAGGGTTAGCAATAGAGCTAATAAGGTCCCGGTTGCTAGTTCTTTGGCTCCTACACATAAGGGTGCCACTCCAGGTACTGACACTAGCCAAAATCATCTCTATACTCTTGCTAACCACCCCTTGAAAGCCCCAATTGATATGCTTGATGAAAACCCTAAGTGTTCTTGACCTTGCGAATTTGGGAGTGTTTGAGAGTCTATTTGATGTGTTGTTAATAGATAATGATGCCCTAAGAAAGTTATAAGGCATAGGTTTTAAGTTGGAAAAGTTGAGAAATATCTAGAATACCCTGATCTTAAAATCTGAAAAATATGCGTTAAAGGGTACGACTCCCCCCCCCCCAACTCATACACACAACATACGAGTGGTACCCACCACTCGTACCCTTGAGTGAACATTGGACATCACACATTGTCCCACATACGACTCCCCTTGTACAAATTTTACCCATAATATATGAGTAGTAGCCATAAACCATACCCATATCAGAATCAAGAGGGGTTGGACATTGTCCAACATACGAATTGGACTATACTACTCGTCTTATCTCCATACGACTCGTATGGAGTCTAATCGTGCCTTAGACAGTAAAAAAATAAAACCATACTGAATAACATACAACCAAAACCCCTAAATCATACCTACATCATATGACAAGTACCCTCAAGTCGTATGATATCTAGAAGCTAAGAACTCAGGAAATTTTCTACGGATCAAAACCCGGGGTATTTCAATTCTCCCCCACTTGGATCATTCGTCCTCGAATGATGGAAAAAGGTAGTACAAGCATGATTTAAACCCCAACACCTCTATTCCAACCTCTAACTAAGTTAGAAAACAAAGATGCAAGGAAATCAGTACTTCCTTTAACTAAGTTAGAAAACAAAAGTATGATGAAGAAAACATACCTTCCGCACGAATTCCCAGAGTAGAAAACAAGAACAGATTCTTAAACTTGATGTCCTCCTCCAGTTCCCAAGTAGCTTCTTTAACCTTGTGGTTTCTCCACAAAACCTTAACCGAAGCTTCATCCTTGGTCTGCAACCGACAAACCTTCCGATCCAAGATCTCAACCGGGATCTCCTCGTGAGATAAAGAATCTAAAATACCACTATCCTTGATAGGCATAATTTTAGACAAATCACCCATACACTTTCTCAACATAGAAACATGGAACACTGGAAGAATGGACCTCAAACTAGAAGGAAACTCTAGCTCATATGCAACCTTACCAATCCTTCTCAAGACCAAGTAAGGACCAACATATCGGGGACTAAGCTTCTCTTTCTTCCCAAAACGCATCACTCCCTTCATGGGAAACACCCTTAGGAACACCCTATCCCCAACCTCAAACTCTAACTTTTGTCGCCTCACATCCGCATAGGACTTTTGACAACTTTGGGCAGCCTTAAGCCTATCCCAAATCAACTTTACTTTTTTCATGGCTTGGTGAACCAAATCCAAGTCAAACATATCTGCTTCACCGACCTCGAACCACCCAATAGAATACCTACACCTCCTACTAAACAAGGCCTCAAACGGAGCCATCCCAATGCTAGAGTGGTAGCTATTGTTATAAGCAAACTCTACAAGAGGCAAATTATCAACCTAACTATGACCATAGTAAATCACACACACATGTTCTCAAACGTCAGGAAATTCCTTTCTACTTGCCCATCTGACTGTGGGTGAAAAGTTGTACTAAGACTCACCTTGGTCCACAAACCCTTCTGAAATGATAGCCAAAAATGAGATGTAAACTGTGTACCATGATCTAAGATTATAGAAATGGGTTCCCCATGCAACTTCACAATCTCATAAAGATACAACCTCGAATAATCCTCAGCAGCGAAGTTAGTCCTCACTGGCAAAGAGTGAGCAGACTTTGTCATCCTATCCATGATGACCCAAATTGAATCAAATTAATTCTGAGACTGAGGAAGATCGTAATGAAATCCATGTTGATCACTTCCCACTTTCACTCTGGTAACTCAATTTCTTGCTATAAGCATTCGAGCCTCATGTGTTCAACTTTTACTTGTTGACACACCATGCACTTGGCCATAAAATTAGCTACATCTCTCTTCATATTATTCCACCAATACATCTCCTTGAGATCATGATACAATTTTGTCAAACCAGGATGAACAACTGACACGACCCAAAATCGAGCCTTGTCACAATGGGTATCTCAAGCCCAATAAGGACCGAAGATCACCCCATCAACGCGACCTAACCATCTCATCAGTCCATAAGTGTCGAATGAGCTCCGACAATATAACAAGATAGCAGAAACAAGACTAATAATCATAACTTAATAAGCATCTATCAATCCATAAATGTCAACACACTAATCCAACATACCTAAGTCTACAGTCATCCACAAAGCCTCTATAAATTTGATGTCAAAATATGTTAGGACATACCCCGACAATATCCAAAACCAAGTTTAAACAAGTCTATGGCATAAGATAGAAAGACCATGAAATGTATGCCTTCCGAAGTAGGAAAGCTCACCACTTCAAAGTCAACACACGAATCGCTCAAATACCTGGTCACTGCACAGGAAGAGAAGATGAAGCTTCAGCCCCTTGTCGCCTAGGGATACGATGTTCGAAGATGGTTAGTGATTGGATCACTAGCATGTAACTCGGGGATAAGGAGTAAATAGTATTATTATTCAAAACCAAGTCAAAACATCATCTACAACCACATTTATATACATAGGCACATGTGTAGATATACATAGATACAAAACATGCCGAACAAAGGAAATCAAGACTTAGCATGCATCTTGAAGTACTTAATGATGAGATATATAATAGAGTACTCTAACCTTCCACCCTCATAGTTTAGGAGGATTAAACTTCCCCAAACATATTAAGCAAGAGGGCTCTAACCCCAAACCATATTATAAAGCAAGTGGACTCTAACCACAAGCCATTTCATTTTATTTGGCAAGTGGACTCTAACCACAAGCCATCTCATTAAGCAAGTGGACTCTAACTACAAGACATTTCATTAAGCAAGTGGACTCTAACCATAAGCCGTTGTGACCATTACTAGTTGACATTAGGACTCTAACCCTTTGTCGATGCATTAACATCCATTCAATTCAATATTTAGGGACTCTAACCCATTTAACCAATTTAAGCCACCGAGGTTACAATTCAACACCATACATGACCACAAGGTCGCTATGGAACCATTTGTCAATCAATCACTTTAATAGGTCAATGCCTTAATTCAAATCACCATTTATTCCAATTCATGGTCATTAAGACTCTTACAAAATCATTCATTCTTCATTAGCATTCTTATACCACACTTTAGTTCAAAACATAATTCAATTTCATGTTTAGGGACTCTAACCCTTTTTAACCAAGCAAACCACCAAAGTCACTAATTAACTTATTACATAGCCCAAAAAACCTTTACAATATCATTGATCAACCATTCATGCTTATTAGACCATTTACCTAGTTCACAACATCATTAACATATGACTAGTTACTCCTCTTAGACATTCTCACAAACACCTTGTGGGCATGCCTTTACCAAGGCAAAAATCAAAGTAGAAATCACCAAGCTTAGGGTTACTCATGACCCATTTATTAAACCATAACCAACAAGCACCCACATGTGCAAATCATCACCAAAAACTTATTCCAATGAGGGTACGACTTGCCCAACTAAACCATACCTAGAGTACAAGTGGTACCCTAACTCGTACCCTATGCCTCACCAAGGACCCCAAAACGATCCAAAATATGACTACTTATGCATAACTCGTACCCTAAGGTATGAGTAGTACCCTACAAACTGTATCCTAGACAGTTTACACTAGGCCAAGCTCAAGACATCACATGACTTGGCATCTTATGATTAATACCCTATAATATGACTTGGGAGAGGCTAAATTATACTTTGGATAGAATGTAAACCCCACTACACTGCCTAACATATGAGTGAGAGGACACCAAACCGTATCCTAGGGTATGACTAGCACCCATGAGTCGTACCTTGCCCAAAAACTTCAACAAAGGGACTTTTCTAAGGGTCAAAGCCAAGGTATTTCAACAACATAGCGCGAATCATATGCCTCATCCAAGATCCTTTCTCATAAACCATCGACGTCAGGAACACATAAACTTCCTTGGTACCACAAGTTACCATCACTACTAATCTCGAAGTTAAATACCTTTTGTCCACCAATATCACCTTTGATCCTCATCAACACAGGATCTAACATTTGTTTCTCCTTAATTTTAGCACCAAGAGATGAATGTGCCACTTTCTGAATGAATACACCACCATCCTCAGAGTCCAAAAGGAAAACTCCAAGGTTAGTCAAATAGTGAATGTCCTTCATCAACTCCCACTTCCCTTTATCCACATGATCTAGACTTCCCATGGATAACCTGCTAAGAGCATCAGTAACCACATTAGCTTTACCTGGTAGTAGTAAAAACTCATATTATAATCCTTGAGCAACTCAAGCCATCTCCTTTGCTTGAGGTTAATCTCTTTCTGAGTAAACACACATTGTAGGATTTTATAATCGGAGAAGATGTTCATATGCACTCTATACAAATAGTGATGCCAGATTTTTAATGCGAACACCACAATTAGCAATTCCAAATAATGAGTTGGATAATTTCTCTTATGCACCTTCAACTGTCTAGAAGTGTAAGCTATCACCTTACCATGTTGCATCAACACACAGCTAAAACCAACTCGGGATGCATCATAGTATACCACAAACCTATTTGTGCCATCAGGCAAAGTCAAAATCAGAGCCAAAGTTAGCTTATCCTTTAACTTATTGAAACTACCCCCACAGGTATTAGACCACAAGATCTTATCCTTCAGCGTCTTGAAACTACCCTCACACAAATCAGACCACAAGAACTTAACCTTCTTTAAAGTCAACTTAGTCAATGGGGCAACTATAGAAGAAAAGCTCTCTACAAACCTCCTATAATAACCCGCTAAACCCAAGAAGCTCCGAATAGAGATTGGAGTGGTGGCTATAGGCCACTTCTTAACCACTGCAACTTTCTGTGGATCCACCATGATTCCTTCACCAGAAATGATATGACCTAGAAAAGTGACAGTGTTCATCCAGAATTCACATTTTGAAAATTTGGCATATAATTGTTGTTCTTTCAGAGTCTACAACATAATACGGAGGTGATTGGTATAATCCACCTCACTCTTAGAGTACACCAAAATATCGTCTATGAACACAATGATGAATAGATTCAAAAACTGATGGAAGACCCTAATTATCAAATCCATGAATGTCGTCGGGGCATTGGTCAACCAAAAAGATATAATTAGAAACTCAAAATTCCCATATCAGGTATAGAAAGTTGTCTTAGGGATATCCATCTCCCTAATCTTTAACTAATGATACCCAAATCGAAGATCAATCTAGGAGAAAAACTTAGCTCCCTTCAACTAATCAAACAAGTCATTTATCCTTGGAAGATGATACTTATCTAAAAGATCAGGATAGATAAAACCTTTATCTAAAAGATCCTTGAACTATTCTTTAAGCTCATTTAACTCAGTTGGAGCCATTCTGTACGGGGAAATAAAAATTGGAGTGTCCGAAACAAGATCAATTCCAAACTCAATCTCTTTGTCAGGAGAAACACCGAGAAGGTCATTAGAAAAGACCTCAGGAAATTCATTTACCACCGGGACAGATTGCAAAGAAGGACCCTCCGAGTTAGAATCTTTAACCCAAACTAGATAATAAAGACACCCCATAGAGATCAATCTCCAAGCTCTAAGATCTGATATAAACCTCCCCTTAGAAGCTACAGAACCACCCTCTCGCTCAATAACCAGCTCATTAGAGAACTTAAAGACAACTTATGGGTCTGACAACCTAGAGACGTATAGCAAGAGTGCAACCAATCCATCCCCAATATAATATCAAAATCCACCATATCTAATTTGAAAAAATCTACCAAATTTTCTTTATTACTAGCATATACCACACACCCCCTATAGACACTTTTAGCAATCACAAAGTCACCTAACAGGGTAGAAATAGAAAAAGGGTCCGAAATATATCGGGACCAAAACCAAAATGCACAACCACAAATAGGGTCACATAAGAGAGAGCGGACCCCAGATCAAGTAAACAATACACATCATGAGAAAGAGTTGTAATATAGCAGTCATGATATCAGGTGATGCCTTAGACTCCTGGCGAGTAGTAAGGGCAAAAAGAGAATTTTGACCAGTGTTGGAGCCAGATGATGCACCCTTTAGTACTAGAGTTGAAGAAGATGCAACAGGAACCTTGTTTTCCCCAGAGGTGTAACGCCTCAAAATTTGGCTCCCGGGATGCCATACTGTGCTCCGAACTACAAGTAGTCCTGAGCTAACCCTGGCTGCCTTTTCTAGATCTAAATCTCAAAATAGGGAAATATAGATGACAAATCATAATATATGCAGAAAACTGTCTGAATCTTCTAAGTATATCTGAATCATACTAAATCTCAAAAGTCTGATAAAATAATGCTGAAAATCTAAATACTAACTCAAAGATCTAAATCTGAATCTAATAGTTTGACAAGCCTCTACTATCTGAATCTAGAGAGTCACTGGGATATGCCACAGCTGACTCGACTGTCTGAAATGAGTAAAAACATATCTACTAGTAACTAGGAAATCAGAATAACTAAGCCCTCAAACTATGAGGACTCACCAACTGCAGGGATGTAGATAAGATGCTCGAAGATCAATCACGTTGCTGAAGCTAAGCACCTGAACCTACATTATGAAATAATGTAGCACATAGACATATATGTGAATTAGTACTTTGATGATGTACTGAGTAAATAGGGGTGTATGCAATAAGTAAATAATATCATCACAGTTTATAAAATCATGCATACTAAATGTAAATGACTCACGTAAGCTTGAGTAATCTAAAATCTGGAAGTAAAGCAAGAATAATAAAACATGTAATCTAAATCTTGTGAGCCATCACACTTAGTTCTAAAACCTGTAGTTCTATTCTATTTCTCAAATCACGTAGGCTAAGTGAAGTCTAAAAGCTTATTCTGTGTATCTAAAGGTTTCAAATCAAACAAAATTGTTTAAGAGTAGGGGAAATCTTTTGGGAGGTTCTTCTAACCGACATGTACTCTATGTGAGCATCCATGGTGTCCCACGACTAGTCCCCGTAAGGTTAGGGTTATTCTACCCTTGCCATCAGAATAGAACAATCTTATCTCAGTGATCATAATCTCAGTCATCCACGTAGAAGTGGGAATAATCTAAATCCTACGTTGGCACGTAGTTCTAGGGTATGAAACTGTAGTAACTTACCCATCTAGGTGCTAAATACTACTCCCAATCTCATGCTCAAAATCTTAAGAAATCCACTTTAAAATTTACACAAAGGTTTACAGAAAGCCAGTTATGCATTACTTTTCTATAAATCTCAAGTCTTCTGAAATAAAGTGGATTAGTTATCTGAAATCTAAAAATAATCTAGTCATGGGGTGCTTATAGCACAAACAATCTTGAAACAACAATATTTAAATGAGGTCCAATGACCCAAACATCAATCTCATGTTAAAACATCTCAAATTCATACTTGGTAAGGTAAACATTCATAAATCATTTTAAAATCTGGAAATTTCTTCACAAGGCATAGAAATATGAATAAAGTCATGTAATTCAACTTCTAAATCATGGAAAATCTCATAATCTTGCAAATAATGATAATGGGTATAAACCCTAACTTGAAATTCATGGGAATCATATAAATTCAAATAACTTTTGAAATTAAAATCAAGTTTTGGGAACAAGGATGAAATATTTATCCTTGTTCAAACCCCATATACCTTAATTTGATGATCTAGATGTTAAAACTTGAATCTTGAATCTCTATTGATGTTTTGGAGATGGATTCTTGGAATTCTTGAATTAAGGATTCTCAATCTTGAATTGTCTTGGAAGATTAATGGAGGAATTTTGAGTTTCTTAGGGAGGAAGTATGATGAACTAGGGTTTTACTTTTGAGGAGAAAGATGAATAAAGCATAAAGTGCTTTGAAATTTGATACATCTTCTATTTTTGGACGGATTGGGGTTGGGTAATTTATCAAAATGCCCCCTTTAACTTTTAAATGGAACTGGAAAATGTACATTTTTCTAGATCTGGGAGGCCACCGTGATGCGCCACAATCGCGATGGCTCACTGGAAAAAGGACGAGTGGGAATTGGGTTCCCTCCGCGACACGCTACTATTGCGGAGCCCCTAAGTTTTCCATTTCGACCACTAGCGCGATGCGCCAGTATCGCGGAGTGACACTGAAAATTGACAACTATGATTTTACGATTCTCCGCAACGCGCTAAGGACCCAAATCACAGTGTTTTACAAATGAAACTTAAAATAGCCATAACTTCTTACCCGGTTATCGGATTTAGGAAAATCTTATATCGTTGGAAAGCTAATTCAATTTCCTACGTCATGGAAAGTCAAATCTAAAGAATTTCAGATGAAATAAAAAACACTCATTCTAGAAGCTACTCCTTGTCATTTTCAGGACGAGTTTAAGCTAAGAAAAATTATGGGGTATTACAAGAGGCAACATTACCAACAGGACAGTTTCTAAGCATATGACCTAGCTAACCATAATTAAAGCACTTGTCCCTTCCCTCATCATAGAACCCCAATGCAAACGACCACAGAATCTATAAAGAGGATATGATGGAGCCGACTGGGCCCTACTTGCCTGAGATTGGGCATCCTGCGCCCTAAAGTTATCGCCACCATGGAAATGCCTATCACTCAATGAATTTGGGTAGGGAGCACTAGCCGTCGAGTAAGACCCAAAATTTCCCCACTTCTTCTTGGGCCGCTTACCACCATCCTTACCACTCTGCAGTTAGCCACCACCCTGTTCAGAGAATCTTAACTTTCTTCCCTGCCTCTCACTTAACTCAACCTGTTTCTTCTCTTTCTCTACCTATTGCATGTATACAACCAACCTGTAGATATTTATGTCCTTGATTAACAAGGCAGCCTTATTCTCAAGGATCAACTCATGAGACAAACCTGAAGCAAACTTTCTCATTTGGGCCCTCATACTAGTAACCAACTCCGAAGCATACTGAGATAATTGGTGAAATTTTAAGGCATAATCCTTGAGTAACATCTTACCTTGCTTTAGATTAACAAACTCTTCCACTTTTACTTCACTCAACTCCTGAGGAAAGAAACGGTTCAGAAAAGCATTAGAGAAAACCTCCTGTAGTGATGACTCATCAGTGTCACCCCTTGCCTGATCCTATTCCTCGTACCATTAGTATGCCACATCTTTTAGCTGATAGTCTGTAAACTGCATGCCCTCCATATTTATGACATGCATAAAATGAAAAATCTTTTCCATCTCATCTAGGAAACCCTAAGGATCTTCTTCAACCTTAACACCAGTAAAGGTCAGAGAATTCAACCTTATGAACTGGCCAACCCTTATGGCCTCTGAAGATGGAATAACAGGAACACCATGCTCAGACTGGGTAGCTACCAACTATGCCAACATATGAATAGACTGATGAAACTCAACATTCATCACTTCAGCCTGAGGAGTCTGAGAAGGGCTAGGGGGAACCGATGAAACTCCAGGACAATTAGGAACTGGACCCCTAGATTGAGTATGGATCCCATGACTAGAGCGTGTTCCATCAACATTGTCCTCGGTTGGGACAGAGGAGTTTCTATGAACTTCAAATCATCGAGGCATAATCTGAAAAACGAACAAATAGGAATTAGAGAAGATTTCAGGAGTTAGACTCCAAAGCTTAAAAACAGAACACAAGAAAGAGAAACATTCCTAAATACCTTGTAGCCTCTCCATTATAAGTATGGAGTGCTACACACCCTTAAAAGAGACTCTATTGGGAGACCACCCCCAATACCTAACTATAATTGTCCTACACCTATTATCCGATAAAATTCCAAATATATATAACATAACTAAATCAAACAATCACTAATCAAATACAGTTAATCGGGGTCAGCCTCAATACCAATACCAATGCCAAGGCTGACACCAATACCGACACTTTCCATACCAACCCAAAGTAGTCCCACAAAGCCTTTATCCAAAATTAAAACATCATTCGGTAGGTACATGTCCCCGACCATAGACAAAAAGCAAAGTCTATGAAATGACAAAAGTATGTAGAAAAGACCATAACATAAAATAGAGCCTTTCGAAGTATAGAAGCTCACCACTTCAATCCGACATAAAGTTGTCCCTAAATCCAATCACTGAGCAGGAGTAGTATGGATGGTTCTTGCATTGCGTAGGGATACAACTCTTAGAGATGGGTTAGCGGGTGAACACTAGCATGTACTTAGGAATAAGGATAAAATAATGCCAATATTTAAAACCAATTAAATAACCATATGCAATCACATCCATATATATATATAATCCATGTTCAGAAAGGAAATTGGGTTTAGCATGCATTTAAACCTTTAACCTGGGTTTATGTAGCTTTACCGTCATAATTCACCCACGGGATATATGGGTCTAGTGTTACCCCTTGAACAGGTCCCAGTACGTGTAGCCGCACAAACCAGAGATATCACAAGGGCTGGGGATTCCCATGTACCCTTCGCCCTTCATGATACATATATACAAGTATGAACTTAAGGGATTCCCGTGTACCCCATAAGTTTAAGGTCGCCATGAACAACCCTCATATCGGTAAACATGAGTTTCCATTGTCCGCCCATCAAACTCACACCTTCATGGTAAGCAAACACAACCCGCCATTATTGCCCAATTAAAACCATTAGCACACGACCAACCAATTCCAGAAGTTTTTAACCAAGGCTTTATAAAGTGGTATTGTCATACCGACTATATCTTGCAAACAATGTCATTATCCAACCCTTAGGGGATTCCCATGTACCGCACATAATTTTTAATTTAACCAAAACCATGGCCACCAAGGCCTTTCCAATTCATTTAAAATCATTTAAACCAATTTAGATTCCATTACCAAATTATACAATGCAATAGTTTCAATAAAAGTCAAACTATGTGACAAAATCATTCGTATAGGCATTTTAACAAACATGTTGAGGCCATATAGTATCCAAAACCAAAACCGAGCAATTTAGGGAATCCTAGGTACCCCTAAACCCATTTACCATTACCATGCATTCCCCAATGTTAAAACCAACATTATGATATGAAAAACATAAGTAAAACATGGGAAAACAATATTTGCCACTGCCCAAACCGGGATCTAGACATAATGGGAATCCTAAGTCCAACTAAGATCGGGGAACACCCTTTGTTAATCGACCAAACCACTTATGGTATCCCCAAGATGTGCTGAATTCCGAACATATAACAAGATAGCATTATTGTTCTTTTTGAGACTCTAGGATAGAATCACTACTGTGATCGACCTAATCGAATCCAATCGTACAAAACCATCCACCCAATTGTACCAACCAAACAAAAAGTCCATGAACCAGGTCATAACCAAATAAGTAAACCAAGTCATATTATGATAAAACCTAAAACAAAGAAATGATGGAACAACCAATATTATGGTCCAATGATGACGGCCCTCTAGCTTATTCCAATGTAAGGCCATCTATCATACCGATCCCTCCCATACCAATCCACAGAAGTACCACAAAGCCTCTATCCAAAAGAATACAAATACCCATTTAGGACATGCCCCCGACCATGGCCAAAACCACTATCCAGAAAGAAAGTATGTCTAAGAATGTCCAACATAAAATGGAGCCTTCAAAAAGGATGAAAGCTTACCACTTCAGTCCAGATAGATGTCCCCAAATCAAGTAGTAAGCAAGAGGAGTAGAATGTTCAATTCCTGCATAGCGTGGGTATACAGCCACCAGTAGATGGGTTAGTGGGTGAACACTAGCATGAAATTTGGGATAAGGATAAATAATGCCAGTTAAAAATCCAAGTAAAACTATCCAATGTACACAACCAATACATATATATAAGTGCTGGGAAAGGTAACTGGGTTTAGCATGCATTTAAAACCTTTACATAGGTTGTGTAGCTTAGTCGTCCTACCACCCACGGGCCATATGGGTTCAGCACCTCCTACTGAAAGGGTCTCAGTGCGTGTAGCCGCACGACCAGGAAATATCCCTGGGATGACTAGTATATCCCTCTAAATAAAATGTGATACTCGCATATGGCCATCGAAGACCCCTCATATCAACAAATATGAGTTTCAAGTTTTGGTCCCACTCGGGATCGCCACCTTTCACGGTTTAGCTTACACTTTCTGACATAAATGTCCAATTAAAACCAAGTCCAAATAATCCAATTATCCAATTATTAACCAAGTCTATTTAATGAACCAATGGTATCGTTATACCACCATACTTGCAAGCATTATCCATAGCTAAACCATTTTGATTAAAGGGGACATTCAAGTGCAATTCTATTTTCCATATTAAACCTCTTGACTGACGTCCATGTTCTCCACAAGCATAACCAATTAGCCTTTCCAAAACATTTGAACCATTTAAACTTACGTAAGCCAAAAACAAGTAAGAGTTCCATTAAAATAAGTCAATGCAATGAACATATCTTTATAAACATTTTATCAAACGAGAGCATAATATAATCAAAATCAAGTTCCATTACCATGCAATCCAATTGTCCAAACCTACCATTAATGCATAGAAAAGCATAATTAATACCATAAAAACCCATAACCAAGTATTAACATCAAATCCCCAATCAATGGTTGAAAACCATAATTATGTAATAGTAAAACCATGGAATAAACCATATAAATAACCATGAAATCAATGCCCTTAATTAAAATACAGTGAGAAAAGAGAATCATTCCTTAAACCAAGATGATTGATGGAAGGAATTTACCAAGACAAGCCCTAAGGTAATCCCTTAGTTAAAACCTTAGACTTTTGCCCTAAAAGCTCTTGAGAAAATTATGATAATTTTAGGAAGAATTTTTAAGTGTTTAAGAATAAAATAATAGGGTAAATAACCTCCAAGATGGATCCGAAGTCGTGGGTCCTTATTAAGATAAGTAGGGAAATGTCCAAAATATCCCAAATTAAATCCCACAAAAACCCGACATAGGGTCACGACTAACCTCCTTACGAGTCATAACCTCCCCTACGGTTGGCACACACCAATCGTAACCAAGCCTTAACCTTTGATCAGACACTGTTCAGTACACAACTCATCTAATCAAGTCATAACCTCAGCATACGATCCGTACCCATGACCCGTATCCCTGGCAGAATATAACACCAGGAGGATCAAACACTGTCCACCTTATAAGTCAACCATACGACTCGTAACCCACCTTATGACATACACATCTAAGTTGTATCCATTCTACTGATCAAAACCATCCCACCAAATAACACTGGTCAGCTCATGATAGGACCTTACTATTTATACCTCAGCATACGGCTCGTATCCTGAGTCATATTGGATCCAAAAAATAGGATTCTAGAAAATTTTCTAAGGGTCAAAACCCGATACGCAACAATATCCAACCATTTATAACCAAAAACCCCAAAATATAATTCAAAACCAAATAATACCCACAACTAAATCATGAAAACCATTCATTGAAACATGAATTTAGTTGAACTAAGAATGAGGAAGGGGAAATGTAACACCCCGCATTTTTGGGCTAGACTTTAAAGCATCATTTCTACATGTGTAAGCTTTAATCCCATAATTTGTATGTTAATACATGTGTCATGATCATTATACTATGATATGAAGTGCTTTTAAGGTGAAAAATGTTCATAGGAATCACTTAGAACGAAGTTAATCTAAGAGCCTTGGATTCATCCAAAGTTTGGTATTCGATTCTGTAAGGGTCTACTTTGAATGTGTATAACTTTGGATAGATGAAGAATTTTGCATCTCAAGACCCACCAAATTATAGATAATTGAGTCAGTTTTCCAACGATACTAATTTTGCTTTAATCCGATACCCTAGCAAAAAGTTATGGCTTTTTCTGTGAGAGGTAATAAGGGCAGGCGATATACCCGCGCCGCCCGAGTTAGTCCACCGAGATAAAGGGGGCACCGCCCAAGGTTTATTCCTTCACTATTTTAGTTTCTTAAGGGTTAAGGGGTACTTTGGTACTTTTCCCTTAATCCAAACGTCCAAAGGACGATTAATAGCACCCAAAAGGGCATTATTTTCCCATCTTCCTCAAAATTTCTCACGTAAAAACCCTCCCCTTTCCCCATGAATAAAGTTCAAGATTTTTTCTCAAGAACACAAGATTTCAAGTTTCTCAAGTTCAAGAATCATCAAAAAAACATTCAGGAATGGTGTTTCTTTCCCGAGTTAAGAAGCTTAAGGTATGTGGGAGTTCATCCATGGGTCTCCTTTCACCCATGGAGCCCAAAAAAACCTTATTTTCAATTAAAGTATGAATCTTTCCATTATTATAAAGTGGGATATGATGAAGATGCGTTTAAATCATGCTTCTCCTTAATAATTTGACTCAATTTATGTCCTAGTATGATCTCATGAAAAGATTGGTTATCTCATGTCTCAAGTTTTGATTTCCCATATCATGTTCAATTAATTTCATGTCATACTATTAAATTATGAATTTAGCCATGTAATCATGTTGTTTTCCCATGTATTAAGACATTTCCTTGTTCAAGTTCATGACTCCCAAGTGTTTGATCAAATGTCTATATTTTTGGGTCTTTGAACCATAATCACTTATTACAGTATTTTAAGTTTGATATCATATTTTATACTCATTTAGTGCTGGTGGGTTATGAATACCCAAAACCTACGTATTTTACTTATTTCTCATTTTTTAAGTAACAAGTCAGTTGGATCATGATTTTAATAACATAGTCAGAACACCATGATCATGTTGAGCATTATCAGTTTATATGTTAATAATTACCCCAGAATCCGTATGCACTATTATTTTTAGAATACCATGACCTAAGCTTATTGGTTATCAGTTATCAGTGCATGCACTAGTTAGTATTTAGTGTATTTCAGTTGGGAGTAAGATTTAGCACCAAGCAAACCTAGGGATGAGGGCTCACCCTCCAGTTAGGACTGGGTCCTTAGTAGCAGTCCCTAATTCTAAAACTAGGTAGCTAGCATATGATTATGAGATACCACCCACCAGTTTAGGACTGACACTCTCTTAGTGGTCACCCATCAGTTAGGACTGACTCCCTAGTCCTTCAAGATATCAGTTTAGTGATCACTACAGTTCAGGTTCTATTCTGATGGCAAGGATAAAACAGCCCCCCTCAACGTGGGTCAGATGTTGGACTCCATGATAGCTCACATAGTTTATGTCGGTTGCATGATAGCTCCCACAGTCTCAGTACAATATTTAGTGTATTTTCTATTCAGGTTTGCTTGACTAAGTGTATAGACTTTCAGATATTCAGTTATACAGATTTCAGTCTTTCAGATTACAGATTATCTCAATGACATAATAGATATACATTTAGTCTTGCATTCTCAGATATTACAATTTTCATTCATTTATGCTCAGTTATCTCATGTTGATCAGTTAGTCCTTACCTCATATACACAAGTATCCCACAGTTTCAGTCCAGTTATTCAGACTAAGTACAGTTCAGTTTTTCATGATCAGTATTCAGATTTCAGTTAATCAGTATATAGTTATCAGTTAATTAGTATACAGATACAAGTTATTCAGTATTCAAATATCAGTCATTCAGGTCATGTCAGTACATGCTATGCTTGGTCTTGTATTCTTAATTATACATGTTTATGTTTTTTATGTCAGTATCCATACATGATCCTCAGTATAGTTTTTACAGCATGTTCAGCTTTTCATGAGATTTATACAGTACTTTTGTTTTACCATATCCCAGCTTTAGTTCTACTTATCCTACCACAGTAAAGACTTTTAGAAACTAAGTGTAGTGATTCACCAGCTTATCAGATTATGTTTGTTACTCATGTTGTAAGATACTTCAGCTTTCAGTTCATTTCAGTCTCTTGGTAAGTCTACTTGCACTTAGCATGCATGTTTTAAGATTACATATGAAATCAGTTTTACTTATTCCATTCACCCCTGCTTACTCAGTACATTTCAGAAGTACTATCCACATATATGTCTATGTGTTATATTATCTTATAATATAGTTACCAGTTATAGCCTACGCATCAAAATCAGACTATTGCAGCTTCCAGCTATCAGGTAATAAGTTCTCCTATTTTAGGGACTCCAGTCAGTTGTAGTTCGTGTTCTATCTTATACTATTCATATTTATTAAATAGTGATAGTTGGAGACATGTCCCAGCTATCTATAGTTAGTATAGTAGAGGCTTCATAAATAGTCAATCAGAGTCATAAAATATAAATTTCAGTTCTCTCTTCAATTTTATCAAATTATAAATTTTATCAGCATTATATTTACTCAGATTTTGTCATGATTATGTTTCCGCACAGAAAATCTAGTTATTTAATATATTCTTAATCAATTACTCAAGTATCATGTCAGTTCATGGGTTATCTTGGGATCACTTATGGTTTTAGGCACCGTTTTACGACTAGGGGTAGTCTCGGATCGTGACGAACTTGATATCAGATTCCAGAGTTCAAGTGTCCTAGAGTGACTATGAAGTTGTGTCTAGTAGAGTCATGGAGAATAATATAGAGACATCTGCACTTTTCTTTGAAAGGCTACAGGGCATTTAAGAAATATTTTCCTTTTTTCATGTCTCAGATCATACTATAGAAAGGTTCTCCAAGAAACTTATATAGATCCTCATCTTGCTTCATTCATGTCAACTCTGCCTTATTTTTTAAGGTAACAAAATAGTGAAGCTCAAATTCCTACAGATAGAGTTTTCTCAAACTATCCCCACAGATAGTTATGAGGGATTACGTGCGGGATTAAGGGGATCCCATCAGAGCCTTTATGTTCTGAAGTTAGAAATATTTTATTCATGTTCATGAAAATCGTGTATTGAGCCAAAGTCAAATTTTTTTTAGATCCCTTCTCAGAATCCTATGACAGCATGTGATCTAGAGTTAGATACATGAACCTAAAAGATTAACAGAAGTAAAGTGGGGATGGTGTTTATCTGAATTTAGTATATTATGTATCCATGGGGCTAGTTATATGAAAGGTGAATCGGTAGGCTTGAAACAGTGTATGCAAGAATTTAAGTTGTTGATTTAAAATTAAGTATGATGATGTATGTATGATCTAGAGGTGTCCCCAAGGTGATATGGGATTGTATTATTTCTAAGTTTTAACAGTGTGTGTGCTTAGATAGTACTCTTGATTTGATAAGTTTGAATGAGGCTAGTAATGTAGTATATGATGTTCTTACTAGCTAAGTTATGGGCTATAGGTTATTGATATCGGATGTTCAGGTGTAATGGTAAACCTCATGGTTTGGGGAAAAATAAGTTTAGAGATGTGATATTAGTAGGTTATGAAGAGAGTTTTCATTAAAGGTTTGGGGATATCTATGTTAAGTGTTAGACTATAAGTTTGAATCATTGAAGATTGAGCTAATAGGAAAAAAGAGTTGAAATTCTTGATGGTGTAAACTTAGGGTATGGTAATGCTTTTTAAAATTTTAATTTAGTCAGTGTTTAATTTGTTATATGATGATTATTGGGGCTATAGAAAGCTAAGAATTGTATATCAGAAGGAAGTACTAGTAGTGGGCCTTACATTATTAGGTGTAGTCTTTAAGGTGAGTTTATCATTTATGTGTATTATTATACCCCAGATTCTAGAGTAAAGCGGTGGCAGTTTAGTTTAGAGTAATTTAAAAAGGGTCCCACGGACTTAGAATGATGGTTCTAAGCTAAGGGGAGATGATGAACAAGTAACCAAGTCAGGCTCTCAAATTCTAGTAGTAATATCGGTGTGTTGTAGAACAACACTAGGGAGGAAGATGCCTGACCCATTCTTATTTCAGTATTTGTACTTTAGTTATCACGATATCTACTCATGCCTTACATGTCAGCTCTATGATCATAGCTCATATTCAAATATTTTCCATAAAATTATGTACGCTTCCAGTCCCAAGTATAAGGTGTTCTAGTTTGTTCAGCAGTACAAATCATGTTCCACGAAATCATAAACTCCAAACTCAGGTCATGCAGCTCATGACTCATGTACTCATGCACTCATGCTTTACAGAATGTTCAATTCCAGGTACTCATGGTACACTCTTAATGATCAACAACATTTAAATTATGTCATGTATGTTCTCAGATTAGATCTCTTTGACGAATCCATAATGATGATATTCTATTCCTCAGGCCTTAGTTATGTGTTAAAGTTATGTATAGTATTCTTTCATGCTTCAGGATCTCATGTCCTAACCTTCTAGTGACTTCTCCTTATGAAATGATAGTGGTGATGAGTAATTGTTTAGATGAGATAAGAAGTTGTGAAAATGCAGGGGGTATTGAATTCATGATTCAGACTAGTATTACAGTGTTATGTGTGCACTTTGTAGATTCGAGTAGGCTTAAACATAGTGAGGAAATTGAGTTTAGCTCAGACTTCAGTAGATAGAGTTATTAGTGTCTATGTGAAGATTTTAAGTAGCCTCAAGTGAAGTACAGTATTAAAGTAGAATGTATAGTTGAGAGAGTATTTGAGGAGTATGTCTAAGCTTAGAAGTAGCAGTAATATTGTCTAAGGCATAGCAATTCTATCCTAGCTTATGTTTCATAAGCCCATGTTCCATGTTACAGAATTATATCCATATTGTGATTCCTTATTCAGATATCTTATTCAGATTATGCCCAAGATTCTTTGATCCCTAATGTTATTAGAACTTCTTTGAAAGAGTGTTGAAGAAATACTCCGATTGAGTATAAGCTTTCAGTATGATTCAGTCCGTATAGCCAGTAATTCAGTTTAGCAGTCAGACAGACAAGTTCCTATGGTTTTCCATCTTTTGATCTAGTCTTACAATCTGAAGTCTCATGAATATGGATATTCCATAAGGTAAAATATTTACATCCATACAAATTACGAATTCAGTTCAGTTCATGCATCAGTTTCAGATTTCAGATATTCAGTTATGATTCAGTCTGTAAGTGTCCCATGTATTATCTCAGTCTTTCCTTAGTATTTCAGTCAAGTCAGTATCATTCGAGGGATGAAATATCCTAAGGGGGAGATGTTTTAATACCACAAGTTTTCATGTACTAAATCTCTTAACCTTTCTTTGCAAAACTAGATCCATCTTGAAGTAATGGTTACACATAAGTTGACTCTCTCACTTTTATCTTGGCTTTATAACCATTCTCATGTCATTGCATGTAATCATGAAATCAGTTCAGTTCATGTATCATCTTAAACTCAGTTATGCAATCATGTTCTAAGTCATGCATGTTTAGTATATGATCTCAGTTACCTTAGTATAGTACTCTCATTCTATCCAGTCTCATTCGAGGACAAATGATTCCAAGGAAGAGATAATGTAACACCCTGCATTTTTTAGCTAGACTTGGAAGCATCATCCCTACGTGTGTAAACATTAATCCTATGATCCGTATGTTAATACATGTGTCATTATCATTATCCTAAGGTGTGAAGTGCTTTCGAGGTGAAAAATATTCCTAGGAATCACTTAGAACGAAGTTGATCTAAGAACCTTTGATTCGTCCAAAGTTTGGTATTCGATTCTACAAGGTTCTACTTTGAACGTGTACAACTTTTGATATATGAAGAATTTTGCAGTTCAATACTCACCAAATTATAGATTATTGAGTCATATTTCCAATGATACCAATTTTGCTTTAATTCGATACTCGAGCGAAAATTTATGGCTTTTTTGTGAGAGACAGTAAGGGCAGGCGATATGCTCGCGCCGCCCGAGTTAGTCCGCCAGGATAAAGGGGGCGCCGCCCAGGTTAATCCGCTGGGATAAAGGGGTAGCCGTTCGGGGTCTATTCCTGACCGACCGGGGTCTATTCCTTCACTATTTCAGCTTCTTAAGGGTCAAGGGGTACTTTGGTTCTTTCCCCTTAACCCCAAACGTCCAAAAGATGATTTATAGCACCCAAAAAGGCATTATTTTCCTATATTCCTCAAAATTTCTCACGTAAAAACCCTCTCATTCCCCTATGAACAAAGTTCAAGATTTTCTCTCAAGAACACAAGAGTTCAAGTTTCCTAAGTTCAAGAATCTTCAAGAAAGCTTCAAGAATAGTGTTTCTTTCCCAAGTTAAGAAGCTTAAGGTATATGGGAGTTCATCCACAGGTCCACTTTCACCCATGGAGCCCAAAATAACCTTCTTTTTAATTAAAGTATGAACTTTTTCATTATTATGAAGTTGTATATGATCAAGATGCATTTAAATCATGTTTCTCCTTAGTAATTTGACTCAATTCATGTCCTAGTAAGATCCCATGAAAAGATTGGTTATCTCATGTCTCAAGTTTCGATTTCCCATGTCGTGTTCAATTGAATTTCATGTCATAATAACAAATTATGAATTTATCCATGTAATCATGTTGTTCTCGCATGTTTTAATACATTCACATGTTCAAGTTCATGATTCGCAAGTGTTTGATGAAATGTCTATGCTTTTGGGTCTTTGAACCATAATCACTTATTACAGTATTTCAAGTTTGATATTGTATTTTATACTCATTCTGTGTTGGTGGGTTATGAACACCTGATACCTACGTGTTTTACATGATTTCTAGTTTTCAAGTAACAAGTCAGTCAGATTATGATTTTAATATCAAATTCAGAACACCATGATTATGTTGAGTACTATTAGTTTATATGTTAATAATTACCCCAGAATCCGTATGCACTGTTATTTTCAGAATACCATGGCCTGAGCTTATCAGTTATCACTCATTAGTGCATGCACTAGTTAGTATTTTAGTGTCTTTCAGTTGGGAGTAGGATTTAGCACCAAGCAAACATAGGGATGGGGGCTCACTCGCCGGTTAGGACTGGGTCCTTAGTAGTAGTCCCTAAGTTCCAGAACTAAGTAGCTAGCGTAAGATTATGAGATGTCATTCACCAGTTTAGGACTGACACTCTCTTAGGGGTCACCCACCAGTTAGGACTGACTCCCTAGTCCTTTAGGACATCAGTTTAGTGATCACTCCAGTTCAGGTTCTATTCTAATAGCAAGGATAGAACAGCCCTCCTCAATGTGGGTTAGATGTTGGAATCCATTATAGCTCACATAGTTTATGTCGGTTACATGATAGATCCCACAGTCTCAGTATAATATTTAGTGTATTTTCAGTTCAGGTTTGCTTGACTAAGTGTACAGACTTTCAAATATTCAATCATACAGATTTCAGTCTTTTAGATTATAGATTGTCTCAGTGACATAACAGATATACACTTAGTCTTGCATTCTCAGATATTATAGTTTTCATCCATTTATGCTCAGTTATCTCATATTGTTCAATTAGTCCTTACCTCATATACACAAGATCCCACAGTTTCAGTCCAGTTATTTAAACTAAGTACAGTTCAGTTTTTCATGATCAGTATTCAGATATTAGTTAATCAGTATATAGTTATCAGTTAATCAATATACAAATACGAGTTATTCAGTATTCAGATATCAGCCATTTATGTTATTCAGTTTATGTCAGTACATTTTATGCTTGGTCTTGCATTCTCAGTTTTACATGTTTATATTTTTTTATATCAGTATCCATATATGATCCTCAGTACAGTTTTTACAGCATGTTCAGCTTTCCATAAGATTTACATACTGTACTCTTATTTTACCATATCCCAGTTTTAGTTCTACTTATCCTACCACAGTAAATATTTTCAGAAACTAAGTGTAGTGATTCACCAGTTTATCAGATTATATTTGTTACTCATATTTTAAGATACTTCAGCTTTCAGTTCATTTCAGTCTCTTGGTGAGTCTACTTGCACTTAGCATGCATGTTTTAAGATTACATATGAAATCAGTTTTACTTACTGCATTCATCCCCACTTACTCAGTACATTCCAGAAGTACTAATCCATATATATGTCTATGTGCTACATTATCTCATAATGTAGGTACCAGTTATAGCCTACGCATCATAATCAGACTGTTGCAACTTTCAGCCAGCAGGTGATAAATTCTCCTATTTCAGGAACTCCAGTTAGTTGTAGTTCGTGTACTATCTTGTACTATTCATATTTATTAAATAGTGATAGTTGGAGGCATGTCCCAGCTATCTATAGTCAGTATGGTAAAGGCTTCATAGATACTCAGTCAGAGTCATAAAATGTAAATTTCAGTTCTCTCTTCAGTTTTATCAGATTATAATTTTATCAGTATTATATTTACCCAGATTTTGTCATGATTATGTTAACGCACAGTAAATCCAGTTATTTAATATATTCTAAAGCAGTTGCTCAAGTATCATGTCAGTTCATGAGTTAGTTTGGGATCACTTGTGGTTCTAGGCACCGTGTTACGATTAGGGGTAGTCTTGGATCGTAACAAGTAACATGTCTTAGATACCAAAGAAGACGGAGAGAAATCACCCCTTGAAATCCCCAATTGATATGCTTGATGAAAACCCTAAGTGTTTTTTACCTTGAGTATTTGAGAGTGTTTGAGAGTCTATTTGATGTGTTGTTGATAGCTAATGATGCCCTAAGGAAGTTGTAAGACGTGGGTTTTAGTACTTAAAATAAAATATAGGAATGATGCATAATTTTTAATGTTTTTAGAGGATGAAACGATATTGAAATAAAAGTCAAAAATCTGGATAATACTTTTCCAGTGTTGCAATCAAAATATGAAAATTTTTATTTTAATAAAAAATCGATGATTAAGATAAAATTTTTTGGATAATGTTGGATTTCACTCAAAATTTGATTTCAGGTTTTTAGAAGAAGAAGAAGAAGAAGAAAGACATTTTAATAAACAATACCATCTTTCATACTAAAAAAAAAAGAATTACGATTTATAAAAAAAAAAATAGCGGTACATCTGGCTCTTTAATAATGGAAGAAGTAAGAACAAATATTATGGTAAAAAGACGAAATCTATAGTAAAAAGGAATTTTTTGTAAAAAGATGAAATCTATGATTATCTTCAATAATGAAAAAAGAATTGAAGGAATACGTGTATCAATGTAGAAAATAATTTTTACCAAATTTCACTCCTTAATTTAAGAATAGATTTTGTAACTTTACTGATAAAGTTGAAAAAAAATATATATATATATATATATATTTATATAACGATAACTATGGAAACTAAAATTTATTCCTACCATAATTATCAAAAGAATTAATGAGGAGAGATAAAATATTAGAGTAGAATCAAATTTGTACTTTGCAGAAATGACCCAACAAAAAAAATCAAGAAAACAACCCTAAATTGAAGCAACTTTGAATCCCAAAGAAATAATATATGACGAAAAACTCAAGTTTATAACAATCCTAAATTGAAGCAACTTTAAATCCCAAAGAAACACTATATGAAAATTCAAGTTCATACGCAGGCACTATATCGTTCAGTAAAAAATAAGAGAAAAAATTAATTTATGAAAACGAGAATATATTAATGGTTGAGAAATCTTTTATCAGTAAAGTGACTATGAAAAATCGTGTAAGTATTGGAATAGTAACTTAATTAATAAAGTTAAAAAGGTCGAAAACAAACATGTATCAATGTAAAAAAATATCTTCACCGGATCTTAGTCCTTAATTTGAGAACAAATTTTGTAACTTTATTAATAAAATAAAATAATAATAATAATAATAATAATAATAATAAAGATAATTATTGATACCAACAATAACGCTTACCATAATTATGAAATGATTTAATGAAGAGAGATAAATATTAAAGACTAAAAATAAGAAGATAATGTGAATATTAATTAGAAAAAAAAATATTATTTTAAAAATAATAATTTTTTAAAATGTTGCTATAACTTGCAATTATTTCTTTAATCCAATAATTATGAAAAAGTGTTGCTATAACTTGGAATAAACAATCTAATAAGTATATATGAGATAATTTACAAGTTTATTTTAATAATAATGTATTTGAATTTGTTTGTACTTGTAATTTATGTTGGCTTTTATGTAAAAAAGTAGTTTATATATGAACGGATGAAAATAAGAAAAGAAAGTCAAAAAAATAAAAATAGAGGAGCGTTTTCTTATCCGAAAATCAAGCCGTCAAGGATCAAATCATAAACCGAAAATCAATAACAAATATATGTTATTGATTTGGTTATCGGTGTAGCGTGTTTATAAATCGATACTGCACAAAACCGAATCAATCGATGCATACTCTTAAGGAGGATAGGGAGAGTAGAGCGTACGCAAACTTTATCTTTTTTATCTTTTGGAGATAGAGCGGTTATTTTTGAAAGATCCTGTGCTCAAATAGTAATGAAAAGAAAAAAAAAAACATAACAAACTAAAATTTGGCTAAAATTGGGTAATGGCTACTGGTGCCTAATTTACAAAAGTTGGGCCTGGTGAATTAAGTAGGCCAAGTCCATTAACCCGGTCCGAAATCCGAATCCATTGCATTCATAGGTGATCAGTCATTTTCTTTTTTTCCTTTTTTAAACTTTTCTTTCTTCTCTCTCCGTTCCTTGTTGCTGTTGTTGTTGTTATGTTATTTATTTAACAAGGAAGGAAGGATATCGGGCAGATCCATTATTTTGAAAATGGAAGTTTTTTATTTTTTGGTGTTTGGGGCATTATCAGCAGTAGTAGCTGCATTGGAGCTTAGCAAAACAAGCAAAGATCGGATAACAACCTCACCTGCTTTCAATTCTTTCAAGAACAATTACATCCTTGTCTATTCTCTCATGATGGGTATCTTCCTTTCTTTTGATACGTATTTGATATGCTAATTTCCATTAAGCATTGCATCTTTTTTGTTTTGATCCAACAGTATTCCAATGCCCATAATGTAGTTTGTTTTGTATAATTCTTGCTTTGCCAAAATTTTCAATCATGTTTATGTAGCTTGGTTTAGATATCTATTTAGCTTTTTTATTCTTATTTGAATTCGCCATATAAAGCATGGGATATGTGATCCTAATTCCTAGCTGGTGAACCAAGTCTAGTATTTAAGCACAGAAACAATGACGGGTGGACCAAGTCTGGTTTATGTAGCTTGGCAGCTAAAGATCTCAGTTCTTGAATGAACAATCGTAAAGATGCTGAGCATCTTTGGAAATGGTAAGAAATCACTTAAAGTGTTTTTGTGGCCACAACCTTGGGGTGCATCCCACTCTTACTTGCACATTGTGATTTTCTTGACGAATTGAATCCCCCTTCCTTGCCTTTAGCTTTGCGGCTGCTAGAGGCAAAGTTACAATATATGGAGAACAGTAAATACAAAATTACTTAGGGACAAACTATAAGCAAATCTTAGCTAGCTAGCTTTCGGAAGAATTGAATGCATAACGTTGAGGTTACGATACGTCAGTCTTGGCCATGAGATCATGCACTTAGTCATGCTTCCTGAGCAACCAGAGTTGAAATTCTTATTTGGTTACCTTTTAGCTTTTTAATATCACTTTTGGGCTCTTACCTTTATAATCTCCTATATTGGTTAATTAAATCGTGATTTTTCAGTAATGGGGAGTGGGTGCTTTATTATTACTTCCAAGCTTTGACTTGTCTCATATCATTAAAGACTGTAGTTGCTTTTTCAGCTACTTTTTGATATTCCGTAAGGGAAAATGAAATATATTCATAAACCTATAAAGAAGTGCACGGATAAATTTTCTACTGGGCAAAGGGTAATTTTGATTTTTAATCCATAGCAAACATGCTTTAATGATTAGGATTTATAAAACTGCACTATCATAAGAGGGATTGATTGTGGAAGATCGAAGATGATGTTAGTGGTTTCAGAGAACGCATGGTCTTAAATTGGAGTACGAGTCGTTGGGAAAGAAGAAAGGGATTGAATAGATGACATACTCTTGAACTTAAAGAATACAATGTAAAAGCTTTAAGCCAGAGCTCATAAAAGTAATTGCTTGGTTTCTCCTCTTATTGATACAAGCTACCCTGTAGACATATGTGATGGCTTTAATGTTTAATATCATGTTATTTATAACGTTTTCGGGTACAAGAATCTGTATATACATGCAACAATAACTTCAACACAAGTTCAAGTCTAAGACTAGAATACTTATGAAGTTCCTCAACACCTTCAACACAATTATAAATAATTTATCCAAGAAGTATGTTAATTTTCAGAAGAAACAGAATTTTTAAGGCCAAGTCGCCCGACTTCACGGAGTATCCTCAAGGAATAATTTCCCTCACTGTACCCGAGGTTGTGGAATCTTCCTCCCAGGATAAAATGGCCAAACAAACCAGCTGTAGCGGTACCTCAAACAATTGGAATCTCTTCGAACTCACTCAACGATTTGATTGATCACACAGAATATTTTGAAGACAAGAAGAGTTTGTATTTCAGAAAATATTCGTACCAACACCTGTGGATGAAAGCAAGTTTTTGTAGCCATCAGGTGCCTCTTCTGAAAGGTGGCAATGGTTCACTTAAAAGGTGTAACCTTTCTGGAAAATCATGTCTGTTCGTCCAAAGAATGCGTCTTTTCTGAATAGGCATACCATTTCATGAATCAGTGTGTCATTTCGTTGAAGGGTTTCATCCCTTCTGAAGCATCAATTCGCTTCTGCACTGCATTTCGAAACAGTGTTTCCGCCACTGCATGCATGCATATAAATGGAGGATAAAAAACAAAAAACATTTATTGTGTTTTACCCTTTGGTATTTTCGGATTTAATTTCTGTCAAATAAAATTTGTCCAAAAAGATAGATCTCATCGATCGATCATTTGCCAAATCCAAAGCCAAATCCAAATCTGAAGCCGAGCGAGCGACAACGACGACGGCGTGAGGCACTACCTTGTTCTTGCCTCACTATCTATGTGGAGTAAGTGCTTCTTATTAGAAACACTTCAAAGTTCTCTTCTCCCACCATTGTGGGAGAATTAGTAAACTTTCCCTTAAAAGAGTACACTTTCCATTTTGGTGTCTCTTTCTCTCCACTATTTTTCCTTCATTTTTCATTCACACTTTTCATACATATTGAACCCAACAATCCCCCACATGAATGGGGAATGACTACTTTTTCGTAAAATTTTACGGACAAGTATGTGATCATCAAGCAAAGACTGATTGCATCTGGATAAGTGGATTTCCCTTTGAACTTTCCGTAGTGAACATGCATCGGATGTACTCGGTCAATCGGTAGATTTGATATCTTTGAACCATCGAGCTTTAATGTACACCTAGACAACACATGTCACACAACCAGCCTTTTACCATTTATGGTTCTCACGGTTTTGTTCTTTTTAGCTATGAACATGTCCCGGTTTCATGAGAGCTTAGAGAATAGACGTTTACTAACATTCTCCTTGAAGCGGCTTCCACTTCGCCCTCACATAGGTGATTTCTAAACGTTCGATCCTATAGATTAAACTATTTGGTCAAATCTGCTAAATTCAAATAATCATTAAAAGACTTCACACCATAAGTTTTATCCTTGTTTACTAAACATTGTCTACATCATGAGAATGGGTTGGGTATTTGATAATGTTGAACCTATCAGACACAACTTTGTTTGATCTCCTTGAACCTAGCTCTTGGGATCTCCAGTCTGCTAGGTAGAGTTACCGCCATGCTGACTTGTCCTAGGCCTTAAACCCATTCCCTTGGACGTTCTCTCAACTCCTTCTCTAGATAGGCCTTTTGTAAGTGGATCCGACACATTATCCTTTGACTTCACATAGTCAATAGTGATAATTCCACTAGAGAGAAGTTCTCGAACAGTATTATGTTTCCGTCTTATGTGACGAGATTTACCGTTGTACATCATGCTCCCTACCCTACCTATTGTCGCTTGGCTATCACAGTGTATACATACTGGTGCCACTGGTTTGGGCCAGTAAGGAATACCTTCCAAGAAATTCCGAAGCCATTCTGCTTCTTCACTGGCTTTATCCAATGCGATAAATTCAGATTCCATTGTAGAGCGAGCAATACAAGTCTGTTTGGATGATTTCCAAGAGACCGTTCCTCCACCGATAGTAAATACATATCCACTCGTGGATTTTACTTCATTTGATCCGGTGATCCAATTTGCATCACTATATCCTTCAAGTACTGCAGGATATTTATTATAATGCAAAACATAGTCTTGAGTGTATTTAAGATACCCCAAAACTCTTTTCATTGTCATCCAATGTGTTTTATTAGGATTACTCGTGTACCGACTCAACTTACTTATAGCGCATGCTATGTCTAGTCGTGTATAGTTCATTATATACATTAAACATCCCAATACTCGTGCGTACTCCAATTGTGAGTCACTTTCACCTTCATTCTTTCGAAGTGCAAAGCTCACGTCCAATGGAGTCTTGGCAATATCGAATTCCATATACTTGAATTTGTCAAGTACCTTTTCGACATTGAGACTGTGACAATGACAACCCTTGTGGAGTTTTATGGATTCTTATCCCTAAGATCACATCCGCAACTCCAAGGTCTTTCATATCAAACTTACTCTCGAGCATTCGTTTCGTTGCATTTATGTCTGAAATGTCTCTACTGATGATCAACATATCATCCACATATAAACACACAATGACTTGGTGATTTGGAGTGTCTTTAATATAAAGACATTTATCACTTTCATTAATTTTGAATCTGTTTGCCAACATGGTTAGGTCAAACTTTGCATGTCATTGCTTAGGTGCTTGTTTTAGTCCATAAAGTGACTTAACAAGTTTACACACCTTATTTTCTTTTCCTGGAACCACAAAACCCTCAGGCTGTTGTATGTAAATTTCTTCTTCCAATTCTCCATTTTGGAATACGGTTTTCACATCCATTTGATGAAATTTCAAGACCATATACCGCCGTCAAGGCAATTAACATTTGAATCGACGTTGCCCTTGTTACCGGCGAGTATGTATCAAAGTAATCAAGGCCTTCCTTTTGTTTGAAGCCTTTTACAACAAGTATTGTCTTGTACTTATCAATAGTACCATCAACTTTCATTTTCTTTTTGAAGATCCATTTAGAACCTAAAGGTTTATTTCCTGGAGGAAGATCAACCAACTCCCACGTATGGTTGCTTAAGATTGAATCAATCTCACTATCGACTGCCTCTTTCCAAAAGGATGAGTTCGAAGATGTCATCGCTTCCTTAAATGTTTGAGGCTCATTTTCTAAGAGAAATGTTAACAAAATCCGATCCAAATGAAGTTGACGTTCTTTGACGTGTACTACGTCTTGGATTCTCTACATTCTCACTTGGTTCATCTCGAGGTCGTTTAGACCCTCCACTAGACTGTTCATGTCTAGTTTTATACGGGTAAATGTTTTCAAAGAATTCAGCATTATCTGACTCAATTACCGTATTTTCATTAATATCCGGATGTTCGGATTTATGAATCAAAAACCGACATGCTTTACTATTTTTAGCATATCCTATGAACACACAGTCCACCGTCTTAGGTCCTATCTTAACCCTTTTAGGCATAGGAACTTGGACCTTTGCTAGACACCCCCACATTTTGAAATATTTCAAGTTGGGTTTCCTTCCTTTCCATTTTTCATAAGGAATTGATTGTCTTACTATGGGGAACTCTATTGAGTATTCGGTTGGCTGTAAGGATAGCCTCCCCCACAAGTTTTGCTGTAAACCTGAACTTATAAGTAAGGCATTCATTATTTTCTTCAAAGTTCGGTTTTTCCTTTCCGCAATTTCATTAGATTGGGGTGAATACGGGGCCGTAGTTTGATGGACAATTCCATTCTCTACACATATTTTGGCGAAAGGGAGATTCATATTCTCCGCCCCTATCACTTCTTATAGTTTTGATCTTTTTCTCTAACTGATTTTCAACTTTAGTTTTATATTGCCTAAACGCATCTATTGTTTCATCCTTACTATTTAGCAAGTAGACATAACAATATCTAAAGCAATTGTCAATAAAAGTTATGAAATACTTTTTCCCACCTCGTGATGGTGTTGACTTCATGTCACAAATGTCAGTGTATATTAAGTCTAAGGGATTGGAATTCCTTTCAACGGACTTATACGGATGCTTAGCATACTTTGATTCTACACACGTTTGACACTTTGATTTATTGCACTCAAAGTTTGGCAAAACTTCTAAGTTAATCAGTTTACGCAACGTTTTGTAATTTACGTGGCCTAAACGTTCATGCCACAAATTGGGAGACTCAAGCAAGTAAGAAGAATTTGAACTTTTATTGATTTCAACATTCATTACATTCATTTTGAATAGGCCCTCATTGAGGTAGCTTTTCTACATACACTTCTCATTTACTAAGTACAATTTTTTCGGAAACAAATACACATTTGAATTCGTTTTTGTCTAGAAGTGAAACTGAAATCAAGTTCTTCCGTAACTCCGGAACATACAAGACATTGTTAAGTGTCAACACTTTGCCAGAAGTCATCTTCAAGCACACTTTTCCTGTTCCTTCTATTTTAGCAGTAGCGGAGTTTTCCATGTAGATCTTTTCTTCTACTTGAGTCGGAGCGAATGTCGAAAACAACTCCTTGTTAGCACAAACATGATGGGTGGCACCAGAATCCATCCACCATTCGTGAGGATTTCCCACCAAGTTGCATTCGGAAAGCATAGCACACAGATCATCCATTTCTTTCTTAGACTCAGCCAGATTTGCTTGGTCCTTCTTCTTTCCTTTCTTCGGGGCACGACAATCCGTAGACTTGTGGACAATCTTGCCACAGTTGAAGCACTTTCCCTTGAATTTCTTCTTGGGTTGATTGCTTTCATTTCCAGCTTTCTTTCGCTTTTTGGAGTTGTTTTGGTCATCTTCTACAATGTTTGCTCCACTCATTGCAGAATTGCCTCTTGACCTTCTTTCCGCAGTCTTATTATCTTCTTCAATGCGTAATCGTACAATCAGATCTTCGACTGACATCTCCTTGCATTTGTGTTTCAAGTAGTTCTTGAAGTCTTTCCACATTGGTGGTAGCTTCTCAATTATTGTTGCTACTTGAAATGCTTCATTCACAATCAAACCTGCAATGAAGTTCATGTGAATACTAAGAACATATTTAAATTGTTCAACAAAGGTATTTGTCAAAATCATACCCTCCGCTAGGAGATCATGGATGATCACTTGCAGTTCCTGCACTTTTGAAACAACAGATTTGTTGTCTATCATTTTGTACTCCAGGAATCTTGCAACAAAGAACTTTTTAGTTCCGGCATCCTCCGTCTTGTACTTCCGTTCTAACGCTCCCCATAACTCTTTTGTAGTCTTAGTTCCACTATATACATTGTAAAGGTCATCTTGGAGGTCACTGAAGATATAATTCCGACAAAGGAAGTCTGAGTGTTTCCAAGCCTCCACAATCATGAAGAGTTCCTTTTCAGAGGTTCCCTCGAGCAACTCCGGAGCTTCCTCAATCGTAAACCTTTGAAGACAGAGAGTGGTGAGGTAGAAGAACATTTTCTGCTGCTATCTCTTGAAGTCAATACCCGCGAACTTTCCGTGTTTCTCCGCCGGTGCCATAGCTTGTGGAGCATTAGTATGACTCGTCGTGGCAATACTAGTTGCCGCCATAGTCGTTCCAGCATCGTGCATTTGACTATCAGTCGTCAGTTTCCTGTTACCACAAGACATTACCTTTAGTATATCGAAATACTTATTAAAAAGTTGCAGCAACTTTAAACACTTCTTATTTTTAGTTAAACGATGAAGTTTTTATGACTTCAAATTGTCAACCAAGTGATCTTTAACTTGTGATGAAGATTTTATGTCTTCAAATCACTAGTTAAGTTCAAACGGAGTAGAAAGCTTAAAGCTTTAATCTCCAAAAACAAGCTATACAGATTCCAAAAGTAATTATTCCTTAAGATTGTTATTTATAACGTTTTCGGGTACAAGAATCTGTATATACATGCAATAATAACTTCAACACAAGTTCAAGTCTAAGACTAGAATACTTATGAAGTTCCTTAACACCTTCAACACAAGATTATAAATAATCTATCCAAGAAGTATGTTAATTTTCAGAAATGAGATGAAACTGAATTTTTAAGGCCAAGTCTCCCGACTTTACGGAGTATCCTCAAGGAATAATTTCCCTCACTGTACCCGAGGTTGTGGAATCTTCCTCCCAGGATAAAATGGCCAAACAAACCAACTGTAGCGGTACCTCAAACAATTGGAATCTCTTCAAACTCACTCAACGATTTGATTGATCACACAGAATATTTTGAAGACAAGAAGAGTTTGTATTTCAGAAAATTTTCGTACCAAAACCTGTGGATGAAAGCAAGTTTTTATAGCCATCAGGTGCCTCTTTTGAAAGGTGGCAATGATAACCTTTCTGGAAAATCATGTTTGTTCGTCCAAAGAATGCGTCTTTTCCGAACAGGCATACCATTTCATGAATCAGTGCGTCATTTCGTTGAAGGGTTCATCCCTTCCGAAGCATCAATTCGCTTCTACACTGCATTTCGAAACAGTGTTTCCATCACTGCATGCATGCATATAAATGGAGGATCAAAAATAGAAAACATTTATTGTGTTTTTCTCTTTGGTATTTTCGGATTAAATTTGTCCAAAAAGCTAGATCTCATTTGCCAAATTCAAATCCAAGCCGAGCGAGCGACGACGACGGTGGCGCGAGGCACCACCTTGTTCTTGCCTCACTATCCATGTGGAGTAAGTGCTTCTTATTATAAATACTTCAAAGTTCCCTTCTCCCACCAATGTGGGAGAATTAGTGAACTTTCCCTTAAAAGAGTATACATTCCATTTTGGTGTCTCTCTTTCTCTCCACTATTTTTCCTCCATTTTTCATTCACATTTTTCATACATATTGAACCCAACATATCACACATACATTAGTCGTAAATGTAGGAAATTGAGATGTTGTTAATATGTTAAAGAAAAGTTTTTCCACCTTTACCCTCTGGGAACTTTTAATGGAAAAAATAGGGAATTTTTTTTTGTTCGAAGTGTCCCAGGATAGGTAAAAGGACATGCTTAGTGGAGGGAATGGAAGGGGGAGAAGCGAGGTGGCCGAGGGAGGGAGCTAGGTTGTGCAGAGCGGGAGGTGGATTAAGTGGGTTAGAGGGGGTGGGACGGAGAATTACGTGGATGAGAGGAGGTGGTTGATGGTGTGAGTAGGGTAGGAAGGACGGTTTCTTCTGTTTCTCGTTTTCTGAGAATGGCATCATGAAGAAAAAGATAACATAAATTACGGAAGTAAGAAATAAAAAGGGAAAAAGAAGCTAGCCATTAATTTAGAGGAACTAATATGAATTTAAAGCGCCAAAGCTAGCAAATTAAAGGTTTTGTTCTTATTTTTTGAGTTTTTTATTTATAATAGTTGGGTTATAGAATGATTAAAGTTGGAAATTGCACAAGTCCAATATAAAATTCTCGTTTTATTGTCTGCAGTTTTATGTTTGTTGTACACTCTTTTGTCTCATTTCTTCTTTGATAACATATGATGAGGAGCTGTTATATATACTAATTGTTTTTGGTGGTATAATTAATCCATGTCTAAGATTATAAATTGGAGCGCGAAAACTCCACCAAATAGAGATGTACCTCTGTGTATGTGTTCGCTTAATTGCTTATCTGCATAGTATCTCTGTGTGCACATTACAATGCACCGTAGATCATCCAGAGACTGCAACTTCTAACCCCTGTACATAAGTTACTGATATCCTTTTCTCGCAATAGCTGGTGATTGGTTGCAGGGTCCTTATGTCTACTACCTTTACACAACATATGGATATGGGAAGGGTGATATTGGCCATCTCTTTATTGCTGGCTTTGGATCTTCCATGCTGTTCGGGACAATTGTGGGATCCTTGGCCGACAAACAGTATGCATGCTATATCTTGATGTTGAATGCTTTTCTTTTCACTTTTGATATGCTACATTCACACTCAAAATTTTTTAGGGGTCGAAAGCGAGCTTGTGTTACATACTGCATCACTTACATTTTGAGCTGTATCACCAAACATTCTCCTCAGTACAAAATCTTGATGGTGGGCCGTATATTAGGAGGAATTGCCACTTCCCTCCTATTTTCATCCTTTGAGTCTTGGCTTGTCGCAGAACATAATAAGGTGCTTAAATTATTCTATTATGACTTCAAAGGTGCAAATTGCCTTGGTCTTCTATTAAGATCCCTACCTATGATATCTCCATATTCTTCTATTAATTATTGCAGTGCTACTTTGCGGTTAAGGAGTTTTTCGAATGAAAAAAACTTTATTTTCATTCCTGAGAAATAAATCAGCAAACTATTCTTAACTATACATTGCACATCAAAAGGTCATCCACAACTAAACATCTGTATCCTTAGTTCATTCATATCCGATGGTAGTTTTATGTTTTCTGACCTTTTCCTCTTTAGATGGCTTTGATTTTTGTATCCGATCTTGCAGAGGGGCTTTGATCAACAATGGCTATCATTAACATTCTCAAAAGCAATATTTCTTGGCAATGGTCTTGTGGCTATTTTGGCCGGGCTATTTGGAAATGTTCTTGTGGACACACTAAATCTGGGTCCTGTTTCTCCTTTTGATGCTGCTTCATGTTTCCTTGCTATTGGTTTGGTCATTATACAGTCATCTTGGACTGAGAATTATGGTGATCCTTCAGATAACAAAGACTTACTTACCCAATTCAAGGGTGCTGCTGTGGCAATTGCTTCTGGTAATTTTCAAACTTTTACCTATGCTCCCCTTTTCTAACTTATTCATCTATGCAGAGAAGTAGATAATATTGGATGTTTTAGTAAAAGAAAAAAACAGATTACATTACAGCGGAGAGACAGTGGCGGACCTACACTTAAGTTGAGGGTTCATCCGAACCCCCTTCGTCAGAAAATTATGTTATATATATATGGTTAAAATTATTTTTTATATATATATATATTAGATATTGAACCCCCTTCGATTAGTTTTTATATTCACTTATGAACCCCCTTAGTGAAAATCCTGGCTCCGCCACTGCGGAGAGACTTTGATGATTCCTCATGTGCATGTCTGTAATGCTGCAAAACTTCAATGCAATGCAACTTTTCCAAATTATCTGACCCATCTGCAGTAGTTTACAATCTTATTCTACTTTTTCTGTTATTCGAAGGTTTTCTATATAGATGTACAAATGGAATAATTCTTTTTTCTTTTCAATATATTTGTGAGGCTTCTCTAACAATTCTTATCATATATAATCAGATGAGAAAATCGTATTGTTGGGTGCTATACAGTCGCTATTTGAGGGTTCAATGTATACTTTTGTGTTTCTATGGACTCCTGCTCTGAGCCCTAATTCGGAGGAGATTCCTCATGGCTTCATCTTCGCAACTTTCATGTTGTCGTCAATGTTAGGCAGCTCCCTTGCATCTCGATTACTAGCTCGCTCATCTCTCAAAGTTGAAAGCTATATGCAGATTGTTTTTGCAATATCTGCTGTCTGTCTCTTTATCCCCGTCTTCACAACTGTAAGGAAAAATCCTAGGAATTGATTTTATTAAATGCATTACTTCAGGTGTTGTAACCCTATTGTTTCTCACAAACTCCACTCATTTTTCACCTTGAACAGTTCTTGGTGACGCCTTCTAATCAAAAAGGTGGAGGCATTACTTTTTCTGGCTGCATTCAGCTTCTTGGTTTTTGTGCATTTGAGGCTTGCGTTGGAATATTTTGGCCTTCTATAATGAAAATGAGATCCCAGTACATTCCTGAGGAGGCTAGGAGCACAATCATGAACTTTTTCCGCATTCCTCTCAATATATTTGTATGCGTTGTGTTGTACAATGTGAGTTATCTTTCCCGATTGTTACACCAACCTAAGTATAATTGGAGTGTCATTTTCATTTACTTGTACTCAATGCATAAATGATGTATATCTTAAGCAGGATAACTTTAAGAATATAATACTAAATTATACCTTAGAAGTTAGCATCGTGGAATGCAGTGGTAAGTAACAACGGTACACACTATTGTGATGTATATCCACATACAACAACCCTCAAAATTATTTATTTTAATTGATAGAAATAAATGTAGGAGTGTAGATTAAAAATTCACAGTGAACTGTGGAATCCAAGGACTTGGTCTTTGAATGTTTATTAGTCAAATTTTCTCTTATTCAGGTTGACGCATTTCCAATTACTGTTATGTTTGGCATGTGCTCGATTTTCCTCTTTCTGGCATCAATCTTGCAGAAACGCCTCTCTTCTGTTGTTGAAAAATCAAGTAAGAATTGCTTCCCACCTTACTCCTAGTTTGAGTGAAATGTTAGCCCATTGAATGATTCTTCATGGAGATATGAGATCATGTGGCAAATAGTTAACTCTGTTATGCTAATATAGGGCCAATATTTTCGTCCGTGGAAAAGCCTCTTGTAGAAATGCAAGGTAAGGCTGCATACAATAGACTCTTGTGGTCCGGCCCTTCCTCGGATCCCGCACATAGCGGGAGCTTAGTGCAACGGGTCCAGGCTGCCCCTTTAATATTTTCTTCTGTCTTCTTCAAAAATGATGGTAACTTGTTCTAGTAGGTTATATCCATGCCCCGAGATTCGTTATAAGGCTTAACGGTCTCTTAGGTGCATTAAGCAACAGTTGATAGAGTAGTTGACACAGATATAAGATTTTTCCTTCTTTGATGCATTTGCAGGACCTCAAGATTGGACAACACACAGGGAGAGAGAAATGGAAACTGCACCTCTAAATGCCTGAGTCATGAAGTTGCTGAATGTGTTAATTCAGTGAGACTATGCAGAACAACTATCAGTTTTATTAGAACAGTCAATGGGTAAATAGAGTGTTATTTATGAACTTACAACACACCTGTGATTATTTCTCGTCAGAAGGATGTGAAGAAGTTACCTTCCTGAGCTCTCATGAATGGGGCTCACTTCGTTGCAGCAAGTAGATTTTGCAACTTGAAAATCGGGGTATCCTTCTGTCTGTCAATTTTCTGCTGAATACCTCTCAATACTGAGAGTCTTGCCATTAAATAGAAAATATTCAATGATTACATCCCTAAAGATCCGTCTTCCTATCCCTAAAGATCAGTTTTTCTATTCCTCTAAATCCGCAATTCTATCCCACCAAATCTGTTCTACTAAAACCACTATTATTCTCTTTAACTACTAAATCAAATCTATGTAATGACACTAATATACAACAATATATGGTTACATTAATATATACAATATTTACATCATGCTAACATCCCCCCTCAAATTGATGTTGGTAGATCAAGAAGCATCAATTTGCCAACTAGAAACTGATGTCGTCGTCGTGCCATTGATTTTGTAAATGCATCTGCTATTTGAAGAGCACTGGACACGTACGGAAGAGTAATGACACCTTTATCTACAGCTTCTCGTATATACTGACAGTTTACTTCGATGTATTTGGTCCGCTCATGATAAACCGGATTAGTAGCAATTTGAATAGCACTTGTATTGTCAGCATGGAGAGGAGTAGGATTAGATTGAGGAAATCCAATCTCAGCAAGTAATCCACGAAGCCACACAATCTCGGAGCAAGCAGTAGACATTGCTCGATATTCAGCCTCTGTTGAAGATTTTGACATGCGATCTTGCTTCTTACTCTTTCAAGATATCAAAGACTCTCTAAGAAACATGCACCAACCAGTAACCGAACGACGAGTGTCAGAACATCCCGCCCAATTAGAATCATTAAAAGCATTAATACGAATAGTCGAACCACTAGGAAAGAATAATCCACGATTAGATGTTCCTCGGAGATATCAAATGATGCGACGGACAGCCACCAAATGAAGATGACGGGGAGCTTGCATGAACTGACTAACTTGTTGAATTGCAAAAGAGATATCAAGCCTGGTAATAGTAAGGTAATTTAAGCTCCCAACTAAGTGCCGAAATATAGTTGGATCAGGAAAAAGATCGTCTTCCTCTCGGCGATACTTTACATTCAATTTTAATGGAGTATCTACAGAGGAGGAATCCTGAAGACCTGCCAAAGAAATCAAATCTTGGGTATATTTGTGTTGATTTAAAAACACACTGGATGAATCACGATGAACTTTCAAACCCAAGAAATATGTAAGAGTACCAAGATCTTTCATATGAAAAGAATCCTTAAGTTGCTGTTGCAGGCTAGTGATAGTGAAGAATCAGTTTCTGTAATAATAATGTCATCTACATGTACCAAAAGAAGAACACAACCTGTGGATGTTTTCCGAAGAAACAAAGATGAGTCATATTTGCTTTGCTCAAAAGAGCATTGTAGCAAAGTAGACCGAAATTTGTCAAACCAAGCTCTGGGAGCTTGTTTTAATCCATACAAAGACTGCTTCAACTTGCATACATCTGATGTAGTCAATGAGAACAAACCTGGTAGAGGTTTCATATAAATATACTCTTTGAGATCACCATGAAGAAAAGCATTTTTTACATCCATTTGATAAAAAGTTCAGTTTTGTGAAGCAGCAATGGCAATAATAGTTCGCACCGTCGTCATTTTTGCTACTGGTGCAAAAGTTTCTTCATAGTTCACACCATACTCCTGCTTGTTACCAAGAACAACCAACCAAGCTTTGTACCGATCAAGAGTTCCATCAGAATGAAGTTTAATTGAATAAACCCATTTACATCCAATTGGATAGACATTTGAAGGACATGAAACAAATCCCATGTGTCATTTTCTTTAAGAGCCAAAATTTCTTCCTCCATTGCCTTCTGCCAACATTCATGCTTGTAAGCTTGTGAGTAACAAGTTGGAATAGAAATGGTGGATAAAGTAGATGAAAGGTCATACCAATTAGGAGTACGAGATACTCTTGTAAGATCGCCGAGTGGGCTCAAGAGAAACAGGCCTTGAAGAACTCTCAGATTCTAGTTGTGGAGTAGTTTCAGGTGGCGGATCAATATTAGGAGGGGGTAAAGTTGGCCGCCGACGTTCGTACACAAATCCAGGTTTGAATCTCTTAGAAGAAGATGAAAAATTCTCAAAAGTAGGAAAAAGAAGAGAAGCAGGAGATGACTCAATATGAGTTGGAAAAA
Organism: Capsicum pubescens; assembly: GCA_030864215.1. Lineage (NCBI taxonomy): Eukaryota > Viridiplantae > Streptophyta > Magnoliopsida > Solanales > Solanaceae > Capsicum > Capsicum pubescens. The sequence goes on along the minus strand of CM061545.1, from coordinate 202,757,575 downwards.
AATACTGATTCTCAAAGAAAACAACATTCCTAAAAACATGAAATTTATTAGAACATGGATCATAGCAGAGAAAACCTTTCTGTGAAGTACTATAACCCATAAAAATACATTTAGTAGACTGAATAGAAAGTTTATCACGCTGAGAATGAGGAAAATGCACAAAACAAATACAACCAAATGTATTAAAATTATCATAGCTTGGATTTTTGTGATAAAGACGAAAATATGGAGATTTAAGATTTAAGACTTTAGATGATAGTCTATTAATTAAGTAAACAGTAGTAGGCAAAGCTTCCACCCAATACTTACATGGAACAGAGGACTCAATCAATAAAGTACGAGTGACATCTAAAAGATGCGATTTTGACATTCAGCAACCCCATTTTGTTGTGGTGTATATGGACAGGAGCGTTGTGAGACAATTCCTTTTTCAAGAAAAAAAAATTAAAACACATAAGATATATATTCTCTCCACCAGAATTAGATTTTAATAGTTTGATACAAGTAGAAAATTGAGTCTCAATATAGGCCAAAAATATCTTGAATATGGAAAATACCTCAGATTTGAAACGAAGAAAATATACCCACGTAAGACTATAATCATCTATAAATGTCACAAAGTACTTGAAATGAGCATGATAAACAATTGGTGAAATACCCCAAACATCACTATGAATGACATCAAAACACTTTGTCGCACGGTTACCAAAATTAGGAAAAGAAAGAATTTTACTCTTGCCTAATTTACAAGTAGAACAATCAAAGCAAGTAGTAGAAAATTAATTGTTGTTCTCCAATAAATCCTAATTTGATAAATGAGATAACACAATAGAATTTGAATGTCCTAAGCGCTTATGTCATACCTCAGTCTTACTAGGTGTAGAAGTATAAGCAAATGATAGAACACGAGGAATGGAAAAGTGTATAGGAAACAGTCGTCCAACTTTAGGCCCCTTCACAATTATCGTCCCCAACACCTGATCTTACACAAGACAACCATTACGAGAAAAATTCACATCACAATTGTTATCATCCAATTGTCCAACTGAAATAAAACTAGTGGAGATCTTTGGTGACACAAAAACATTGTTGAAAGTTTTAGTAATATCCCCAACCTTGGTAATAGGTAAGTTACTACCATTGGCAACTTGAATTTGTGATGGACCGTGATACTTACGAACATTTTTTAGCATACTAGATAAGTTGGTCATATGATTGGAAGCTACAGAATCAACAAGCCAAAAATTAGATGCAAGATCATTACCTTGTAGCCCTAAAGCTAAAAAAGCTGACATGATCATTTATCTTACCATTTCAGGAGTAAGAACTTGTCCCGAAGATGAGTTCTCAGTAGTGAAACCATTTGTCCCAGCTTGAAAAGTATTAACCTTAAGGTTTTGAGGGCGTGTGAGACACTCTATGATAATGTGTCCTTGTTGTTTGCAATAATTACAAAACTTCCTGACACAATTACTAGCAATATGACCATATCCCTTGCAACTGTAGCATTGAGTTCTAGTCATATCCCTACCCTTTCTTTTACCTTGGGAAGCAAATGCAACAACAATATCATCAACTTGCTTGAAAGTATTTTGTGTGACAAAAGCTACTCTTCACGGAGTAATTCCCTAAAACAAACATCCAAGGAGGGAGACGGGTCACGATTCATCAAGTGAAAGCGAACACTCTCAAACTCAGAGCGTAACTTCATAAAAAATTGATCTCGCTTGCTTTGCCCATGAAATTGTTGAATTAAAGAGAGAGATTCGGCAGGTATTTTGGCATAAACAATATCTGTAAATTCAGTCCATAAGTTCTGAAATCCAGAAAAATAATCCTGAACAGAAAGACTTCCTTGAGAGTAATTAGCAATTCCATACTCTAAGTGAAGGCGTCGGGCATTATTATTTTGGTTGTAAACCCTTTGTAAATAATCTCACATGGCTTTAGCTGACTTGTAAGGCCTGAGATTAAGAACAATAAGAGGGGAAATTGACCCTAAAAGCCATGTCATCACCCGAGCATCTTTAATCTTCCATTCACCTAATTTTGTAGGATCAGTAGGAGTAGGATCGGCTCCATCTATATGGCCCCATAGTTCTTTTCCAGTGACAAATAACTGAAACTGAAACTCCCATGACGAAAAAAAAATTCTAGTGAAACGAACACTGAATGATTCAAACAGATATGGAGTCATATTTATGAAAATTAGAAACACCGACTCAAAAAGAATAACCAAAATGACCAAGATCAAAGTCCAAGGTGTTAATTCTCGAGGAACAATCAACAAAAAACCAAAATTTTCCAAAAAGAGTGAAGGGAACCACAAATGAACTCTATGAAACAAGACAACCAAGAGAAGGCTCTGATACCATGTCAATTTTCTGTTGAATGCCTCTCAATACTGAGAGTCTTACCATTAAATAGAAAATATTCAATGATTACATCCCTACATATCTGTCTTCCTATCCCTAAAGATCAGTTTTTTTATCCCTCTAAATCTGTTATTCTATCCCACCAAATTTGCTCTATTAAAGCCACTATTATTCTCTTTAATTACTAAATCAAATCTATGTAATTACAATAATGTACAACAATATATGATTACATTAATATATACAATATTTACATCATGCTAACACTATCAGTATATGAAAGTTAATGCAGAGTTGTTACACTACATTGCATTGCATTGCATGTTTTCTTGATAATGTAAAAGCACATTTGTCATTTTTGGATTTTATTTTAATTCATTTGTTACTATGTATCTGATATACAGCTGAGGACAATGTTTTCCCAGTCATATTATATATACTTTGAATAATACTCGATTTTTTACTTCCTCCATTTACTTGTCCACTTTGGACTTTCCAAGACCCTTTAAGAAACAATGATTAATATAAGTAAGTTACCTCAATATTCATTCTAATTGATGTATATGCCTGGTTATAAGGAATTAAAGCGAGTATTGATGCAACTAAAAACAAAATTAGGAAAAGAATTAGGTGAGTTTTGCTATGGAATGAATTAACATTCTAAAGTACAACAACAGCAATATCCAGTGTAATTTCACAAATTGGGGTCTAGGGAGGTTAAGTTTGAAACATCTAGGCTTTGGACCCTTAGAAAATTTTCCAAGCTGTGAGATTCTGGGTTGGGTACAGATTGGGCATACCATTCGTATGCTAGGGTACGACTAGTACCCTCCCCTCTCGTATAGGGATTAGTTTAGGTTGATAACATACTGTCCAAGATATGGTTTAGCCCCTCCCAAGTCGTATGTTAAGGTACGGGTCGTTTACAACCTAGTCATATGAAGTGTTGGTCTTGATCTAGTGGTCACTGACTTAGGTACGGGTTACTTGGTACTACTCGTACTTTTGGGTACGAGTCATGCATGTATGGTCATATGTTAGGCAGATTAGGGGTCCGTGGTGAAGCCTAGGGTACGAATTAGGGTACCACTCATATCTTAGGGTACGGTTTAGACATGGAGTCGCACCCTTCTAGGAGTTCACTTTTACATCTTTTAGATGAGAACTTTTTAGACATTTCCCCACCCCTAAACCCTTAAAACCCTCGTTATCTAACATCTTTGGGCCTTTCATTCCTCACATATAATAGATCAAAACACTCTTAAATCCTCTCTAAAACTCGTTCAACAAAGATTTGTGCTAGGGTTTATCAAAGAGGTCATCTAGGGACTTGAAGACCAAGAATCCTTCCGTGAGTCATCTTGTAAAAGACATATGACTCTTCCCTTATTATTATTTCCCAAATATCATGTTATTTAAACATTATTTATGAATCATTAATGGTGATTTTTTAGACAAATGTTGAGGGTTTTGATGTAAAGTGATGGGTAATGTTTTCTCTTGTTTAAATTTGTGATTATACATGTTTTTAGTAATGATTTGCACATGTGGGTGCTTGTTGATTGTGGTTTAATAAATGGGTCAAGAGTAACCCTAATATTGATGGTTTTCACTTGAGTTTTGATCATGGTAAAAGTATACCCTCAAGGTGTGTGAAAAATGTCTACTAGAAATAACTAGTCTCATGTTGATGGTGAATTGGACTAAGGCAATGGCTTAATGAGTAAGGATGATTTGTAAATGATATTGTAAAGGCCTTGTTGGCCATATAATGAGTTAAATGGTGCCCTTGGTGGTTTTATAGGTAAAAAGGGGTAAGAGTCCTTAACATGAAATCGAATTGTGTTTGAACTAAAGCTTGATGTAAGAGTGCTAATGAGTGATTTGATAAAGGTCTTGATGATCATTATTTGACTTGAGTGATATTTGAAACTAATGTATTAGATTATTAAAGTGATTGATTGGTATATGATTCATGGAGACCTTGTGGTCATGTATGATGCTAAATTGTGGCCTTAATGGCTTGAAATGGTTGAATGGGTTAGAGTCCCCAAATGTGAACGGTGTGATGTGAATGCATGGACAAAGGGTTAGAGTCTCAATGCCGACTAGTAATGAGCGCGATGGCTTGTGGTTAGAGTCCACTTGTGTAACGAAATGGCTTGTGGTTAGAGTCCACTTGCGTAATGAAATGGCTTGTGGTTAGAGTTCACTTATCTAATAAAAAGGCTTGTGGTTAGAGTCCACTTGCTTAATAAGATGGCTTGAGGTTAGAGTTCTCGTGCTCGATATAACCTAAGTGGTGGAAGGTTAGAGGTCTCCACTTCATGGTTCGTGTTTGAGTGCTTTGAAACACATGCTATGGCCTTGTTATCTTTTGACACTTGGCGTATCCATATGTATTTACATGTCCATGTGTATAAATGTGGTGGCTTATGGTGGTTTGACTCGGTATTGAATAATATGACATTCTTTTATCCTTATCCTTGGGTTGCGTGCTAGCGCACCAACCACTAACTGTCTTCGAACGTTGTGTCCCCACGCGACATAGGGGTCGAAGTATCTTCTTCTCTTCCTGCGCAGTGATCAGGTGTTCGGGCGATTCGAGTGTTGACATCGAAGTGGTGAACTTCCATCCACACATTTCATGGTCTTCTTAGCTTATGTCATAGACTTATTTCGAATTTGACTTTGGCTATTGTCGGGGGCTTGTCCCGACATATTATTGACTTCACATTTATAGAGGCTTGTGGATGACTGTGGACTTGGGTAGATTGGATGTTGATATTAATGAATGGCTAGACTTTCTTAAGTTATGATTATTAGTCTTGTTTCCGCTATCTTACTATATGTTCGGAGTATATCCGACGCTTGTGGATTGATGTGATGGTTAGGTTGGGTTAACGGGGCGATCTCCGATCCTTGAGGGGCTTGAGATGCCCGTTCGACAAGGTCCGATTTCGGATCGTGTCAAAGTTGTACACGGTTTATACCACTACCTTAGAGATAGAAAGATTGTTTTCGATACATACTCCACCCAAGAGTTAACATTCTTTTTTTTTTACAAGGCTCAAGAGTTGACATTCTAAGATGCTGGAAAAAATAGTAGGGCATAAAAGGCAGACCAAGCTTTGCAACTTAACAAAAACATAATGGTGCAGCAAAAAATAACCATAATTACGCTGCGTAATTATGTGTTATTCTTTTTTTTAAATTGTTAAATAATTATGTGTTAACTAGATCAAATGTATGTTCGACTTTCACCAATGTTTAATTAGTCATAACTAATCTTTTCTTTGATTAATCAATTAGAAATGACATTTTGGGATCCCCCAATATAAAGGTTTTATAAGATCTATGTAAACAAAATGGAACACAACATCGTGTTCTTTTTGCTTGTGTTGACTGAGATAAGTTTATTTACACAGCTGACTTTTAATTTGCGACCGGAGTTAATGTTATTGTTATTATTAACAGAAAAAATTACAAAAACAGGAAATTAAACTGAAATAAATAATGGCAAATGCACAAGGCACATGGTGAAATGTTGTATAAGCTAAAATCATATGCCCCTGTGAAACCATTTGGTGCTCTAGTCCTTTCCAATCCCATGTTAAGCTGCATCCAGTGTTTATTTGTCCAACTGTCCATGTGCCATTGTTGTTTATATATAACAGTTGACCCTACACAATATAAAACTTTATTCTTTTGCTTGAGATACTCTTTTGGGGGTTTTGCCCTTTGACGGTGAGCATCTTAATATGTCGTGTTTCGATTTATACGACACTTTTTGATTGATATGAAATTTTAAAAATAAAAAAATATTTTTAGAACTTAAGATTTAAAATGAGTCTTGGCCTTTGGGTGTTTATATAAGTTATCATATCAAAGATAAAACAAATAATTTTAAAATTGATTTATTATATATATATATAATATCAAAAAGGAAGAGGAAGGAAATACTCCCTCGTTCAAGTTTACTTGTCACATTTTATTCTGAAAGAGTTAATTTAATTAATTTTTCAAAGTTAAATTGAACTAGATGAATTCACTAATTTAAATTTTAAATTTTGATATATAAAAAATACTATAAGTTGCAATCTTTTGAATATTAATATGATAAAAGAAATACATCTCAAAATATTAATCAAAATTCTTACTATAAAAATGATAGGAGAGAATACTAAGTAGAGTATTACGGAAAGGATAAAGGGCATTCCAGTAAATATACTCTGTCTGGTCTACTGTGTCAAACCAATAGTGTTATAGGCACCATTTCTCACTTCTAATTTGTGACTCTTCCACTCAATTTTGGCAAAAAGGAAAAAAGCTAAGAGAGGGCAAGTCATGGCTACTCTTAGAATTCCAAGGAAGTACCAACCTTTGTACATTTTATTTCAGTTGTTTCTCTTAATACAAAGCCAATTGGTGTTGTGTTATCAGTACAAAGTTGGAGATTTAAATGCTTGGAATATACCTTCTTCTGCAAATCGAGATGTCTATGTCAAATGGTCCAAGAATCACCTCTTCAAGCTTGGAGATTCACTCTGTAAGCCTTCCTCCCCCGTCCGTCACGTGAAGCTAGAAATTTTGCTCGGGGTGTTTAAACATTTAGTATATATTTTTTTAAAAAAAAAAATTATATTTGAATCTTCTATATGCACAATATAATTTTACACAAGAGTATTCAAGTGACCACCTTGGGTCAATGCCCCCATTTCTTGCTCAGATCTTCAAGATTTTAGCATTTTTTGACACTCTTTTAAAAAAAATACTCAACCTCATTAATCTATTTCTTGAATTAAATTTTTCTGCTTTTTTCTTTTGCAGTGTTTTTGTATCCACCAAGTGAAGATTCAGTAATACAAGTGACAAAACAAAACTACAATAGTTGCAACCTTAAAAATCCAATCTTGTATATGAACAATGGCAATTCTCTGTTCAACGTTACAAGATCTGGAGAATTTTACTTCACAAGTGGAGCAGAAGGGCATTGTGAGAAGTTGCAGAAACTTCACATTTCAATAGGAGGAGCAAATGGAACAACTTATGAAGATGTAGATTCACCTGCTTTTGCACCATCTGCATCTTCACCTTCTTATCCTAATGTTTTTGGTTCAATTCCTGTCCAATCTGCTAATTCAAACTCTTCTTCATCTTCTGGGAAACTGCAAATGTCTATGTTTGCTTTTGTTGGATTGTTGTTTCTAGGAAGCACCATTCTTTAGAGAAATATTAAACAAATACATCTGGTTTTTGGAGATTGTACTCATATGTTCTTTTGTTTGTTTGTTTGTATTGAGGCATTATTTTTTACTAAGCATGTCGTTAAATTTGTGAAGAGTTTCTTGGTGGAGCTTATTGAGTTTGAGCGAAATTATTTTCTTATAAAATACTACTAGTCAATATCATGTGTCATCCGTCTCATTTTTTTTTGAGGCATTTAAATCATAAATTCTCTTGCTCATTTCCATTTTTGCTTTATTTTTTGTATATTTGTCATAGTTTTCAAAAAAAATTCCCAGGTAAATGGAAAAAGATAACAAGAAGATACAATTTTTTTGAATAACGCTTACATGTTACGGGCAATCCTGTTCGTACAGGAGGAGTCCAAAGTAAGGAGGAGCAATGAAATACTCTTTCTTTATAAGTGACCTTTTGGGTTGTGATTTATTGTATGTTTAAGCCTTCAATGATACTTTGATCATAATCTTCTTAATATATCAGTTTAAATATAGTAACTAATGTTAACTAAAAAAAAAGATAAAATTTAATTAAGAATAAATTGATGAAATTATCTTTAATTTTTTAGGAGTTAGTGTTTGTTAAATGTTTTACTCGGAAAACAAAACACTTATTTATCCTTAAGAAATGATAGGAGCAAGAGTTTTTTTCTTTTCTTTTTTTTTTTTAAAAAAAAGGAGTTAACAAACCATCAAACCAAAGAACGCATTGAAGATTGAGCAAAAAGTCAATAATTAAGGTAAGATTTAATTCAAACACTCTCTTTCATTTTTCCTTTATTCTGTCACTTCAACCCCCAAAGAAAAACTGATGGATTAAAGTAAGGCTATAGCACCAAAAAGGGCAAAAGCTTCACGAGACAAATCCAGTTACAAACATAGATAGCACAGGGTATTTGAGGATTTCAAGACACTATTGAATATGTTTTGAGAGAAAGGAAAAAATCGTAGCACAGGTTTAATAGTAAATTAATCCAAAAGGACAAGTAAACATTTGTGACAAGTTTAATATTTAATTATTTTAAAAAAGTATAGGCAACATACTCGTGCTAGCTGGAGCCAGCAATTCGCCGACAACCAACAATGCTATTCCTCGTGCAAAAACGCAGGCACGAGAGGGTCGTTGAATTAAAAATCTTCACTAAATTGGGCAAAACTTATTTATATAAGTTAGAGAAATGACTTAACTCTTTAATTATCGATAAATACATCAAATCTTGCGACATAAGTATGTTAAATAAAATTAAGAAAACACCAATAAATCAAAGCACATCAACGTTTGCAAGATTCAAGAGCTAGGAAAACACGGAAAAAAACGAATGTTAAATCATAAACTCAAAAGCACATCCCAGATATTTTTGTAGTTATTAACATTACTCATAAAGTTAATTTTTTACATTACTTAATACTGAGTCGGTTAAAATTAAGCATATAGAAAACAGAGTAAAGAAGATATTCGGACAACCGTGAAAGTGGCCTCTGTATGGACAAACAAGATGGAGTACGAATGGACAAACAAGATGGAGTAAGGCTGACATGGTTCAGACATATCAAGAGGGTAGGTGTGAGCAATAAGCGCTGGAGGGCCAAAACAGGCAGACTGAAGGAAATCAAGCAAGACATAACAAACCTTCAATTTGCCGAAAACATGATTCTAGATGAAAAGGTGCAGAGGCCGAGAAGGCTAGTAGTTTATATTTCACGCCGTCTACCCTGCCAGTAGTAGTATTATTTTCCGCATTTGTATTATTATACTCCCTCCGTCCCATTTTACTAGTCCCAATTACACAACTACTAAGAAAACAATGATTGGTAATGTAACTTTATCATTTTGCCCCTCTTAATTGTGTCTTATTGTTAGTTCCAATATTGATGGATGACTAATACCAAAGCACCATTTATATTCTTTAATGATATACCCTTAATGGTACTCCTCTTTGCAACATTTTTCAAGAATGCTAATAACAAGGAGTAATCAATTACACTAAGGGTATAATGAAAAAAAAAATTGTCTTATCTTGATAAGTAAAAAAACAAGTAAAATGAAACATTAAATTAAGAAATTTGAGACGGGTAAAATGAGACGGAGGGAGTACTATTTATGTATTTCAAATTATCTTCTATGCAACTATATCCTTACCATGATGCTATTATTACTGCTTACATCTTCACAAATGTTGAGCAAGGGTCTACCAAAAAACACCTCTAGTCTCCATCGAATAGGGGAAAATTTGAACACACTACCCTCCCAGAACCCATTGGTTGTACTATACTGGGTATGTTGTTTGTAAAAACCCATAGCAAAAAAGGGTAAGCTAGAAAAAGAGTACAAGGGATACATGCGGTTACAAGGTACATGCATGTAGAACACTACCTGTTCTGGAGAACAACAAACAAGCAAGGTAGTAGTACATTTAAACACTGTTATACTTTACGACTACTGTAGGGTCCTTTTTGATGGTTAACTGCAGGCACACTGCAACCCGTCCCGCCACCTGAGAATCTTAATGGAAGTCGTACACCACATCCACCTGCAAAATCTAGTGCAGACAGGTAGAAACAGCGCATGCAAAACTACCTGAACCACGTGTTTATGCCACTACAGTAAAATAAATAGCTCTGTGACAGTTACTAGCTAGTCATCTCCACATCACGGTATACTGATTTTGCTTCAGTTGCATAGGCTGCATCTGGAGCAGTGACCTCAGCGACCTGGGTCCCTGCAGCCTTTACACATCACGGTTTACTGCTTTTGCTTCAGTTGCATAGGCTGCATCCGGAGCAGTGATCTCAGCGACCTGGGTCCCTGCAGCCTTTAATTCCCCTCCAGAAAATGTACTCCTCATTTGATTAGAACTTGAATCTACTTCCATTGCAGACGCCCTTGGCGGAGATGCAGGTTGCACCTCCACATCTGGATATGCAGCCTTGAACCGTGCCCTAAGCCCTTCATCAACTAATCTTACCCCTTGTAGTTGGTTTCCAAGTGACATCCACCTGATACATGTATGGATCGTCACATTGAGAATTTATCTCAACTAAAATGGTGACTGATAATGTGTTACCGCACTTCTTTTCATTAATAGAAAAATAACTAGTAAGATTTTTCTGTTATATATTTTTAACTTTTCGTGAGAACACACTAGAGGAGAGTTAATTAGTATTCCACTAAAAATATGGACATCTTATGAAAGCTTTAATTGTTAAAAAAAAAAATTTTAAAAAAAAAAAGAAGAAGAAGAAAGTCGTCACATGTGGTAGGATCACATTTTTATGTTCTAAAAGATAAGGAGCGCATCAAGAACATAAATTATTAGAAGTTAGAAGCCCATAACAGATCCCTCCATATGTGGTCGCAGAGTGCAACATTCTTAAAAGTTCATGTCTAATAAACTCAGGACTTTCAGTTGCAGATTTACAAGAAGATCAAGAATGCATACCCGGCATGAACATTGTGCATCCGTGCAAATAACTCCAGCTTTCTGGTCCTTGGACTAATTCTTTCGAGCAAGGGGTACATCTAACATGGTCAACGAAAAAGCATAGTTTATGTGTAACCCAACAACACTGGTCAAAGTATCAACCAAAAAATAAGAAATGATGCTCAAGTACTAACATAGAATCACAACCATTAAACTTAACATAACACTAAGGGGTCGTTTGGTGTGGGTATAAGGGATAAGTAGTCCGGGATAAAATGAAAGATTATTTTATCCCATGTTTGGTTGGAGGTATTAGTTAATACCAGGATAACTTATCCCACCATTTACACCATAGTGATGGGATAAGTTATCCCACATGGATGGTGGGATAAGTTATCCCGGGATAACTAATCCCGGAATTAGTTATCCCGGGATAACAATTTTCCAACCAAACGACCCCCAAGTTTACAGATAATAAAATAATTGAATGAACACCAACAAATGTGTCTATGCTTTGAAGCTTTTAGTTTCTAGCTATTTTTACCTTTCCCGAAAGAAAAAGAATCTAAATTTTTCTCACCTCATCTGGCTTACGACTCGTTTCCCGAACCTCTGCTACTATGACATCAGTATCAATATTCCTGTTTACCTCTGGATTTCCCTTTATTCCAACAAGGCAGTGTTCCTTGCTGTGATTGAGCCAATGGCCTGTCCGGCCAGTTCTGATGATTCGCTGAAGTTGATTGGTCTTGACCCAAATAATCTCCTCAACACGCTTGTAACCCCAAAGCTCTAGACTGCAAGAACCATATAATTGTAATGGAATACCAGCCATAACTCTTTTATTCATAGAATAGGAATTCTATAATTTTGAAAAAATAAAACCAACTAGAACAAGTCAAAAGTTAACTTCACCACCAACTAGAAAAAGTCAAATGTGCCCCAAGACACAAGCTTCTAATGCTATTTTCTTCCAATAAACTTCGAATGTTTGGTTCAATAATTTAGAAGAACATTCAGACCTGCCTATTCTGTAAATAACAAGTCATAGTTCAGGCTCTCTCTGTGTATCCTATATATTTTTTGGATGAGGTGGAAATACTATTTATAGACATAGCGCAAACTCTAAGCCCATCACCAGACTGAAACACCACAAGAACAGATGATAAACAACAAGAGATTGCCATAATGCACATAGGTAGGGACCAAACAGTTGTTAGTCAGAGCCAACGAAAAAGATATTTTCAAATTCTAGAAGCTTAATGTTCCCAAGGAAATTTTAACTCAATATCATCAGTGCGCAAATGAAAGAACTGAGATACTTGAGGGGCCATTTCGTTTAAGACAGGTTATGCATCGACTAGTAATGCAGAGATTAGTAGTGTAGGGTTTATTTCTTGTCGAGTGTTTAGCTTGATATATTACTATTTACTACTCCCTTCGATTCATTCTGTCTTAGTTAAAATCATGAAGTCCTAAACTAAAGATATGTAATGTATTATAATGTCATTTGAACTTGTGGTCTTAAATATGTCAGTTCTTGCAAATTTTTTTATGAAGGTTGTGCGAGATACTGAAATTAAAGAGTTTAAATATAAAAGTGGCATTTCTTTTTTTAAAGAAGTTAGTTTACAACTATGAGGTACTTTCATTTTAGTGTTTTTAATCCATTTATTACTGATTTCAACATTCTTATTCCACACTGTATCCCGCATAAAATAATACATATATTTCTAAATAACTTATGCAGGTGTTATTTATGAGGGCAAAAAAGTAACAACAAACAATATATAATCTAATGGACTTTATGCGGAGATTAAATCTCCTTTTTTAATAAGTGAGATTAAATCTCCTTAAACCCCAACAATCAAATCACCCTTCTTTTATTAAAAAGACAAACAACCCTTCCCTCAAAATAACTTCCTCCCCAGATAGGAAGACATCAGAAAGGCTTCCACTCCAAAAGTAGCAGATAGTATTTCAGTACAAGTTGAAGACATATTTTGGAACGTGATAAGACACCTCCCAACTGAAAAGACTTAAGTTGGGGATGGAAAAAGCTATTCATAAAAGTGATACCACGATACCACATAAAATTGCACGCTTCAGGCAAGAAAACTTAGCATCCAACAGATTTAGGAGAGCAAATTTTTCCCTATGTTTCAAAATATAGTTGACATACACACATAAATGCTACTACACCAGACGCTAAAACAACCTCTTACTCAAATAACTTCGGACGGTTGTATAAAATTCTAAGAGACTATAATCCTGAAAATATTACAGCTTGACTCCTTTTGCTAAATTCATAATCATATTTCTCCAGTTCAACGGTTACTGTTTCACTTGATCAAAAACAATTAATCATATGGTATTTAGTACATAGCTTGTAATCGACATAATAATACATGTTTTATATTATTCCCTCCACCCTATTCTATCTTGCAAGCTTTTCCATGAAAACAATTGATTAGTTGCATTAATTACAACAATTATGTTGCAATTCCAAACAAGTTGGGTCAGCTATTGTTTACTTGCATTAATTTAAGTAGAGAATATCTATCAACGCTAAAATTGTGTGCCTTATTAGGTTTGACTTCTTTCGGATAACGAATCTAGGTCTGACTTCCTTTAAGTGTATAAAGATTAGTTTCTAAATATATGTATATGCATATAGTTTCAACTTTCAAGAATTCAAATGCATCAAAGATCTTTGTTTTTGGAATGTAAAAATAAAAGGGCAGCGCGGTGCACTAAAGCTCCCGCTATGCGCAGGGTTCGGGGAAGGGCCCCACCACAAGAGTGTTTGTACGCAACCTTACCTTGCATTTCTGCCGGATGTTGTTTCCAAGGCTTGAAGCCGTGACCTCCTGGTTACATGGCATCAACTATACCAGTTACTCCAAGGCTCCCCTTCCAAAGAGTTTTTTGTCGGGGTTCGAACCCAGCATACGTATTATAAACAAAGTAACTACTCCACATAAGTAGTCCAGTAATAATTACTAGTAGTTAAAATGAACAAATCCTACCACCTACCAACTCATATTCTCTAAAATCTCTCTCTAGAAAAATCTCTCTAAGGGATCCTAATGGATAGTTTTTAGCAGAATGGCGTTGGAGCCACCAGCTGAGCTCCTCCGGCCACCGGACCAGTCCCAAAAAATGTATATTGATATTGTGCATCCAACCCAAAAAGAATCATCGACTAATTCATCCTACATCGTTGGGAATTTGCAATTTAGTGTGGCTATCCCTAAGACAATTTCTGAAGAACAGTCGAAGTAGGCTCATGAAATTATTCTTCAAAGTAATTCGGGACAGATTCGTGTTACTCAAGGTAATGGAAATGATTCTGCCCCTACTGGGAAAAATGGCCAGGCGATTTCTACTGGAGTTGCCTCAGAATCACCTATGGTGCAGCCTCCTTTTTGCACTTCTGCATTGATTCGTCCAAATTCAAGAAGTGGGATGGACTCGTAAGGTCATGGCGCACCCCCCAGTGGCGACCGGTGAGGTTCAAACTCAATGCCAACTGAAGAAGAACAACAATGAGATATTGTGCAGTCAAAAGCCCCAATTGTTGAGCAATCTAGCTCATTGAATTTGGTCTTGAAGGGTACCAATAGCACTGACTTGGCATGAGATGAGGCTGAGATAATTGTCAATGACCAGAATCAATGCCATTCTTCTGATTACAGAAATAAAACTGACTACCAGGTTGATTGTGATGATGAAATCTAGTTTCTCATCTTGCAACACCTACAAATGAGTCCCTTAACACTTATTAGACGCAACAAATTGAGAATCCTCAATTGCAATCCAAGGTAATTGAGGAGGTTACTTATGATTAGAAAAACTGATCTCGGAACCCAAAAATCTATAAGCTGCAAGGAAAAGACTCAAAACCCCACTTAACACCATCAACAGACTGCCAAAGAGCTCCACAATCCTAAGCAAAAACCTTATATTCCTGATAACAGCCCATTGAAAGTCTGATACAACTTCGATTCCTTTAATCCGAACCCCCACAATTCCAAAAACAATGTACCAAAAGAGAATGATTTAAATCCAAGTTCGGCCAATAGAAATTCAAACCACCTTAATACCAAAAGTTCCAATATCCCTGAACCTCCTCTTCCAGTGGTTACTGCAGTCATGGCTACTAGATTGGGAGCTCAAGAAGCCACGAAAAATGCTGACATTCAAACCATCCCTACGATGATCACTACTAAACAAGGTTTGCCGGCCATAGTTTTTTAAAAGGATGATTTTATGGTCAAGCTGGCAGAATGATGCAAGTATACTTTGATTGGAAATTTACTAATACCATGCCAAAAATGGAAGTTATCAGGAAAGTCTTCATTTTGCAAACTGAGCTCCGGGGCGAAGTGAAAATTGTTCATTTTAATTCTAGGCATATATATGTTGACCTTGACAATGAATATGATCACTCTATTGTCTGGTCTAAAGGAAGGATGTATATTGAAGGTCAAATCATGAGATTTAGAGTCTGGACACCTACTTCCAAACCTGAAGAGGAGACACCTCTAGTTCCTGTTTGGGCTATTCTGCCTGAACTTCCTTGGCACTGCTACTGCCCTGAAGCGATGACACCGTTATTGTCACCTATTGGGAAAATTCTGTTTCTTAACTTGGCTACCTACAGGAAGACTAGGGGTAGCGTTGCTAAGGTTAAAATCCAAATTGATCTTACCAAGAAGAGACCACATCATGTTTGGATGGATTTTGATGACTATGAGTATGGAGATGGTAGGCGGCAATCCATTCAATATGAAGGGGTACCTGTTTATTCTCATTATTGCAAGCATCAGGGACATTCTGAGATGGTGTTTACTATTAAAAGAATGGGAGAAGAAAATAAAAGGATGAAAGAGCAAGAAGCAACTACTGCCAGCAATTCTAACATACCGGATACTACTGGAAAAGAGACTGGTACCAGTCAACAAAATCAAGATTCTCAACCTGCTCTCACAGTTGTTAAAGACCATGACAAAAAGATGTCTAAGCCTATGGGGGATGAACCTTGGCAAATCCCAAAAAATGAGGTCACAAGACCAACCAACAAGCTCCTGCTCGTTGCCCCTCAAAAGGAGTACAAACCAGCTTCTACTTTCTCCCAAGTCTCAGAATGTCAGATCAGAATGCTTCCCAGGCAGGTATAATTTAAGCCACGGGAAAATCAACAAATCAAGACCTCAAGCATTGACTCAAATGTTCCCCTCCCCATGGCTCCCCTATTATTTTATCTGATTTTGAAGCTGTTGGAGGTGAGGATGGTGCGGAGGAGAACACTACCAACTCGCAGAAAGGGGCCTGGGTTCTTTTATTTTTTTTATTTTTTTTTTGTGGGGGGGGGGTCATGTTCTGCATGAGCACTGAAAAGACCATAGGATAGAAACCCCTGCTACCACTTGTCAGCCTCTGGACAATGTTGCTTCCCAGGCTACTCCTACTGTGGTTCAAAAGTTGGATAAAAATGAAGTTGAAGCCTTGAATGCTGCAGCTTCTGATAAAGTGAGCTTTTTTTGAAACAGGTAACATGCTTCTGGTAAAGGTGTTGTGGGTGAGTGTTCTAAGGATGTAATATCAGGTCTGGTAATAGACTCAACGGGAAAAGAAGAGGGGCTCTGAAACAGAAACAGGTTGCAGATGAGAAATTTCAGCAGTCTATTAGTAAGGTTTCTGGTCAGCTAACTCAAGAGTATTGGTATTGATTCAGTCCGGCATCCCAATTTTCCTCCTGAAGATGAATTTGAGATAGATACTCAACCAGTTAATGATCAGGATGATGATAATGAAAGATTTGATCAAAGCATTTGGTCCTACTACTTCTGGGAATGAAGATGAAATAAATGTGGTTATTGGAACCAAGGTTTATCTCCCATAGGATTTCAACACACTACAAAACAACAACAACAACATTCCCAGTATATTCCCACAATGTGGGGTATGGGGAGGGCAAGTGTACGCAGGTTAGTAAGATCAATATAGTGTGATTATTTTTTTCTTTTCATTAGGAAAATATTGTGGTGTATACTAGGGCGATTATTACTATTCCTTATCTTGAGCCGGGGGTCTATCGGAAACAGCCTTGCTACTTCTTCGGAAGTAGTGGTATGGACTGCGTACATCTTACCCCCCCCCCAGACCCCACTATGTGGGAATACACTGGGTTTGTTGTTGTTGTTGTATACTAGGGCGATTAAGGATATGTACGACGAAGCCAAACTCGTGTTAGGCCTGTGGAACAGGGGGTTACATCAGGGATCGACTCTTATCCCCTTTTTATTTGCCTTGGTGATGGATGCTTTGATGGGGCAAATTCAAGATGAGGTGCCACGGTGTATGCTATTTGTGGATGATGTAGTAGTCCTGGTTGATGTGGAGTAAATACTAGGCTGCTGCTTCTTATTTGCCTAAACTTTGGTGAGCAAAGTCAGCCGATACATGTGCTAATGATGTACCAAGCACCTGGTGGTTGGTCTAGGTGCATGCAAACTAACACAGGAACCACTACTATTAAAAAAATAAAATGGTGGATTTCCCATTTCATTTTTTGATTTCCCACAATATTTTAGCATCCAGCAGTTACCAGATGAAGCTAGAGGGTACTTCAAGCCTGACAAGATGGCCATGGCTAATTCCAGAAGATGGAAAATGAAAAGGATTAAAGAACCTCCTTGATTTTGGAAAGACTGCATTGAGCCCGACACCTGGTGGATAAAATACTAGGATGTACCAGGTTGTTTCTTCTTATTTGCCTAAACTTTGGTGAACAAAGATAGCTGATACATGTGCTAATATGATGTACCAAACACCTGGGGGAGAGTCTAGGTGCGTGCAAACTAACAAAAGAACCACCAATATTTATTTAAAAAAAAAAACAGGTTCTAAGTTAATGTAGAGACACTCAATTTATTTATCTTGTTTGCAGCACAAACAATTGGAAGAGCTTCTTTTTTTGGATAGAAAAGGTGTCAGGGCCAACTTCCACACACCTCAACTAGTCCCATGAGATACCGATCACCTCCTACCAGAATCAGCTACCAGATAACTCTTAACTCTGTCCACCATGGACATGACAGATAGGAAGAAATCACCAAGTGTTTTTGTCTCTGCAGGGATTTGAACCTGAGCCCTCATAGTTTTCAACCCACTTCATTGACCACTTAGCCACACCCTCGGGTGCAACTACCGGAAGGAAATGATCTTTAGCAGGTGCCCCATTTTTAAAGGATCCCTATTAGTTACATCATTTGAACAACCAAAAAGACACAAATATGCTACCAATAGTAATGATATTCCTCAAGAATGATAGTCAAGCAACTCACTAATAATAATGGCATTTTACAAGAACGATAACCAACTTGAAAAGCACAAACTATAAAAGAACCTTCTATGTTATGCAGGGGCATACTATAGCTTTTGCAGATATAGGGCAAGCTGTACATGTCTATTGTTTGTTATCATCTAGCAAAGAAGATGTTTTATAAATTGAAAGTGAAAGGAGGACTCTAACCATTCCCGTCCAAGCTCCATTGCACGTCCGGTAACCCAAAGGAATATAAGACCATCAGTTTGCAGTGCAGGAACATTTAGAGTGCGCATTTCATCATCAGCCATTGTCCCATAAGGCAATTCCATATGAATATCCCATGGTGGATCAGCCATTATAACTCCAAACTGCCCTAAAATATCCATTCTAAATGACCGTATGTCACAATTAATCCATTGTGGTTCACCAAGCTCTACTTCTGAACAGTAATGAGCACGCTGAGGCTTCAAAGGCCTAGGAGGGGGCAAGGTAGCTGCTCCCATCATCAGGGGTGATACATCCGGTGTCGAGTCAAGCTCATAATGTACATATTTGCATGTCTGCCAATTAAATAAGTGTAACTAATCTATTTCCAGCAGATATAAGCAAATCCTTGTGTAAGCGAGTTAGTCAGGGAAATCACCTTCATGTGACGGCAAGTATCAAGAAAAGAGCAATCACCCAAGTTGACATCAGTATGCGCAGCAATTATTCGCCGAAAATGAACCTAAAATGCATCATAATAAAGTTGTCATATCTACCCGAAATAAAGGCAAATGATAAACCCAAAATGCATCATAATAAATTACCATATCCATCCGAAATAAAGATGATAAACCAGTGTCTAAAAGTGAAAGAACACAAAAAAGGTCAAGATCCATGGGACTTGTTGAAGTGAAAAGCAAGAAATGAAGTGCATGCTTCTTTTGAGTGAAGTTCACAGAAAATTAAAATCATACATATATGAATTTAGTATAATGATCTTCAAAATTCAATAAAATAACTGATCTTGACATCCGGTGTGCAACAATGCCGATTTAATCAAGCTCCTCAAAGTTGAGAATCGAAGAATAGACTTTTGGGTGACTTCATGTGTCACTCTTTGAAGAGCACACTTAACAGAAACACCTAGATTGGCCCATGAAACGATGACCCCCCCCCCCCCTTTTCTTCGTCTCACTCTAATCGTCAAAGCAATAACTTCAATAAACATTGTGATTAACACCATCTACAATCTTTATTAATAGTTAGGAGTACCATAATATGTTCAAACCAAACGGTAACATAAAAGCTTCAATAAAAATTTTAACGCAGTGACAACTAAAATGACTTGGTCTAACCTTATCACAAGCAATGTAGGAACCAGATTGGCGTCGACAATCCTCCTTCGTTAAAGCTGAACAATATTCCTTCACCTGGGAACCACCTTTGCTTTTGAACTGAAATACAATTTAAATAAAAAGGCAGCTTTTAACATGACATAATGCACTACAAAAGCTTTATCAAAGAACAAGAGGCAAGAAAACAGGTGCAGCAGAAAAACATAGGAAATTCAAACAAATGAGGGATCACATTTCAACTGAAATGCAAAAAATGACACAATTAGAGAGAAGAAGAAATGAATTTGGCATACCGAAACTCAAGTAGAAATATGAAATAGCTGTGACTTGGCAAGTTTCACTTAATTCCATAATAATGCATTGTACCAAGGAATGCAAAACAATTCATTATATCTGCGAGAAATTTATATCTGTCGAAATTATCAAACAGAGTTGTTGAGGAAGTTGGAGAATGATCAGTTGGAGGATGCAGAGAAGGTGGCGATTACGGAGCTTGGAGGAGAGTCTGGAGCGATAATGGCAGTGGAAATGGCGTTGAATCGATGGTGGAGGATAATGGCTGGGTTGAATTGGAAAATTTTGTGGTTAGTGGGAAATCTAGGATTATTGTGTTGAATATTGATAGGACTAGGTTATTGAAAAAATTGCCGGAAAGTAGGAAGAAAGATGGGAGTGTTAGTGGAGGAAATTGGGGTAATCAGGAGATCCAATAACTTCTCTCCAATCTTTGATTTCTGCATTTCCCTACAACTTTTCTCATTCAATATATTCTCTAAATCTTTCATCTCATCTTCTTCTGTCCTACGCTTCAAAGCAATAGAATTTCCTCCTACTACAGGCCCATTTGGCCCCATTGGCAGTCTAGGCATCCGAGGTGGAACACCAACACCTCTGGGCATCCCCACCATACCTGGCATTCCTCTATGCCCACCTCTCAGTCCGCCCATATTCCCACAAAACATAGCTGTCACCCCTGCATATGTGGATGCTCCCACATTTCACTCATTGTCCTTCCCATCCCAAAAACTCCTCCATTATCACTCCCTCTTTTCAACATCTCCTGACTAGCCCAATTTCCTCCATTAACAATCCCCCAACCCTGCTTACACTCCGGCAATTCATTCAATAACCTAGCCCTATTAGTATTCATCACCATAATCCTAGATTTCCCACTAACAACAAAATTCTACAATTCAACACAACCATTATCCTCCGTCATCAATTTCAACGCCATTTCTACTGCCATTATCACCCCTGACTCCCCTCCAAGCTCTCTTAAGTGCCACCTTCTCCGCATCCTCCAACTGATCATTCTCTAAATTCCTCAACAACGACGACGAGTCAATAGCAGTAACCGGCACTCTCTCCAACAAACAAACCACAACCATCGTCCTTACAACCAACAATGGTCCCCACATTCATCAATTACCATCTTCTCCTCGTCACTAAAGATCTAGAAATTTCAGAAACACGTTCGTTGATCTTTGGGGAGAGCAAATTAGGGTTATGGCTGGGGGTGTTAGGGAGGGGGGTAGGTAAAGGGGGAAAGGGTTTTCCATTGAAGGAGCAAATGGTTTTAAGGGAGAGGTCGAGTGAAGAAACGATGTCGGGTGCTACGGTTTGCAAAGACGCGATGAGTTATAATTGAGCATTGTGTACGGGTTTCATGTTGTTGCCGGAGCTCCTTCACGGTTGCGATTTCGTCAGTGCCGTCAGAGTGAGTTTCCATTGTTGGTATTTTTCTTCAATCTTACTTCAGATCGCGAGGTTTATCAGTGGAGAAGGGTTTTGTGCGAGGTCTTTTTTTATGTTGAACTAAAGAGGGAAAATCAGGAAATGATACTACTCCTCACCCAACTTTGCTGATTACTAAACTAATATTTTAATTTATTAAAAATTACTCAAAGTAAAGAAACTTTTGAATCTTGTGGTTTTAAATAAAAGATATGTCAAATGTACCAAAAATGTCATTTAATCTTGTGGTCTTAAACATGCCACATGGAAAATTGCAATTAAAGAGTTGCTAAAAAGGGAAGGGTCATTCTTTTTTAAACGGACTAAAACAGAAAGTAGGTCAAACAAATTAAGGAGGACGGAGTATACAACAAGTCAACAATATGTGCAGTGTAATGTCACAAATATGATTTGAGGAGGTTAGGATGAAGCAGATCTATTTTTCTGAGGGAACTTCCATATGGAAATATTGAGTTTAGGTCCAAATAAAATAGTTTAGGAGGAAGCAGATCCATATACAAATATATCTCTTGTTTGAGTTTAGGTCCAAATATATCCCTTCCATTATATGAGATAATGCACTACAAAAGATTAGCAAAGAAACAAGCAACAAGAAAACACGTGCAGCAGAACAACATAGGAAATTCAACTTTAAAAGGCATCAATTAAATATGAGATAATGCACTACAAATGCTTTAGCAAAGAAACAAGCTGACAAGAAAACACGTGCAGCAGAACAACATAGGAAATTAAAACAACAAGGATAAGAGGACTCATTCTAACTAAAATGCAACACTGACAAAGTTAGAGAGGATGAGAAATAAATTTGGCACACCGCAATTCACGTATAGATATGAAATAGCTCTGACTTAACAAGTTTCACTTATTTCCATAATGCATTATATCAAGAAAAGCAAAAATTAATCAATTCATTAGATCTGCGATTAATTTGTATCTATAGAAATTATCAAACAGAAAGTTTATTAATACCCTCGCAGCGACGGCAGATTCCTTCGCAGTGGGACGATGAATAAGGTCCAATAACTCCTCTCCAGTTTTCGATTTCTGCATTTCCTTGAAACTTTTCTTATTCAACATATTCTCTAAATCCTTCATCTCATCTTCTTCTGTCCTAGGCTTCAAAGCAATAGAATTTCCTCCTCCTACAGGTCCACTTAGACCCATTGGTGGTCTAGGCATAGGAGGTGGAACACCAACACCTCTCGGCATCCCCATCATACCTACCATTCCTCTATGCCCACCTCTCGGTCCGCCCATATTCCCGGGAAACATGGCCGTCATCCCCTGCATATGTGGATGTTCCCACATTTCACTCATTGCCCTTCCCATCCCAAAAACTCCTCCACTATCACTCCCTCTTTTCACCATCTCCTGACTACCCCGACTACCTCCACTAAACCCCTCACTCTGCTTACTCTCAGGTAATTCTTTCAACAACCTAGTCCTATCAATATTTAACACCATAGTCCTAGATTTCCCACTAACAACAAAATTCTCCAATTCTACACAAGCATTATCCTCCGCCATGGACTTCAACGCCATTTCTATAGCCATTATCGCCCCTGAATCCCCTCCAAGCTCCCTCATCGCAACCTTCTCCGCATCCTCCAACCGATCATTCTCCAACTTCCTCAACAACGTCGAGGAATCAATAGCAGTAAACGGCACTCTCTCCAACAAACACACAGCAACCATCGCCCTTACAATCGACAACGGCCCCCCACACTCATCAATCACAACCTTCTCCTTCTCACCAGCACTAGTCGTACATAGTTCGGAAACACGTTTGTTAACCCTCGGGGCAACGAGTAAATTAGGGTTATGGTTAGGCGCGGTAGGAAGGGGGGTGGGTAAAGGGGTAAAGGGTTTTCCAGTGATGGTTGAGATGGTTTGAAGGGAGAGGTCGAGGGAAGAGGCGATGTTGGGTATTTTGGTCTGTAGAGAAGCGATGAGTTCTAATTGAGCGTTGCGTAGGGTTTGTATACGGGTCTCGTGTTGCTGACGGAGCTCCTTTATGGCGGTCAGTTCGTCGGCGCCGTCCGAGTGAGGTTCCATCTTTTTCTAGTTTTTCTTCGATGTCAGTTTCAGACAAGGGTTTTGTGTGAGGGTTTTTCTTTTTTTTACTATGTCGAATGAAACAAGAGAAAATCCTCCGTTGGAGGTGAGAAATGAATAGGTGGAGAGATTTTGGTTAGTGTAGCGGTGAGCTGGAATGGCGGAAATTATATAAGGGGTAGTTTGGTAGAGTGTATTGAAATATTAATGTAGGTATTAGTTTAATGTGTATTAGTAGTATTTTGTTTGATATATTTTTTTTTATCTTATGTATAATTAATGTATACTTTATTGTGTATTATTAATATATCAAAATTCATGGCATTAGTAATGCAATGGATCTAATGTATACATTAACATGCTTAAAGACCCTATTACCTTTCAAAAAAAATTCTGCATTCTTTCCAATATATATATTGAGGGTATTATGTAAAAAATAATTTTTTTTTAGAAATTATGTAATTTATATTTTTTTAATACATCAAATCAAATACTGTATAAGAAAAATACAAGCATGACTAATGCAAACATAATTAAAATAAGCATTATTAATACATCATATTTTGTATTATTCTTATAAACCTTAAGGAGAGTGAAAATTGTGTTGGCGGTGTGCGAGTTAAAGAGCCGTTTGGCTAATATGCATATCCAAGGAGTATATAGTTTTTGGACAAAATTTGACAAAAAGTTTTTGGTCATACAATTTGCCCTTATTTGGTAAAAATAATTTGAATTCCTAAAATTTAGAAAAAAAAATAATTTTTGGGTCAAATTTTGTTATTTGAGAATGTTTAAAAATTTAAATTTTAACTCAATTTTTTATATTTTATAAAAATATTCCATCGTGTATAATCTAACGAATATCTATTTGTCAATCAATTTCTTTAATATACCTTGTTATTTAATTCAAGCATGTAAAAATATTAAAGCATAGTACTTGTAAAAGTAATGTAAATAGAAAAATTGAATACTTCATTGTGAGTTGAGAAAACTTCAGTAGCTCCTATACTGATTTGTGAAATTATTTATAAGCAGGTTGGAGTTTATAATTTATTAATTTAATTTTTATGATGGAACATGTGTATTATAAAATAAAGTAATACAAAAGTATGGATAAATTTAATAGTTTATAGAACTTATGAATACAAATCATTTTTTTTTAAAGAAAAGTCAAATATTATTTTAAAGACTATGCACATACACATGATGAAACTTCACCAAAAATGACTTGCCAAAAATATTTGAGAATTTATGTCAAAACACTAACTTAATTTTCTAAGAAAAAAAAGGGGGTGGGGGGAGGGGGTGTTATCAATTGAATTGTAAAGAGGTGAAAATCGTGTATTTTTGTTAAAAAAAGAAAGACAAATATATCTCTAAATTATTATAAATGGTATGCATATACCATCCATTATACTTTGCATATGTATATACCCTTGTCGTTTATGTTTTGAATTATGTATGACCTTTACCCAAACTGAGGAATACATGGCTTAATCCTGTGCAGTTACCCCATTTTATATTCTTACCCGCGAATTTAAATAACTCACCCAATTAGACTTAAAATACACCTAGATTCATTATCCAAAATTAAAATAACCCAATCAAACCTAATAACCTAACTCGACTCTATCTCTGTAGAAACTTCAAGAGGCTATCTAACATACGCGTAACAGAGACGCGTCACATTTTTCTCTCACTGAGATAAAGAAAATTCTAGATTCGATTCTAGTTTCTCCTTTGTGTGATAGAGAATCGAGTAGAGATCTTTGAATGTATCATCCTTTTCCATCTACGACCTTTCATTTGGTTGCTTCCTTATTTTGATTTGTTTTGGGATTTGGGTGAAATTTTTTCCTAGGATTACACTTTAATATCTTTTTTCAGAGATTTGTTTGTTGTTTGTGAGTTTTCTACAATTTATTGAATAATTTTCTAGTTTATTGTTGATTTTCGAATTTGATTGATATTTTTTTCTAAGGTTTTACTTTGATGTCTTTTTTCAGAATTTTGTTTAGGATTTCTGCACTTTAATGTTAAAGAAATATCTTATTATTCTATAATTTTACTTTATTATGATTTTTCAGAGATCTTTTTGAAGTGTCACCATTATTGTCGGTCTCTTTATTCTCTTTGTGGATTGACTTTTACTTTCAAGCAATTAAAAAATATTCAACTTATCATTAGGAGTTTGTATATATAGTTAAACAAATATTTCGATTCAAAATCATAAATATTAGATATTAAAATATGTCTTCGTTTGTTGTTCTTTATAACTGAGTGCAAATATGCACTCCCTTCATTTTTATTTTTTTTTGTGTATAAAATGTGAGAATAATATCTTTTTTTATCTATTTGTGACTTGTTTTTTGTTAAATGATTCGTAATTTTATGGTTAAGTATTAGTTTTTTCTATTTTGTTATGGTTTATTGTTAGTTTTTTCTATTTTGTTACGTCAGGGTTTTTTCTTTTTTCTTCTTCTTCCTAATTAGTAGCTTAGTATAATTTGATGAGTTGTTATGTCTATTTATTTACTATCGTCTAGAATATATTTTTTATTAATATTCTTAACTGTTACGTAGCTTTAACATGTACTACTATTTATGCTTAACTGTTAGTAAACTATATAATTTTTTGTACGTAAAATGCAATTTACATAACTATTAATTTATATATGTCAAGTTTTTTTTCTTTTTTTTCTAATTTGTTATCTAATAGTGTAAAATGGAAAATGTTACCATATACTTTTAGCATGGTGGCAGTTGTGTTAAACATAAGACTGTCTAACGGGCCGGGCTGGTTCAACCCGGAACCGGCCCTCTCATTCTTACCGGGTTCCGGGCCGGTTACGGGCCGGGTTTGGCCTTAACCGGTCCGGGACGGGCCGGGCTGCACAGTAAAAATATTAAAATCCACCCGGAACCGGCCCACTTAACCCAATCCGGTCAAACCCACTAAAACCCGGTCAAACCCGGTCAAACCCGGTTAAAAACCGGTCAAATATACACTATATACGCTATATACATAATATATACATTAAATATACACTTTTATAGAAGATATATACACGTGTATACATTAAATATACACTTGTATAGAAGATATTAAAATTATAAATCGTTAAATAAAAAAAAATAAAAAACAACGACTATACGTTAAATATACACGTCTATAGAAGATCTATTAACATTCATACACTCTATTCTATGTATATGTAATACTTTAAATGAGATATACTACAATATATATACATTACAATATATATTTGTATAGTTATATACTAATTTATAAAACATATACACATGTATACGTTAAATATACATGTCTATAGAAGATCTATTCACATATATACACTCTATTCTATGTATAGGTAATACTTTAAATGAGATATACTACAATATATATACATTACAATATATATTTGTATAGTTATATTCTAATTTATAAAATATATACACATATATACGTTAAATATACACGTCTATAGAAGATCTATTAACATTCATACACTCTATTCTATGTATATGTAATACTTTAAATGAGATATACTACAATATATATACATTACAATATATATTTGTATAGTTATATACTAATTTATAAAACATATACACATGTATACGTTAAATATACATGTCTATAGAAGATCTATTCACATATATACACTCTATTCTTATGTATAGGTAATACTTTAAATGAGATATACTACAATATATATACATTACAATATATATTTGTATAGTTATATTCTAATTTATAAAATATATACACATATATACGTTAAATATACACGTCTATAGAAGATCTATTAACATTCATACACTCTATTCTATGTATATGTAATACTTTAAATGAGATATACTACAATATATATACATTACAATATATATTTGTATAGTTATATACTAATTTATAAAACATATACACATGTATACGCTAAATATACATGTCTATAGAAGATCTATTCACATATATACACTATATACGCTATATACACAATGTATACATTAAATATACACTTCTATAGAAGATATATACACCTGTATACATTAAATATACACTTCTATATAAGATATATAAACATATACACATGTATACATTAAATATACACTTGTATAGAAGATATTAAAATTATAAATCGTTAAATAAAAAAAAATAAAAAACAACGACTAAGGAGTGAATGAATTTGTGGAATTTTATTGATTGCAAAATGATCCAAAATTTATAATTTACATGAATGAAAAATCTATAAATTATGCATCATTTTTTCCAACTCATTCATGTTAATATTAATTGGAACTTGCATAGGGTAGTCGAAGTCAACGGGGGAAAAACCCTGCATTGGACTTGATTCTGCTGAGTTCTCCCGTGAAGTCATAATTTCTTCAAGTTTGAGGTCGTCGTTGGGCTCTGGTTCCATTCCTTGGTTTCTTCTTTCTGCTCTAATCCAATCTCTGAGGCAAACTAAAACATTCATTGCGTTGCTTCCCAATGAGTGTCGGTTGTCTCCAAGCTGCTGTCGTCCCTGACTGAAGGCGCTCTCTGATGCAACGGTTGACATAGGAACATTCAAGATATCTCTGGCTAATCTTGAAAGTACAGGATATTGTGATTCATTATTCCTCCACCAATCCAGCGTGTTGATCCGTCGTCTGCGATCCTCTGGTGGCGTCCGCAGATAATATTTTAGCTCTTCCCGATAAGTTGATGTGTAAGCTCTCTCATCCACACTGTTCCAACAAGTTAAATCATAAAACGAATCAGGAAAACCACTATGTGCCGGCCTTTTAGAAGCTGATGGCTCCTCGGGAGGATGAGGAGCGACAGTTGGAGTGATATTTGTAGGTACGGCTGAATCATATAAATCAGCATAGTGATTATATAATTTTTCTATATAATCTTTTGCATCAGCCGTAGCCGTCCACAAATCAGGTTGTATTTGTTCAGAATCATGGTTAGTATTTATTTCTAAGTTAGTATAAATAAGAGTACTAAAGTGACACATATGATTATATTTCATGCACGGATTTAACATAGCAGCAACCAAGTAAATAGGGGGAATCGGGAAGAAATATTTTTTAAATTTCGTAAACATAGCGCCAACAGCTTCTTTATAACCTTCTTTATCTTTATATTGTCGGAGCAAACCAGAAATATCGGCTATATATGCCAAAATATTACAAACAGTAGGATAATATGCACCGGAAAATTCAACCGTAGCTACATAAAATTTTTCTAAGAACTTAACAAGATCATTAATTATAACCCAATCAGAATTATGTAGCATGCAATCAGCAGAATCAGCAAATGAACCACAATGTTGGTTAAAAGCTAGTGTAATAGGAATTCTATATTTATAACAAGTTTTTAAAAATTCATACGTAGAATTCCATCTAATATCAATTTCCTCAGGCATCAAAATCGGTGCAAGTCCATTTTCTTGACATTTAACTTTAAATTCTTTAATTCTAGATCTACGATTATTTCCTTGAATAAAACCAACAGCAAGACGAATTTTTTCAATATAAACCTCAAAAAAGTCAAGACCATCTTTTACAATTAAATTATATATATGACATGCACACTTAACATGAAAAATTTCAGGAAAGGGCGGAGATAGCGTAGATTTTATTTTTGTTATAGCAGTCTTGTTGTTAGAAGCATTATCAAAAGCAATACATAAAATTTTATTTTCTATACCATAATATCCGGCAATTTTAATAATAGAATCAGCAATAAATTGTCCAGTATGTTTCCGATCTTCATCATATAAAAAAGCAAGAATACGTTTTTGCATTATGAAATTACTATCCATCCAATGACAAGTAACGGTTAAATAATCATTTTTATTTACAGCACGACCAAGATCGGAAGTTAGGGACAATCTACATTGAATATTTTTTAAGAATGTTGATAAATAAAAACAATATTGTGAATGGAGTCTAAAAATATCAGACCGACAAGTAGTTCTAGGAATACCATTAAACATAGGATTATAAATTGCTTGTATATAACGAATAAAGGCATCAGAAGAAGGAAAACTAAAAGGCAAACAACCCACAGCTACCATTTTAGCTATTTCTTCTCTGTCCCTCAATTTATTATACTTTTTCGCTACTTGACCGGTTGTTGGGTCCATTCTAGTTTGCGTTGACCCACCAACATCCCCACCACCTTTTGCAATATTCAACTCTCTAGTGTGATCTTCAGCTATATGTCTCATTAACGTACCCGTACCCCCTTGCTTACCGCCACTTCTATGCTTATATTTTTGTTGACAAATATTGCACTGCACCTCAATATCTGATATACGTTCAAAAAATTGCCATGCAATACTAGTTCTTTTACGGGGTTTTGGGGCACTGGGAGGACGGGAAGGGAGATTAACTGATTCAGATCTAACGTTAGCATGTCCTACTGCGGGTGTTTCAGCAATATTTTCATCATCTTCGTCTACATTAACTGCATCTACTTCATTTTCTTCTTCTATACCGTAATTTTCCTGAAATTCTACATAATCCATATCGTGAGCACCTACACCTATTTCTTCCTCAAAAGGTGTACCAAGCGGTACCGGAGGCGAAGTCACACGGGTATATCTATTACTTGAACTACCTCTACCGCTAGTAATTCGCTTTTTACTACCACTACCGCTTCCGGGACAAAAATTTCTAACACCTTTAGTAGCGAGGTTTTTTAATTTATCCATAATATAAATTAAATTAAACTAAAAATATTCAAAATACACAAATATAATAAAATTAAATATTAAACAATTAATACAATAAATAAAAATTAAACGTAAGAGATGGAACGACAATACCAAATTTTGGAAGTATCCGAAGATTGCGACTTTAGAAACTTCCGCTCGTACTTTGTAAACGAAAAATTAAAAATTTAAATTGAACACTTTAAGAAATTAAATATATTGAATATTTGAGAATTGAGAATTGAGATTTGAGAGAGAATGAGATTTGAGAGAGAATGAGATTTGAGAGAGTGAAAAATTGTGTGAGAAATGATTTGAAGTTGTAGGGTATTTATAGATTTATTTTGGGGATTAAAAAAAATATATATATATTTTTTTTTTTTTTTTTAAGTTAATGGGCCCAAACTAGCCGTTTGGACCCAAAAACGGTAATATAGCCGTTGGGCCAACGGCTAGTTTGGCCCAATAATTTTTTTTTTTTTTTTTTTTAATTCCGGGCCGGTTTCGGGCCGGTTAACCGACGGGCCTGGACCGGGTTGGTCCGGGCCGGGTTAACCGGGCCCAGTTTAAAAAAAAAACCGGACCGGAACCCGGAACCCTAAAGCCCTAGGGCTTACCGGGCCGGGTCAAACCGGTCCGGTTTGATATGTAGGGCCGGTTCGGGCCGGTTCGGGCCGGCCCGGCCCGGCCCGTTTGACAGGTTTAGTTAAACATCTAGAAGCATTTTATGAGAATGAATTGATCCACTATTTAAAGGGGTGTGATCTTGACCTTCTCTCTTTTATTAGTTTTGTGAATGAGTACACATGTAAGTTAAACTTTGTAAATATCTAACAACTTATTATATTTGAATCTTTTGGCAAATATTTTGAAACACAAGAAGATCAAGATTAGCATATGATTATTTTTGTATTTGAGGATTACCATTTCATTCACTTATTTTTTATTGATGGACTGTAAGTCAGATTTTAATGTACTTGACAATGTTAAGATAGATTTTAATGTACTTGACAATGTCATGCATGCTGATTCATTTTTTATTCATATCAATTTGATGAAACAGAAACATATTGTAGTAAGTGTGGCATAGATAATGAAGCAAGAACAAATTTTAGTAAGAGTGAAAGTGATGGATTTGATAATATTGTTACAAAAAAAGAAGAAAGTATAACATATAATTTGCAAGATTATAAGAAGATTTTAAGGATATGACCTTCAAAAACATATCAGAAGCAAGACAACTTTGTAAACTTTGTGCTTTATCTAAGAAGGTAAAACTTATTTGTGATGAAAAAAAGTGATTTAAAAAAAGATTGAGATATAAATATAATGTTGGTGATGTCGCCCTTCCAACAGACAATGAGCCCCACACTCATAAATCACCACCTTCTCCTTCTCGCTAACAATACTCGTACATAGATCGAAAACACGTTCGTTAACCTTCGGGGCAACAAGTAAATTAGGGTTATGGTTGGGCGCGATAAGAAGGGGGTTGGTAAAGGGGTAAAGAGTTTGCAAGTGACGGTTGAAATGGTTTGAAGGGAGGGGTCGAGGGAAGAAACGATGTTGGGTACTCTGATCTGTAAAGAAGCGATGAGTTCTAATTGAGCGTTGCATAGGATTTGTATACGAATTTCTCGTTGCTGACGGGTCTCCTTTATGGCGGTGAGTTTGTTGGTGCCATCGAAGTGAGTATCCATCTTTTGCTAGTTTCTTCGATGTCAGATTCGGATGGTGTGAGGTCTATTAGTGAGTATCCATCTTTTGCTAGTTTCTTCGATGTCAGATTCGGATGGTGTGAGGTCTATTAGTAGATAGACAACAATTTAGTCTTAGGGTCTTATGAAAGAACAAAAAATCCTCCATTAGTTGTGAGAAATGCATGTGCATATAGGTGGAGTGATTTTGGTCAGTGTAGCGGTGAGTTGGGATGGCAGAAATTATGATTCCGTTTGGCCATGAAAATAATAATCTTTTGGAGTTGGAGTTGGAGTTGAAGTCGGAGTTGATGTTGTGTTTGGTCATGAATATAAATTGTAGTTGTTTTTAAAATTTTGTGAGAAAAACAGGAGTGGAAAAAGTGAAAATAAGTTTTACTTGTTTTCACCTTTTCAAAAAAAAAATTCACTAAAGTAAAATAATTCTTATGATCAAACACTGTACTACTATTTTTGCTAAGGGAGAGTGAAAATTGTGTTGTTGGTGTATGAGTTAAAGAGATGTTTGGTCATACATATCCAAGTAGTTTTTGGAAAGAATTTGATAAAAAAAAAATTTGGTCATAGGATTTGTCATTATTTGGTAAATAATTTAAATTCCTAAAAACTAGTAAAAATTAATTTTTGGGTCAAATTTTATTATTTGAAAACTCTTAAAAGTTTAAACTTTAACCAAAACTTTATCTCTAATACATTAAAAATGTTAAGGGTCTTAGAAATATTATTTGAATTTTTGTCCTTTATTATAAGTCTCCGTTGACAAAATTGTCTTTTTACATATTTTTTTTAATTATTATTTTGTTATATTTATAATATTAACTCCTAAAATATATAAGAAGAGTTAAACATTAAAGACTCCAAAAATATATAGGAAAATTTAAATCCTAAGGACTCCTAAAATATATAATATATGCTAAGAAAAAATATAGGCTAAATGCGATAAGAAAATTAGAAGCAGAAAACCAACACTTCATTCGTTGTCTTTTATGTTTTTTCTTATAGAAGAAAAAACCCACAATTTTCCAGCTAGGCTTTCTTGATTTCACTTTTAATTTGCCTCATAGAATAGAATTCATATCTTAAGCTCTAATGGAATCAGACATGATCTAAATCGAGGCATAGTGATTCTCGTCAAATAGTATAAATTACGCTATGTTTTTGGCTTAAATTTTGGATGAGGATGAAATTATGTTTGGATTAACAATTTGGAGATAATACATCAAACCCCCGAACTTGTCCCGACAACTTACTTTAGCACTTAAACTAACTTTCTATTTATTTACCCCCCTTAACATCTTTAAAGTAAATTAATTTCACCCCTAATGTTGACGTGACATTTTTAAAAAGAAAAAAAGGTTAAAAAAAAAACGCGTGAATTTTATTTTTTTTAAAACTACTAATATATATATATATATAAATCTCTTCTTCTTCTTCACCTATCCCACCCCCAAACCCGTCAACAGCCCCCCCCCCCCCACTCCTCCTTCGCCAAATCCACCACCAAACCCGCCAATACCCCCACCCCACTTCTCCTCCAATTACAAAAACTGTCACCCCCCACCTTTAATTTCTCCTCCTTCAACCCCTTAGATCAATAAAAAAAAGAATGAAGTTGAATTTAAAAATTAAAAAATCGACATGGTTTGTGATACGGGTACGACCACGGAGGTGAGTGAGTGCGAGAGTGGATGAACCCGAGACTTGGAGTGTACACGTGAAGTGCAAAGGAAGGCCTAACTAGGCTCCAAAATCAGTCCATACAATGCACTCCAAGGGAGCCCACTTGAAGACTTTGACTAAAGGGTCATTTTAGATATTTCACACTATTCTTGTAATACACTATAAATACAACCTTCTAGGGATTCATT
The DNA here is from genome assembly GCA_030864215.1 of Capsicum pubescens. NCBI lineage: Eukaryota > Viridiplantae > Streptophyta > Magnoliopsida > Solanales > Solanaceae > Capsicum > Capsicum pubescens. Next base: position 202,723,753 of record CM061545.1, on the reverse strand, counting down.
TATTAGATTTTGATGATGATGAATGTTGTATAACATTGAAAGACAAGTTATCTCTCCTTGAGGCATAAATCTGAAATTGTAACTAGGGAAATCAACTTGAGTGTGGAATCACTCGTGTTGGATTCAAGCTTGGAAACGTTGGTCCTTGGGAGATCGAGATCCCTCTTGTGCCTACGTAGGAGATAGGTTAGTGTTGTGTGTAGTATTAAAGGTCCAAGGGTATAACAATTCTTGGGTTGTTAATATTAGGCCAAACCCATCGATAAACCCTCAAACTTTTCCCTAAAATTCACTTAGGCCCCTAAACTAAGACCTATACCTATTAAACCCCTAAACCTCCCCAATTTGGTTCCAATTGGGCATATTTTGCCCAATCAGCTAGAAGCTCAAAGTGTGTGTTGCACACACGCACTGATGTGGCAAAAACAACGTTGATATGGATAAAACAACGAATTAGAAGCTGACACTTGACATTGAGATCCAAATTATTTAAAATAATTATAAAATTATTTAAAAAATAAAAAACTAATTATTAAAAAGAAATTATAAATTTTAAAAAAATAAAACACACCTCACCCCTATACCGCCCCTCCCCCCTCCCCCCACACACCCTCCTCTTTTTCACGTACTCAAAAACCTTCATTTTTTCCTGTAATGTAAAAAATTATGGGTCCATATATGCACACGCACACACACCCGACCCTTCTTCTCCTTCACGATTTCAGCACCAAAAAATGCGCCCACAATAAGAATTCATGGAGGATTAACTCTCTTTCTTCTCCATTTCAATTGACCAAAAATCCACAACTGTCACCACCTCAATTTCAGTATATCCTTAACCAAAAGAATCGACTTCTTTCTTTTGCTAGCTAAACCGAATCAAATACTCTACATTAAAACCTCAACAAACTCAAATACATTTAAGAGAAGAGAAAATTACAGTTAGCTTACAAACAAACATCAAACCTAAAATTGAGCTATGACAAACACCTTAGTTCAGAATACTATTAGTAAAATTATAGTACTTGTGGTCTCTAGCATGTCGGTGAGGACATGGATGAACTTCCAAGGACTATGGCTTCACTTCTTTCTGTAACGTGCACAGCAACAACCAAACACACCACCTTGAATCGAGTAAATTTTGTTGTTTGAGGCTTTTCGGTCACCGTCATGCTTTGATTTTGAGCAAAATCAACTCATTTTTTAAAATTTAAGAAAAAAAATGAGAAAAAAGAGTAGAAAAAGAAGATGAAGAAGGGGTGGGGGTATCAGATGGGGATGAGAGTTTAAAAAAAATAATTGTTTTAGTAATAATTTTTTGGGCCCTCAGTGCCACTTAGCACGTTTTCATTCATGATTTAGTCAAAAAATAGCCTCCCACGCCCCTCTATTGAGTGAAAACCACGTGCAGTGCCATGTAGGCAAAAAATGCCCAATTGGAACCAAATTGGTAGGTTTAGGGGTTTAATAGGTACAAGCCTTAGTTTAGGGGACTAAGTGAATTTTAGGGACAAGTTTGAGGGGCTATTGATGGGTTTGGCCTTAATATTATTCCCTAATTTGGTCTATCTATCTATCTTTATCTTATTGCACTTTGTAGATTCATAGTGGACTGTTTTGTGTCCTTCTTGAATCCAAAATTTTTTCTCATTGTGTTCATCTTGTTATCATTGTGTTGCTGTTATTTTTGGTGTCAAATGCATCGTTGTTATCTCGTATTGTTGTTGTTGTAGTGAATCCGAGAGTGGTCTCCATCTTAGTCCTCAAATCCTTAAGATTAGTGGACTGTTTTGGAGTTGTTTCGTGTTTCCGTTATTTTTTCCGTATTATTTGGTATCAAAGCCATCGTTGATTTTGTTCTAACAAGATCAATCTTGGGCTTGAGACTTGAAAACTACAAAAAAAAAGTTGAAAACTGAAAATTCCAGAAAAGAGAGCAATCTGTCCATTTTGTGTTCTTGGCCAAAAATTGTGTTTTTGTTGTGTCTTGGCCGAGATTTTTACTTGTCTTTGTTGTCTCTAAGTGTTAATTTTTTTTTCATCACTAACACATTGAGTCTATATCTTGAGTTGAGCTTGAATTGTTGAGATTGTTGTTGTGACAAGTTAATGGCCGTGTATTGATGTTGTTGTTCTTGGCCGTGTGGTGACCTTTCTTGTGGACTTGGGATGGACGTTGTTGGTGTTGTTATTATTCTTGAAAAGTTGTTGTATTCTTATTGTTCATCACAATCTTCACCCCTTGTTAAGACCAAAACACCACACTAAAGGACTTGGCCGTTTGTTGGAAGTTTGTAGTTGACCTTGTTGTTGTTCTTGAGAGATTGTTGTTGATTTTCTTGGTGATTGTTGAAGTGTTCTTGATGTTCTTCCAAACCTTCATACCTTGTTAAAATAAAGTGAAAGTTAGATCCAAAAAGGTGAAAGAAAAAGTGTGAAAACTTTGTTAGTCTTGAAAGACTTACCATCACTCACCAACAAGTCAATCACATCTCAACCACTTTCCCATAAAACAAGGATCCATGTTTTAAGGAGGAGTACAAGTCTAGTCCAAGACTTTGAGTCTTGAAATTTTAATTGAAAAAGAATCTCTAAAGACTACTTTGTGTTTCCCTCCATTGAACAAGTTCCACCAAAGTCCAAATTGAAAAATTGACCAAGACTTGAAATTGGACAACAAAAGTTGTGTGCAACCGAGACCAATACGTGGCTTCCACATCATCATGTTTTACTGTTCATGCAACATATTTAAGCTCAAATTTTAGATTTCTTAGTTACCGTTTGTTGTTTCTTAGTTTCAATTTCGTAGGTTCCAATACTAATTGGCAAACTAGTACTTATCTACTAGATTGTTAGTTAGTTTTTGTGTTCGTTCATTCGTGTTACGCATTTGTTGTGTGTTTTTCTCTTTTTTTTTGAAATCATTGTATCTTGTTGGTTCAAGTCCATAACAAATTTTGCTTGAGTCAACTCAAACGAAAATCTATTCTGGGTAAGAGTAGACTCGACCCTCATTCACTCGCGAAGTACAAGCCGACTTTCAACACTTGTGAAATCAAGTGTGAGACGATCAAGTGTGCGAGAGTGTGGTGCGGTTGTTTCGAACTAACTTGTGTTTTGTTTTGTAGGTGTTCTTTTCTTTTTTTCTTTTAGGTACAATTACAAGGAAATCCGCGGCTTCCACCTCTCAACCCATGGACAACAATGCCACTAATGTCATTTTAGCCTACCTTGACACTATGTCCCGAGACCTAGTTATGGCAAATGAAAGGTTGGATCGTATGATAGGTTAAATGGATCAAGTGGGCTGCCCGGACACACGTCAAGAGAAAGGTCGTAGCTCATGTGAGCTACGAGGTAAAAATGCTATTCCCTACACTCCTATGAACTTAGAATATTGTGTTGTGGCTAGTAGTGTCCAATTGGATGTAGTTGCAAATTTACCTAGAGTAGAGGTATTTGAGTCTCCCTATGGTGATACTCTTGGTGATGTTAGGTTACGTGAGGACCAAACTCTTGTTGTAAGTACGCAAGCACTAGTTGATCCTTTAGATGACAAAATTAATTCTTCTTGTAAGAATGATTTATGTCCATTTAGTGCTAGCCCTTATAACTTGACCAAGGTTCTATTACCAATTGATAAGAGTACTCACACACTAGTTAACCCTTGTGCGAACCAAGGTGAGTCTACGTTGGCATGTGAGTTGCCAACAACTAGTGAGGATGTGAATGGAGATCAACTTACTCATGAATGTATTCCACTACTTGAGCATATGTGTGGCGTGCTTACAAAATCTCAAGTTAGTGATGGTGTTTATAGAGTTGATCTTGATGGTGCATGTGACTCTTTGAACATCTTGTGTGGTAAAAGCCTTGCTAGTAGTTCTGTTCATAGAGATCATGTGTATGGAAATGTTGTAAATGATGGCATATGTCTTTTTGAGGTAGGACTTCTAGGCCGTGTCTCTCTATTCTTGAATGTTTAGTCTTCTTTTAAAGGCAAATGTCATACGTGGTTGTGGGAGTGACATTCTAGGGGAAGGAAGGACTAACCTCGGCTTAGACCCTTGGTTACTTCTCCCATTTGACCCCGGCACCCTCCGAGAATGTGGGAATTTCTACACTTCCTACTTGATGCTTGGTCAAGACGACAAACAATGTTTGATTGTGGGTGCTAATAAAGGAAGGCAAGGTTCTTCCTTGTCTCTTTTTGTTGATGATGACCTCTTCCTTTGTGCTATTTATACTAAGGTTTTCATGTTCAACACAAAGGACCCGTGGGTATACTCCAAGTTTGTCCTACCTTGGCATAGTATGTGATGTGTTATTTTTGCTAACCCTAACCCCTCATGTCATTAGGATGTGTGTTTATTTGTCTTCTCTTGATTTTGCAAGGTACAGATTTGAGGTCGAATCCTTTCCAAGAAGGGAAGGATGATACGGGTACGATCACAGAGGTGGGTGAGTGCGAGAGTGAATGAACCCGAGACTTGGAGTGTACACGTGAAGTGCAAATGAAGGCCTAACTAGGCTTCAAAATTAGTCTATATAATGCACTCCAAGGGAGCCCACTTGAAGGCTTTGACTAAGGAGTCATTTTGAATATTTCACACTATTCTTGTAATACACTATAAATACAACCTTCTAGGGATTCATTCATTAGATTTTGATGATGATAAATGTTGTATAAAATTGAAAGACAAGTCCTCTCTCCCTGAGGCACAAATCTGAAATTGTAACTAGGGAAATCAACTTGAGTGTGGAATCACTCGTGTTGGATTCAAGCTTGGAAACGTTGGTCCTTGGGAGATCGAGATCCCTCTTGTGCCTACGTGGGAGTTAGGTTAGTGTTGTGTATAGTATTAAAGGTCTAAGGGTGTAACAATTCTTGGGTTGTTAATATTATTCCCTCATTTGGTCTATGTAGCTATCTTTATCTTATTTCACTTTGTAGATTCATAGTGGACTGTTTTGTGTCCTTCTTGAATTCAAATTTTGTTCTCATTGAGTTCATCTTGTTATCATTGTGTTGCTGCTGTTTTTGGTGTCAAATGCACCGTTGTTATCTCGTATTGTTGTTGTTGTAGTGAATCCGAGAGTGGTCTCCATCTTAGTCCTCAAATCCTTACAACTCCAAAATAGTCCACTAATCTTAAGAATTTGAGGACTAAGATGGAGACCACTCTCGGATTCACTACAACAACAACAATACGAGATAACAACGGTGCATTTGACACCAAAAATAGCAACAACACACTGATAACAAGATGAACTCAATGAGAACAAATTTCGAATTCAAGAAGGACACAAAACAGTCCACTATGAATCTACAAAGTGAAATAAGATAAAGATAGCTACATAGACCAAATGAGGGAATAATATTAACAACCCAAGAATTGTTACACCCTTAGACCTTTAATACTATACACAACACTAACATATCTCCCACGTAGGCACAAGAGGGATCTCGATCTCCCAAGGATCAACGTTTACAAGCTTGAATCCAACACGAGTGATTCCACACTCAAATTGATTTCCCTAGTTACAATTTCAGATTTGTGCCCCAGGGAGAGAGGACTTGTCTTTCAATGTTATACAACATTCATCATCATCAAAATCTAATGAATGAATCCCTAGAAGGTTGTATTTATAGTGTATTACAAGAATAGTGTGAAATGTCCAAAATGACCCCTTAGTTAAAGTCTTCAAGTGGGCTCCCTTGGAGTACATTGTATGGACCGATTTTGGAGCCTAGTTAGGATTTCCTTTGCACTTCACGTGTACACTCCTAGTCTCAGGTTCATTCACACTCGCACTCACCCACCTCCGTGGTCGTACCCGTATCAGTTTGGATGTTTGGTTATTGATTTTAGAGAATTTGGAGTTGATTTAGTTGAATTTTTCAAGTGGATTGAATTTATTATCACTATTTTATGGTATTTTTTATGGTGGTAATTGACTTTTTCAAGTGGGTTGAGTTTTCCGGCGAAAATTCACCGAAAAATCTGGCAGGTGTGGCTGTGTTGGGGTGGATGGAGGTGTATGAGGGTGTATGCAGGTGGGGCAGTGTAGGAGTGGATGGAGTGTGCGTGCATGTAACACCCCGTGGTGTCCTCGACTTAATATCTCACTTCGTAGCATCCTTAAAGGGTTAATCACCTAAAAATTTCCTAAGCATCAAAAGGACTTAGTCGTATTTTAAGCTCCTAAACTTTTGTGTTTTTTAAATCAATTTTTCCAACCTTGATATATGGATTTCTAAGTTGATTCATGATTGGGGAAGTAAAAAGGATATGTCGGGGAAGTTTTAGATTTTTCGGATAATGTTAGAGGTGTGTTTGGATGTTGGAAATAGTGACTCAACACGAAGTCGACGCACCGCGTCGATGAAACAGTGGCCCGACGCAATAGCGACGCGTCTTGTCGGTTAACGGGTCGAGTGTTAGTTTGCATTTTTTTTTAAATTCTGGGCTAGGAGGGGTATTTTAGTCTATTTTTTTCGTCATAACTCAGTCATAACACGATCTTTAGCTTAAGGAGAGCATAATTTATCAAAAACCTCTCTTATTCTCTCAATATCAAAACCCATTCCATTCCCTATAGATCAAAGTTCATCCTCAAGGTCAAGAACTCCAAAGACTCAGTTAGGATTCGGGTTTCTCTCTCTCTACTTAACAAAATAAGGTACGTGGGGCTGTCCTAATCTCCTGGGCATGATTTTGATACGAATTCAAACAAGATTTTACTTATTACTTAAGTATGTATGCAATTATGAATGAGGTTTCATTTTAACACAAAAAACATGCATTGTGATATGGTTTTGAGAAAAATATTGAAAGATCATGGGGTTGTTTGCTTATATATCTTAATTGTTGAAATGGTGGACATGTGATTTGAATTTTGAAAGGTGTTATGAACATGGGTTGTGAATCTTTTAATCCCCATGATGATGTTTAATGTACTCCACATGATACTATTGTTAAACTACTAAGAGCATGAGTTTTATATCCACTATTGTACTACTTTATAAATGATGAAGTTTCTTGACTTTTACTTGTTGGGAATCATTATGCATGTGTTGGTGTATGGGATTCTTGTTGCTGTTCATACTATGATTGGTATAAGAAGTTTTGAGAATTGATGTGGTACTGATGACTTGCAAGTCGGGGTATAATGAAACCCCGCGGAGGAATTGCCTCGAATGAAAAAAATAAAAGAATGTTGTGAGCATGATGCATGTTTTTCTTATAGAACAAACTTAAGGCTTGATTGATGTGAGTTAGATGGTTACCCGAAGAAAGCACGAGTCAGATGACTCTATGCTAGAAACCGTGATTTGCCGACACGGAAACTTGGTACCCTGCTATGTGATCTTGCGTACCTAGTACTATGTCATCCCAACTCGGGACCTATGGTTAGGAGCCATGCTTTGTGATCTTGAGCCCAACCACGACATATTGACTTGATTGGGGTTGTGGCAACCTGCTGTGTGATCTTGTGTGTTCTTCCCTCATTAGTACTCCAATCTTGGCGGAAACTAAGACTTAGAAGTCGGTGAAAAATGTGAAATTGTAGGGTGTACTATCTAGCTCCATAGTGCTGCATTATTGTTGAAAATTATTATACTATTCCCATGTGTTTTCAAATGATTTTGTGTTAACGTGTTTTATAATAGTTCTCACCTCTGTTGTATAAAAGTTATATTTTATTTTTGGATTACTCTGGGTACCAGTACTTCTGTATTGACCCCCTATATTAGAGGGTCTGAGGCTCAGTCCAGGGGTCCTGCTAGACCGTAGATTTGACAGATAGAAGTGTGCAGTTGGTGAGCCTCTCTTACTTCGAAAGGCCAATCTTAGAGTATTGTTATTTCATTATGGTATTGGTCCAACTGGGGGCCTTGTCCCACTTTTTAAGTAAGATGTTGGTTTTGGTGTATTAGAGATTTCGCTGACTGATGTTAAGTACTGTTAGGAGTTTATGAATTTTCCTCTTTGGATTTGTTCAGTTGATCTATTAAAATGACCATCTGACCGTATGTTGAAACTTCCGCATCTCTTATATTGTTTGAATGATGTACATGGTTGTCAGAAAGAAAAGAGGGCTCGGGCCACTATGGTTCAGGATATCCGTCACGGCCAAGGCCTGGTTCGAGTCGTGACAGTGCAGGTGTGAGGGTGGACGGGAGGGGGGAGGGAAATGAGTGGGGGGTTACGAAGAAGATGGAAAATCAGGGGGTGGGGTATTTTTTTAATTTAAATTTTTATATATATATATATATATTTATATATATATATATATAATATTAAAAAATTACATTATTTATGTGGCTCCGACGTGGCGGTGATGTGGCGCTGACGTGTCAGCGAGTGTGATGCACTCTCCGTTATGAGAGTGGTATTATATATTAATGGGTGAAATTAAATCACTTTAAAGATATTAAGGGGGTAAATAAATAGAAGGTTTGTTTAAGTGCTAAAGTAAGTTGTCGGGACAAGTTCGGGTTTTTTTTGATGTATTATCTTTTACAATTTGTTGTTGATCTTTTAAGTTCACATTATGGCATCGCGCTCAAGTTTAAGTTTGCCAAAGATTATTTTTTTGCATTGGAAAATTAGTGGTTTGATACACACACATATATGTGTGTGTGGATTTGTTAGTGTGTGTGTGAATTTGTTAGTGTCCTTCATCCGTTTCGAATTTTATCACTATTAGAGCTAGACCTTAAAACAATAGGTTTATATATTAAAATTCTCTTACTAATTAAAATTTTGATAATACTCATGATTGAAGAGATAATTTGTTTGTGATTTGAATTTAATTTTAACTTTTAGTATGTTCTTGAAGACGAGCGATGAGTTTTCTTTATTAAGGTTTGAAAAGTGATGTTTTGAAGCAAAAGTAAGGTGGTCGATCTATTTGAATTCAATATTAATTTTTTTCGATTATTGAACATTGAGATTTTGTACTTTGTCCAGTAGGTTTTGAATTGGAGGAGTAAATCGTTATAAAAGTTCTTGGTTTCTTGAGTTTGATAGAATAAAATAAAATAAAATAAAGAAATTTGAAGTTGTTGACTTTGAAGGTTAGGTGGCCGTCAGTTTTGAATTTTTGTTTTGATTCAAGTTATTTTTTTGCATTCATTATCATCATCTGTGTTTTTCTAGTTCCTTTTAGTTAATAAATTTTAAAATTATACAAGCACACCACTTCCAGCAACATTAGAATTCTAAAGGGGTCGCACGCAGAACAGATGAGACAGGCTGATTCGATCGAGTAGGGATAACTCAATGGAATTCATAATCTTTTCGATTTTCTCCTCATTTTTTTGGTCTGGCAACAATAATCTCACTTCCAGGAAGAGCCACATTTGGGAGGATGGTTGTTAAAAACAGAATTCTATAAAAGCATGACAGCGGGATGGGTTAGCGCTATGTTCAACAGGGTAAACCCGTTCAAACAAAATCTCTTTCTGATTAGGGATGATAATTACAATGGCGAGGGTCGGTTACCTACCATCAAGAAAGTATTAAACTTCTCGACGCATCTCTATCAATTCCTTCTTTGCCTCATCTTCTTCTCTTATGAAATTTCTTTTGAAATCGAATTTTTCATTTAATATTTATATTCACAATAGTGTATCGAACAAATAGAATTCATTGTGATAAATAATTTTTCTTAATTTCAGATGAGTTAGATTCTTTACGCAAAGAAGCCAGACAAAAAGCACACATGAAGATTCTAAATAATATGTGAAAATCGAATCATCGATCAAATATTTATCAAGGAGATTTTTTATGAGATACAATCAAAGGGCTCATAAAATCCAAAACTTGAGAAGTAAAGAAATATCAATGGCCTTTGTTGAACAGAGAGCGAATGGACGACAAGTGACAGACAAAATCGATTTCATCTAATGCTTGCTCTCATCTTACGAAGAATGTTTTTAGTCCTTTTCCCTGTCTGTCCACTGAAAATGGCTTTAGAAATAGGTCCTCGCCTAGTGTTTTTTGGAATAGATCAATCCTTGCTTTGGTATGAATCATACATAATCAACGATGAATTCTCTCCTTTTGATAATTTCTCATGTGTTTCTTTCAGTTGAAATTTTTTATAAAAAATTGAATGAGACAAGAATATTGCCGAAAAAATCAAAGCTTTCTTTCTTTCTTTTTTAAAAACTATTTGATAACCCTAATTTTAGTTTGAAAATATTATTCAGTGCAGAAAACAGGTTCCTCATCACATGACTCTAAAAGCAAATCAACCAATTAATAAAGAAAAAAATATGAGGTTGAAAATAATAGTTACAGATGAATGGTACGTGTATTCATGTTAACTAACTACATTAATAATATATAAGAATGTTTTATTAATCCTGTACCTAATACATGAATCGATTGAAAATTTTTAGGTTTTATCGTAGAATTATGACCTTGTGGGGTGAGCTAGCTGAAAAAAAGGGGCAAATATTACAGAAGCTTATAGTTACAAAATCTTTCTTAGCATTTTGTGATGTGAAAGGATCGACTTATCAAGATAATATATCAAAACTTTTTTACATCCATAGTTATTTCATTATCTATTACATTTATACTAAACATTTTGTATATTCTGAGTAGGGAATATTATAATATCTAAAACTCATGTTAGTAGTGTGTTGATCAACCCAACATATCAAAAAGCACAAGAGCTGCAAAATTGGTAATATATAATTTTATTTGTTAACTCAAAGTGTTATTAGTTACAATATAGATGTGAAATATTTGATAATCTACTTCAATACAGGCAGGACAGTTTGAAAGCCCAAAATAAAGATATTACTTTAATGCCAACTAAGCTGATTAAAGGAGCCAACGAAGTGAAAATCAAGGATATCATACATGGATCTACAACCATGAAGGTAAAGTTTGTACAATATTTTAGAATGATATACTTTTTGGGATACATTAAACTTAATAAATATTTTCTTTAATTTTATATGTAGGATTCGTATTGTAGATTCAGTGCATGAGTAACAACTATTACTGCTAAAGATGAACCGCGGTATTCTTCGTGCAAGAAATGTTATAAGAAAGTCAATATTGAAAATAAAACTGCAAATTACAAATTGTATGTTAAAAGTCGTTGATCATGAGGAAAGGTAAACATGAGCCTTTTCACTTTCGTTTTATCTCTTGATATTGAATAAGTTATTAATTTATTAATACATGATTTTTTAGATATCATTGAAAAATTAATATGTTCGACGGAGAACGACACAACAATATTACACTTTTTGACGCTGCAAGATATTTGCTAGGTTGGTGATGTTAAAGAGTACATTCAAAAGATCTCTAAAAAAATAAGCTCGTGTGTCAATTTTATCTTTGGTATAATTAATATGATGATAGGAATTTGAATACTCTTGTGTTTCTATATAATTTTTCCCGTATGATTCTACAGAAAGAAGAATTAATGTTTTACCAAAAGATGACCTTAAGTAAAAATAAAGAATTTAGGTTCCTGGTCAAAGTTGATAAGCGAGCTAAGACGGTGTTGTAAAGAATTTCTAAGTTTTTTTCAATTACCTACACATATAAGAAAACTAGTTTAGTATACGTGCGTTGCACGTGTATATAACATTAATAATAATAAATGCATAAAAAATAAATTGACATGTGTTCGTTATATTATTAAATATAATACTTTTAAAATATAACACAAAAGATAATATGAATAAAAAAGAATTATCACCTCTTTGTCAACTAAATATCACAGTTTTTCGAGCACCTTCAATTTTCTAACGACCTCCGTGTCATTTAATACTCCTTTTGTTCCTAAATATTGTCTTCGTTACTAAAAAAAGATGATTCATAATACGTATTTTGTTTCTTTTTAGTTGTCATGTATACTGAAAATAGTTGTTTTCAAATACTGATCAATTTAAAAAATCAAGAAAGAATTAATTTTTTTCAAGTTTGCCCTTCATATTAATTATTCTATAATTAATAGACACATACATTGGCAAAGATTAATAAGGAGTATATGAATCAAATTACACTTTTTTTTTTAATGATTGTACGAAGTTGTATCATGTCAACTAAAAAAGAATATAGAAGCACTTGTCATTTTAGAAAACTAAGATATCATTAGTTTTTTTTACCTTTGCCCTTCATCATAAAATATGGAGGGACATTAATGTGGTGCAAAAGGGAAAAGCACTATATTAAATTGAAATGAATAATAAATAGGATAATTTAATCAAATTACTCGATTTCTAGTTAAAATTTTACTTAAAAAATATACATAACAAAAAGGACAAGTATTTAAAAATGAAATATATATATATATATATATATATATATATATATATATATGGCTTTAAAAGTGTAAATTACATGTCCTTTATTGTCATATTTAGTGCAATAAAAAAATAAATGTCAAGATAAAACGACAGAAGCATTGAAAGTAGATAAATAAGGTAAAATGTTAAAAAATAATAAATAATAGGAATAATTTTATTATATCGCCCTTCGAATATAATAAATTTATTGCGTTGAAAAATGCATTGAGTGATGAATACAATATTTAATAGTAAGAAAAAAATGGGTAGAAAATACTAAATTGTCCATTAATTTTTTAAGAGTAAATCAATAATTACACCACTGATCTTGTCCGAATTTTGCAAAAAGACACCTAAACTTTAACTTCGACCTATTACCCCACGATTTTTCTTTATTTCGTTGCAAATACACCATTTTTCACTGAATCTCAATCACAATAAAGAGAGTGAATTCACGCACTAATCAGGTGCTGCCACGTGTCAAATACTTTTAATTTCATATTTTATTTATTTTTTTAATAGATTTTTTCCTTTTTATTTAATTTATCACCCCCTCTTCCCCCACCCCACCCCGCGTCCAACAACTCCCCCCCCCTACGCGTCCAGGTCCAACAGCTCCCCCCTCCCCCCCGCATCCAGTTTTCTCCATTAAAATGGAGCTTAAAGCTCCTGTACAATCTCCATTTTAATGGATCTTTAAGCTCCATTTTTATTTATGACCCCACCCGACCTCCTCACCCCCGCCCCGTCGACCACCCCCTTCCCCCATTTTTGTCCAGTTCTCTCTATTAAAATGAAGCTTAAAGCTCCATTAAAATGGAGATTGTACATCAGATTTTCTCTTTAAAAGTATGGTGATGATGGTGTTGTTGTTGCTTTAATTGATGTTGTTGTTGTTGTAATTGATGTTGTTGTTGAGTTATGGTAATGAAAAAGAAGTTGGGGAAGAAGACAATGGTGGATGAGTGGTGTTGCAGGGTTATGAAATAATTTTAAAAAATAAATAAATATTAATTTAAAAAAAGAATATAAATTATATATTAAATTATTTACACGTGGCAACTTCTAATTGGTCAAAAAAGTCAATTTTTGCCTTTTCACGTGCTTGTGGCGCGTGTATACACGTAGAGGATCAAAATTGTGTATTTGCAATGAAATAAAGAAGATTCGTGGGGTAATAAGTCGAAGTTAAAATTTAGGTGGCTTTTTGAAAATTTCGGACAAGATCAGTGGTGTAATTATGTATTTACTCATTTTTTAAACTAAACAAGTATTATTAGATATCTACTTTTAGTACAGTGAAAAAATATTATTGGACAAAGGAATACTTGTTATTTTTTACATATGAAGAAAAAATAATTTTTTTTTCATATTTTACCCTCAACTTTAATTAACATTAAAATATTGGTTGGTAGTAGTTATTTAACAAACTATAAGGACTCCTAAATCTATTTTGATGCACGAAAAATTTACATTTTATTTTGATGTTATTTATTGGTGATATTTTTTTTTAAAAAAAATCATGTAATCCAAGTTACATATAGAAAAATTTACAACTCAACCTCCTTTTGTTTTTTTAGCTTCCTTTTGAGATTCTTCATTATGAAGAGCTTTTTGACATAGTTATGACTGTTTAATTAAGACGCGATTCTTCAGATAAAAAACATAATAATACATAATATAGATTTCTGAGTTCAAGATTGACATTCGAGATAAAAACACAACAATATATTCAATATAATTCAATAATGTAGGATTTCGAGATAGTAGACCTTAATCCTACCTCAAAAGATAGAAAGACTATTTCCAATAATTTTTTGACTCAAACTATAAAAAGAAACTCAAAGCTCATATCTCCGTCAAAATAATAACTTAAAAGACAAACACAAATCATACGAAAATGGCAATCACGTAGGTCTGCCCTGTTCGAGACCTCTTAATTACATGACAACAACTTTATATGTTACTCCAAATCTCTTCCTCTTACACCTTTGATAACACTATTTGATGATAAAAGTATTAACCATTCGAGGTACTACGTTAAATGAATAATTTTATCTAAAGCAACTTATTGTTTCCCATAATTGACCTTTGGTCTTACGTCTTAGAAAAAGAAATAAATATGCAGTACATAAATGATTAATAGTTAAAAGTTGAATGACAACGATATATAGAGGAAACGTTTCACTTCTCGACTCCTGTTATGTACTATTTATTTCGTTTACAACAAACAAAAGATTTACCTAGTTAATTCGTCTATCGTTTACAACAAACAAAAGATTTACCTAGTTAATTCGTCTATCACAATGCACGCACAACTAAAATATCTATAATAAAAACAAGTAAATTCTGAGATTCTCAACTCACCGAATCAATCTTTTAGACAAAAACAAATGGCTATCTTGAAAAAATAAATAATAATGAAATATTAATTAGTCACAAGTCAATCCAAATCTAGAAAAACTTACGGTTAAACTTTAACTCTGTGCAATAAACTACCATGTCTTCACAAATTGCAGCGAAGAACAATCACAGACTATTAAAATAGATTCAAATATGTGCCTTCACCCAAGAACAACTCCAATCATAGTCACGAATCTTTGTCACATTGTAGAATCAATAGCCTATATTATTTAAACTCTGATAATTTTTTTTTAATGCAACGTTCTCTTGCTCTAAATAAATAAAGAGTCCTTAAATAAGAAAAAAAATTAATACACTATATTAGTTGGTTTGAAAGTCCTAAATTACATATATTTTAAATAAGGTGAAAGTCCTAAATTACATATATTTTAAATAAGGTAAAAAATAATTTATAGTAAGGTGAACAAAGAAAAAACACAACATAGATAAATATTAATTAGCTGGTGCTTGATAAAAGAAATTCTAACCTTATAATAGTAATGAACTACCTACAGAGCAATAAATATTAACATTATATTGGTGATGATAGAATCCTAAACCTAAAGGGAAGCCACAACCCACATGCAGTAAAGAGTTAAAGTATGTTAATATATGACAATATGTATGGTAATGTAAGTAGTATTAATAGTATTAAAAAAATAGAAATGGAATCCTAGCATAAATAAGCAAACTTGTATTCAACAACGGAATGATAGAGTAGTCTTTAAATAAGGAAAAAAATTAATACACTATATTAGTTGGTTTGAAAGTCTTAAATTACATATATTTTAAATAAGGTGAAAGTCCTAAATTACATATATTTTAAATAAGGTAAAAAATAATTTATAATAAGGTAAAAACTAATTTATAGTTTAGTAGGTCTCAAAGTCCCAAATCAGAAAAAAAAATTAAATTATTAGTTTTTAAATATAAAAATAGTGAAAAGATGATTTTGTCTAAAGTGAAAACTTTTAATAAAGGCAAAAAGTTCAAATCACTTTTCTAAGGGTCTTCACACTTTTAATATATTATAGGTATATATATATATATAGATATAGATTATAGATTATAGATATAGATTATAGATTATAGATTTACATGTTACTATTCTACATAAAAATTCCCGTATTATAGCTTGTTTGATCAAATTTACTTTTTTAAATGTGTTTTATATATATATATCAAAAGTGCTTATTTTTAATACATGAGGTATTTGACAAAGATTTTGAAAAGAAAAATAAATGCTTCTTTAGAGAAGAAAAAAATAGTTTTTCATAAGCTAAAAAAGTAATTTCTCCTTAAAAGCACTTTTAAAAAAAACACTTTTGAGAAAAATACATTTAGAAACACTTTTTTAAAGTTTGGTTGAACACTAATTTATGCTCAAAAGTACTTTTTAAATGTTTTGACCAAACACAAAATGCTTTCCGCCAAAAGTACTTTTTTGAAAAGCACTTCTATAAAAAAACACTTTTCAAAATAAGCTGATTTTAGAAGCTTGACCTAACAAACCATTAGTTAATATCATTCATTATGTGGGTTTTTTTCACTCATTTATTCTTCTTTTATATATTTTGGTTAATTGGTAGCTTGGTGTGATCATGCACACGTAAAAGACTTTGTAATAGACAAAGTCATTTTATTATTTTTCACAATTTATTATTTAATTTATCTTTATAATATTTTATAGACTCATAAAGTATATGGGAAGAGTTGTAAGTGAATTAAAGACTTTTAAAATATTTGAAAAGAGGTTTCTGTAAAATCCTTGTCTACAAAATAAAATTTGAGAAATTTAGATACAAAGTCTCATGGTCTTTTGGGCTACAGGTGACAAAAAAGTTTTAAAATGAGGTGTAGGTGACACAAGTTTTAATAATTGAGTGGAGGTGACAATTACTTTATTATGGATTAAGAAAGTTTGGTAAGTTTGAGGATAGTCCACAAGTTTTTAAATTTACACTTTGATCCAAACGTTCACCTAATAAAATGAGAAATGGAGGGAAAAAAGACGCTTTTCTCTCTCTTCTCATCCATTGTTATTTTCTCTCTCTTAGCAATTTGTGTTGTTCATTGTTGCTGTTGCTTTATTCATCATCTTCTGCTTTATTATCATCATTTTCTACTTCATTATCATCTTCATCTTCTTCTTGTTCCATTGTCGTTGTTACCGCTACTGTTACTATTTGGCTAATTTATTAGGTCAAATCTTGTTTCGTACATCACTTTCCACTTTGGCATTACTTCATAGGAGACTTTGGTAAGTCAAATTATGATTTTTAGTTAAATTTTTCATCTAGGTAACTGCTATTGTTCTGTTTTTCCAACAATGGATAGAACCCGATCATGAATCCAACATAAAATCCATCTATTTAAACAGATAAATCATCTGTTGCGACAGATGAGATATCTATTTCAATGGAAGACTGATATGTTGGATTCATGTTTATGGTTCTATATGCCGTAATATGAATTGAACAGATGGGTCATCTGTTGCAACAGATGATTTATCTATTTAAATAGATTAGTTATTTGGTGCAATGTGGTAAATATCTGTTGTAACATATTATAAACCTGAACTCAATTCCAACAGACGTGTTGTTTGTTGTAACAGGGTATGTATCTGTTGCAACAGATTATTAACCTGTTGTAACAGAACCTAAACTCAATTCCAACAGACGATAAATATCTGTTGTAATATATTAGTAATCTATTGCGATAGAACCTGACCTCAATTCCAACAAATCATCGTCTATTGCAACAGGTAAGTCATCTGTCTCAACAAGTTAATTATCTGTTGCAACATGTCACTTATCTATTGGAATTAACTTCAAAGGTGACTCAGTACTGTAACATCAATCCCAATAGATATATAGTCTGTTGCAACATATGATTCACTTATTACAACAGATAACTCGTCTGTTGAAATTAGTTTCAGGAGCGTAACATGAATCCCAACAGGTAAGTAATCTATTGAGACTGAATACACATCCGTGGGGATTCATTTACGGCACTATGAAATCACTATTAACTTTTTTTAATAAATGACTTTATTTAGGTACCACTAATGGAGGGATCAATAACAATAGAGGTGGATTGTCATGGTCAATGGATCAAGAAGAGCAATCAATATGTATGGTGTTGGAACGAGGGTGAAATGCTTGAGACGATAGCTATGACAGTCCAAAGTGATATTTCGTATGATGATTTTATGAACTTAATCATCAGTTATTGTGGACTGAATTATCAATCGAAAGAACTCATCATCAGCTACATGCATAACTCCTTTGAAAATCAGAGGGTACTGCCTTTCAAGACAATCGACCAGGTTCGGTTGCGTGCTTATCTTAGTGATTCATCCAGGCCGGTGTTAAGGGTGTACGTGGTTGAAAAGACGAGAGAGAATGAGAACCAGAACATAGAAGAAGAAGAACAACAAGACATCTTTGATGATAGTTTGGATGATCTAGATATGAATATTCCAGATGATGATCAAACACCTACGCCCGTTGATGTGACCAATATGATGTGCAGTTCTTCTCAATCGACACAGTCTGGAAACCTTCAAGACGACGGGACCTGCTTTTTTATTGGAATGTCATTCAAAGACAAGAATGAACTATCTACCACTTTATTTATTTCTTGCTTGAAAAAAGATTTTAGAATTAAGAAGGTGATTAATTTAAGCAGTGTCTTTTGCTTTAAGTATGCTAATTCGAACTGCAAGTGGTGAAGTACGCAAGTTCTGACAGATTCATTATTCATAAGCATGAAAAATATCACACATGTAGTTTGGATCACATCTCGGACGAAAATCCTCACGCCACGGCAAAGGTCCTCGGTGAATATTTCAGGAGTAGTTTCCCCAATGGCAAAGTCCCTACAATAAGGGTTATGACCAATCTACTACTTATGGAATTGGGTGTCTTGGTCAGTTATTGGAAGATATATACGTCCATGGGGATTGCCAAGGACTTGGTTAGGGGGACATTCGAGCATGGGTATGCAATCCTGGATTCCTACCATTACATGATTGAGTCTACAAATCTCGAAAGTAAGACAACATTGCATCTTGATGAAAATGGAAGGTTCAAGTACTTTTTTGTATCCTATGGTGCTTGGATTCAAGGTTTTCGACATTTGAGAAAAGGCATAGCCGTCGATGGTACCTTCTTGAGGAGCAGGTATAATGGAGTTCTGCTAGCGGCGGTGGTGCAGGATGCGGAGAATCACATCTTTCCTGTTGCTTTTTGTGTAGCGGACAAGGAATGTGATGCCTCTTATGGATTTTTTTTAAACAACTGTGAAGATGCGTCGAAGATACCGAAGATTTGTGTTTTGTATCGGATAGGCATCCAAGTATTCCAAAGATGGATTCATGTTTCTTCACTCCAACTTACTTTGGTTGTTGAATCAGGCATCTTGGAGAGAATATTCGGACCAACTATGACAATGAAAGGGTAGTGACCCTTTTTTATAGAGCAGATAAAAGCATACAGTAGAGAGGAGTTTTTAGACCATTTCAATCAACTAACGGATGTGAATCCCAAGGTAGCAGAATTTTTTATATGTGTCGATTTTGAGAGATAGACGCGGGCATTCTGTCTGGCAGATAGGTACATTCTTATCGATTTAATATCTTATTTGAGTTACAAGTTTAGTATGATGTCGTACTAAGTGATTCTTTTGTATAGGTACAATATTATGGCATCAAACATAGCCGAATCGGTGAATTCATTGTTTGGCGATGAAAGAGAATTTCCCATCAAGGCTATGTTTGAAAAAATAAGCAAGAAGTATGGTGAATTTTTCAACGAAAGGAATGTGAAGTTCAAGTGCCCAAAAAAAGATCCCAATTTATTGTCGAAATCGAAAAAATAATATCAACAAACGTCAGTTTAGGAAATAGGTTATTATCTCATAAAATAGCAGATTATAAATTTAGTATCACCGGTCATGGTGATGTTGCCACGGTCCATCTTCAAATAAGATCTTGTGCGTGCAGAGTTTTTGACTTGGACAAAATACCATGTCCACACGTTATTGCAGCGCTTCGAGCTCAATACGGTCATAAATATGGAGCTGAAGTTTACGAGCAGTCCTCTCAATATTATTCGGTGGAAAAATATGAAATGACACATAGTGGGCATATTACTCCGGTGCCTCTCGAAGAATCTTGGGTTGTTCCTGCAGAGCTTATGGAGAGATTAATACCTCCTCCATATATTGACCCAAGCACTATCAAACCGGGAAAAAAGCCATATAAGGGGAGGCGTGGAGTCGGAGAATCATTTTCATCAAGAAAAAATAAGTGCTCCGTATGTAAGTGCGCTGGACACAAAAGAACTACATGCCAGGATCGTAATCCACCATGATCATTGTAATTTCAGAAACTTGTATAGTTGTTCGTTGTGGACTTTTATATATTTAACTCATTATTGTGAACGCAATGTCATCATTTATTATATATAAAATATCTTTTTAATAACTTGTGCATCAATAAAAAGAGGCAAAACATGAACTGTTAAACAATACAGTAGACCACAAGTATTTTCAACAGATTACCCATCTGTGGCAACAGATGGACATTAGCTGGAAGAACACAACATAGTTGCATAAAACTGGAATATTTTCCTCCAACAGATGATAAATCTATCGTAAAAAATGGATAATCTGTTGACAAAAACCCAACCGATAACCAATCTGTTCCAATACATGGTCTATCTGTTGAAAGAACTCAAAAGCCAAAATTGCTGTTGCTACTGGATTCAAAATTGCTCCTTGCCTCCAACCGTCGACATATTAACATGTAAAATATTTAGAAGAAGAAATAGACAGAATGAAAATTGAATAAGAATTAAAAAGCCAAAATCGACTAAAAATAAATTTTTCATTAAACGAAAAATAAAATACATTAGGTATAGATCCGATATAGGAAAATTAAAATACATACGCTAAAATAAAAAAACACATTCTAATTATTATTATTATTATCATCATCTTCATCATTAATGACAGCCAGCCAATCAACTCACAGCAGCAGGGTCCTCATCAACCTCTACATCTCTCTGAACATCATCACTCTCATGGCGACCAACTCCCTCTACAAGTCATTAACCTGCCTCTGAAGTTCCCGCACTGTGTCGCACAAAATAACAATGTCCCAAATAGGATCAGCCATATCTAGAATACACATGAATTGATAAATATAAAGAAAAGAGTCCAAATGTAATACAACGTATACTACAAAATAGTAGATTTACACCAAAAAACTACTTACCTCAACGATAAAGAAATATTCTCTTTGAAGAGAAATTGTTGAAGATGTCACACGAAAAGAAAAAATGCAAGAAATAAATAAATTTTAGAAGAATGAAGATTAAAGTTGGACCTATTTATAGAGGATTGAATCTGGATGTGTAAGAACAAAAGGCACATCTGTTAAACTCCATTATATTAATTACATTCAAGATGGTGGCATTTTATTTTCTGTGAAAAATCTCGACTTTTTCGTTTACATTAATACTTCTCACCTTTTCAAAATGGTTTTGAGAAGACTTGATAATAGCCGTTATTATTGAGCTATTGCAACAGACCGTCCATCTGCCGCAATAGATTTACCATCTGTTATGACAGATGGACCATATATTGGGGATGTTTTGATTTCTTCTAATAGCTGATTCATCAGTTGTAACCGATGGAGAATTTAATTCATCAGCTGTTTTGAACGTGTTAGATAAAAATTCACGACTCCACCTCTTTTTTAATAGTCATCACATGCGTGCAGATGAATAAATAATGTCTGGTCTGTCGCAACAGATTTACAATCTGTTGCAACATATGCATTATCTGTTGTAACAGATGGACCATATATTGGAGGAGATATTTTAATTTCTTCCAACAGTTGATTCATCAGTTGCAACAGATGGAGATTTTGATTCATCAACTATTTTGAATGTGTTAAGATAAAAAAGTCAAGACTCTTCACACCTCTTTTTTAATAGTCATCACATGCATGCAGTTGATGGGGTAGGAAAAATAAGGTACGTGCAATGGATCCACTTTTATACATGGGAGTTATGTAATATTGACCAGTCTACTACGATAGACACACATAAAGTGCAATGATTTTGTGAATGCAGTTTTTTATCGATTAGACACTTCTTCTTCAAACAAGATCCTGCATTGTACAGTTTAGTTTGATAGGTGCGAATTGATAAGACCTAAGGTTTCCAAGACGGTAGTGTCGATACTCTGTTATAATTTAATAATGGTCTATGCTCATGTTTTTGTGTCAAGATTGGGGAAGGGTTCAAGTTTTTGGCGACAGTATAAATATCCAATAGTGATTGGACCGGTTTTAATGGCTCAATGGACTTTTTGAAAGGCCTTCGAAGCCTCGCACTGCAACAAACAACGATGGAACCAATAAAAATTCCCCTATTCCAAATTTATATAGATGGATTGCTGGAGGAGACTTTTTTGTAACTCCCCGAAGTTTTTCTTAGCTAAATTTTGTCCCTAAAATATCAAGCATTGGCTTCTAGAATGGTTTATATTTTTTTTATCTATTGGAATACCTTAGATTTTAACTTTTTATTACATAGATGACTGAATAAGCTTTCTGTCGATATAAGATTCATCCAAAACGGACACTCGGTGAAGAAGTTAGGGCTATTTTATATGCTAGTTGAAAAACATCGTCATCCTGGTGTTTAGCGCACCGCGGAGAGGGTTTAATTAGCAATTGTCAAATTCCAGTGAGACATTGAAATAGAGGCGCATTGCGTAGGATCCCAATTTCCCATTCGTCAATTTTTAGTAAGCCACCGCGATAGTGGTGCGTCGCGGTGGCCCATAAAATCGGGTTCCCAGTTTAATTTTTTCAGCTTCGTTCAGAAGTTAACAAGGGTAATTTGGAATTTTTCCAAGCCTCTTAAAACATACAAACAGTAGATTATGACCTCTTCAATAAGAATCTATGACATTCTTAAGATTTTCCTCAAAACAAAAATCCTAGTTCGTATACTTCTCCTCCAAGAAACTCAGGATTCAACCGTGGATTTTCAAAACAAATTGAAAATTTGGAATCCCCAAGCCATGGGCATCAAGATGCATCCTTTAAATTTCTATATAGAGGTACATGGGGTTTATCCTAAAAACTACATGGGCTTAAAACCATTAGAGCATGATTTTTAGATTTTTATGCATGAATTTCATAGGGGTTTTGGAATCTATGTTCTAAATTCCGTACTCCGAACGTTTTAATGTTACTATTGTTTTGACCTTGTGGTCCTATCCCTTAAATTGATTTACATATATATGTATATGTATGGAATTTGAGATTAAAGATCGTTGAGAGCATAAATTATGAACTCCCTCTCTTGTATTAAATTAAAGATTATGGTTTTGTGATTTGAAAGATGTTTTCGCAATATTATAGCATTTGAGCATGATTTGAAATTATTAAAAGGGTGTTTCTTGATATAAATGTGTTCTTGTGTTTAAGAGAAAGAATTGCATGTGAATTGAGAACTTTGACATGACCACCTTGTACTGTACTACTGAAATGCTTGACAAAGATGAGTTCCTTGCATGTGTTTATATGATGTTTGAGAAAGAGTTTCTTCTAATTGAATTATTAAAATGGTGGTCCCAAAACTTATGTTTTGAAAACAGAGATTTACGACAGATTAATAATGGCTTAGAGATGTGACTTGCAAGTCAATGGTATGACGATACCATATGTATTTATGCCATAACAGAGTATGTTTTCAGAGCATGTTTTCAGAGACTTCATGTTTTGATAGAGTTTTAAAAAGAGGCTTAAAGAGGGTTAGGTGGTTACTCAAAGAAGGTGCGGGTTCAAGAAACTCTTAGCCTGAAACTGTATTTGTCGATACGGGAAGATTATTATTGTACGCTGGCGACGGCCGTGTGGCGTAGTAGATTCAGAGACTCCAACCCTTGCGGCACACTTGGGTTGGGGGTTTCACTGACGAGTTAATGGAAGTTTCCATATAGCCCATGGAATTTTTCAGAGTTGTAGGGTATACCACCTAGCGCATAAGTAACACAGATTTCTCAGAGTCGAGATGATTTTTACAAAGTCTTTAAAATGCCCATGTGAATTCTTACTATATGATATACTTATGAACTGTTTTAAATTTCTCTCATATATGTTGATTTATAAATGATTATTTTGGATATGCTCTGCGTACCAGTACATCTATATTAACCCCCCCTCTACCTCTCAGGTTCTGAGACTCAGTCTAGGGGTCCAGATAAACAGTAGATAATTCAGATAGCTGATTAGATTGTGCAGTGGTGGGCCTTCTCTATTCCAGAAGGCCTGTCTTTTCAGATTATGTCACTTATTTCAGTTTTGGTCTACTGGGGGCCTTGTCCCAGTTTCATACAGTTGTCAGATTTTCATGCAGTAGAGATTTCACAGACTGAGTCAGATGTTATTTAGATGTAGTTGATTTACAGTTTCCATACTTATGTTGAATTCAGAGCTGACCATGTTTCCATAGAAGATTATATTTCCGCATCTTCTTTTATTATATGAATATTGTGCATGATTAATAGATAGAGAAGGGTGTTCCGAGCCTTTATAGTTCGGGATTTCCATCGCGGCCAGGCCCTAGTTTGGGTCGTGACATTTTTATACTGTAGAAGGTGCTTGGGAGAAGACCTGTATGGGAAGAGGGAGGTAGAGAAGGCCATATATCATCTCATACCATGTTTAAGAGGAAACATAGGGGAGCGAGCAAGGAAATTCTATCGAATCTGGCCAATGAAATTGACATGAGAAATGAAAAAACTGGATGAGCTTCAAATGTGGAAGCGTATCCAAATATAAAAATCTGTCAGTCGTTGAAAGAAAAGAAGAATGGTCAACAGGACTGGAGCTGGACACTTTGATAGAGAATACAATTAGTGAGCGTGGCCTCAATGAAGACTTTCATAAAGCGTAGGACCAGAACTATAAAGAAGAAGTTTCGCGAGCATAAAAAATTGATACAATTGTTGGTCAGTTGAAACCTGAACTAACTACTCCTAAATTATAAATACGGGATCAAGCCAAGGTGGAAATTTCTCAAGTTAAACTTGCATCCCATGCCTCCTATTTATGGCTTTGTTCAGGTCGATGGCAGCAGAAACAAAAAGGTCTGAAGTTGGGAAGAAATCCCATGCCTTGTTATTTCCACTGCCTTTGACCTGAACAGAGCCTTAAACAGGAGGCATGAGATGCAATTTTAACTTGAAAGGTTTCCACCTTGGCTTGATCCCGTATTTTTAATTTACGAGTAGTTAGTTCAGGATTCAACTGACCGACAATCGTACAAATTTCCTGTGCTCGCGAAACGTTTTCTTTAGAGTTCTGGTCCTGTACTTTGTGAAAGTCTTCATTGAGTACACGCTCACTAGTTGTATTCTCTAGCAAAGTGTCCAGCTCTAGTCCTGTTGACCATTTTTCTTTTACTTCAACGACTGATGGATTTTTATTTTTGGATACGCTTTCACATTCGCAGCTCATCCAATTTTTTTATTTTTCAGGTCAATTTCATCAGCCAATTTCTCTACACTTTTCTTCCTACCATGTGTTTCTTTTTAAACAAGGTTTGAGATAATATATGGCCTTCTCAACCTCCCTCTTCCCACATAATTATTCTCCCAAGCACTTACTGCTGTATAATAGTCTTCTCCAGCAACCCATCCATATAAATTTGAACCAGGGGAATTTCTATTGGTTCCATCGGTGTTTGCGGCAGTGCGAGGCTTCAGAGGCCTTTCAAGAAGTCCATTGAGCGATTAAAATCGGTCCAATCACTATTGGATATTTACACTGCCGCCAAAAACTTGAACCCTTCCCCTAACTTGACATAAAAACATGAGCATAAACGGTCATTAAATTATAACAGGGTATTGACACCACCTACTTGGTCCCTCAGCCTTACCAGTTCGAACCTAACAATCTTAACTGTAAAATGCCATATCTTGTTTGAAGAATTAACGCCTAATAGGTAAAGAACAAACATTCAAAAGAATCACTGTACTGGATGTGTGTTTTCACGATAGGTTGATCAGTAATACATACCTCCCACATATGAAGTGGTTCCATCTGCAAGCAGCTTATTCCTCCAAATCCATCTTTACTCTAGCCTTTAATGCTGGTCGGGCAAAAATGGATCCAATATCACTTCCTTTTATCTACAAACAAGAGAAATAAATTTGATGTCAAACAAGAGAAGAAGAAAAAGAACATTACAAAAGGGTAACACAAAATAAAGAAAATCAACAGATGACCAATCCGATGTAACAGATTATCCATCTGCTCAACTGATGAGGCATTTGTTGCAACGGATGGATGACATATTGCAATAGATGGGTCATCTGTTGGAATAAATCAAACCAACCTTTCTACTGGTTTGATTTCTTCAAATAGTTGCTCCATCTGTACAAAAAGGTAACACAAAATTGAGTGAATCAACAGATGACCAATCTGATGCAATAGATTACCCATCTGTTCAACCAATGAGGCATTTTGCAACAGATATAAAAACAATGATTCATTCATTCAAGATTTAAAAGTCACCTTTTCTTCAATTTTCTCAATAAATATAAAACTGGTAATAGGTAAATCATCAATAGAAACAGATGTAAATATCTAATTTAAATGACATACAAAGAAGAAGACGAGATGGAACGAGCAATAGTGAACCATACCTGCAATGTGAAAAAAGCAAAGGGATCATAACATCTAGTTTAGTATAGAAAAGATATTGATCGGTTGAGATTCGAAAGGATCCTCATCCGAAAGAAGAGAGAAAAAAGGCAAAAAGAAAAGAAAGAGAATTGAGAATAAAGAAGAAAGAGTGATAGATGAGTTTAGTTGTCTTGAGTCTTACTTATGTTATGGCTGAACGAGAGAGTATTCTTCTAGATATGGGTTTTAAATATTCATTAATGACTTTTGACTTTTAAGGGGCATGAGGAGACGGTGACATTGAAAAGACCAGATAAGACTACTCGCTCAGGAGATTTTTGAGTTACCCAAGTAATATTTTTTACCGCCTTAGTATTTTAACTTTTTTTTATCTCGGACAGGAAATACCTAAATTTCTTTAAAAAAAAGGGTCTTAAAACATCTAAGTCCAACAGATGACAATTTCTGTTTGAAAATTTCCAAAGCTCGGTCATCCATTGCAACAAATGCGTAATATGTTGCAACAGATGACTTAATCTGTTTGATTAATTCAAACAGAAAAGACATATGTTGCAACTGGTTGAACATTTGATTTTATACAATTTCAGTTGATTTCACATGTTAGACTAATATCTTTAGGGGTCGTTTGGTAGAGTGTATTGTAAAATATAATGCATGCATTAGCTATACACTCTATTGTGTGTTGAAGTGTACAGTATATTAGTAATACGCTCTATTACCTATGTATTAGTAATACAAAGACTTTTAAAACATGCATTAACTTATTGAATGACCTTAATATCCCTCAATTTCCCTCTCAAAATATTTCACCATTCCTTTTTCCGCCATTTTAATTTGCACTAGTGAATCTTTTCAAAACATTTCACAATTTCTTTTCCCACTATATGAATTTACAATAATGAATGGTTGATTTAAATAACTAGAACAGATTTTTGCTTTGCTTCAAGAGTCTTTAAAAAGATTTTTAAAAAAATTGAGACTATTTCTTAATTTTACGTCTTGTATTTTATTTTTGTTACGACTATGTTAATCCGCCGGCGTAACATTTTTGTGCAAAGACGAAAGTCTTGAAATTAATCCTAAACCTCCATATAATAGTTCAACAATATTAATTATGTTTGAATAACAAAAGAACTTTGTTGCAAAAAAGTGTACAAAATCAAAGAAGGGTATTTTTGTAAACAAAAATTTATTTTATAGAAATTATGTAAGATGTATTATTTCTTATACATCAAACCAAACAATGTATAAGAAATAATACATGCATAACTAATACAAGAATAAATAATACAAGTATTACTAATGCAAGCATTACTAATACACTATGTTTTGCATTGTTCTTATACACTCTACCAAACGACCCCTAATTGATTAATCTAGGTCCAGGGGTGAGTTCTCATAGGGTCAACTACAACTTTAATTGAGTCTTTTGGCAATTGAATGATGAGACGGTATTGCGTTCCTCCCGACTAGAGTCGTCGATCGATCACTCTGAGCTGAACCGATTCTTACCACCTTATTTTAGACCAATACCTTAATTGATTAATCTAGGATAAAGGGTGAGTCAACTATAACTTAAATTGAGTCTTTTGGCAATTGAATGATGAGATGGTATTGCGTTCCTCCCGACCAGAGCCATCGATCGATCACTCTGAGCTGAACCGATTCTTACCACCTCATATGTTAGACTAATACCTTAAATTAATTAATCTAGGACCAGGAGTGAGTTCTCATAGGTTAAACTACAACTTCAATTGTGTCTTTTAGCAATTGAATGATGAGACGGTATTGCATTTCTCCCGACTAGAGTCATCGATCGATTACTCTAAGCTAAACTGATTCTTACCTTCTCATATGTTAGACTAAGACCCAAATTAATTAATCTAGGACCAGGGGTGAGTTATCATAGGGTAAACTAAAACTTCAATGGAGTCTTTTGGTAATAGAATTATAAGACGGTATTACGTTCCTCCTGACCAGAGCCGTTGATCGATCACTCTGAGCTGAACCGATTCTTACCACCTCATATGATAGACCAATACCTAAAATTGATTAATCTAAGACCAGGGGTTAGTTCTCATAGGGTCAACTACAACTTTAATTGAGTCTTTTGGCAATTGAATGATGAGACTGTATTACGTTTCACCCGACTAGAGTCGTCGATCGATCACTCTGAGCTGAACCAATTCTTACTACCTCATATATTAGCCTAATACCTTAATTGATTAATCTAGGACCAGGGGTGAGTTCTCATACGGTAAACTACAACTTTAATTGAGTATTTTGCCAAATAAATAATGTGATTGCATTGCGTTCCTCCAGACCAGAGTCATCGATCGATCACTTTGAGCAGAACTGATTCTTACCACCTCATATATTAGACCAATATCTTAAATTGATTAATCTAGGATCAGGGGTGAGTTCTTATAGGGTCAACTATAACTTTAATTGAGTCTCTTAGTAATTGAATGATGAGACGGTATTGCGTTCCTCCCAACCAGAGTCGTCGATCGATCACTCTGAGCTGAACCAATTCTTACCACCTCATATGTCAGACCAATACCTTAATTGATTAATCTAGGACCAGGGGTGAGTCAACTATAACTTCAATTGAGTCTTTTGGCAATTGAATGATGAGACGCTATTGCGTTCCTCCCGACCAGAGTCATCGATCGATCACTATGAGCTAAACCGATTCTTACCACCTTATATGTTAGACTAATACCTTAAATTGATTAATCTAGGACTAGGGGTGAGTTCTCATCGGGTTAACTACAACTTCAATTGAGTCTTTTAGTAATTGAATGATGAGACTGTATTGTGTTTCTCCTGACTAGATTCATCGATCGATTACTCAGAGCTGAACCGATTCTTACCATCTCATATGTTAGATTAAGACCCAAATTGATTAATCTAGGACTAGAGGTGAGTTCTCATAGGGTCAACTAAAATTTCAATTGAGTCTTTTGGCAATTGAATGATAAGACGGTATTGCGTTTCTCTCAACCAGAGCCGTTGATCGATCACTCTGAGCTGAACCGATTCTTACCACCTCATATGATAGACCAATACCTTTAATTTATTAATCTAGGACCAGGGGTGAGTTCTCATAGGGTCAACTATAACTTCAATTGAGTATTTTGGCAATTGAATGATGAGACGGTATTACGCTTCACCCGACTAGAGTCGTCGATCGATCACTCTGAGCTGAACCAATTCTTACCACCTCATATGTTAGACCAATACCTTAATTGATTAATCTAGGACCAGGGGTGAGTTCTCATGGGGTCAACTAATACTTTAATTGAGTCTTTTAGCAATTCGATAATGATACGGTATTGCGTTTCTCCCAACTAGAGTCTTTGATCAATCACTCTGAGCTGAACCGATTCTTACCTTCTCATATATTAGACCAATACCTTAAACTGATTAATCTAGGACCAGGGGTGAGTTCTAATAGGGTCAACTATAACTTTAATTGAGTTTTTTAGCAATTGAATGATGAGACAGTATTACGTTTATCCCGACCAGAGTCGTTAATTGATCACTCTGAGTTGAACCGATTCTTACCACCTCATATGTTAGACTAAGACCCAAATTGATTAATCTAGGACCAGGGGTCAGTTCTCATAGGGTCAACTACAACTTTAATTGAGTCTTTTGGCAATTGAATGATGAGATGGTATTGTGTTCCTCCAGACCAGAGTCATCGATCGATCACTCTGAGCTGAATCGATTCTTACTGCCTTATATGTTAGACCAATACCTTAAATTGGTTAATCTAGGACCAGGGGTGAGTTCTCTTAGGGCCAACTACAACTTTAATTGAGTCTATTAGCAATTGAATGATGAGATGGTATTGTGTTTATCCAGACCAGAGTCATCGATCGATCACTCTGAGCTGAATCGATTCTTACCGCCTTATATGTTAGACCAATACCTTAAATTGATTAATCTAGGACCAGGGGTGAGTTCTCTTAGGGTCAACTACAACTTTAATTGAGTCTATTAGTAATTGAATGATGAGAAAGTATTGCATTTCTCTCGATCAGAGTCGTCGATCGATCACTCTGAGCTGAACCGATTCTTACCTCCTCATATGTTAGACGAATACCTTAATTGATTTATCTAGGACCAGGAGTGAGTTCTCATAGGGTCAACTACAACTTTAATTGAGTCTTTTGGCAATTGAATAATGTGACAGTATTGCGTTCCTCCTGGCCAGAGTCGTCGATCGATCACTCTGAGCTGAACCAATTCTTATCACCTTATATGTTAGACCAATACCTTAATTGATTAATCTTGGACCAGGGGCGAGTTCTCATAGGGTCAAATACAATAGATGACAACCCCTATTTGATAATTTACAACAGATGGGTAATCTATCGTAACATATTACTTAATCTGTTTGATAATTTGCAACAGATGGGTATCTGATGTAACAGGTTGAACATTTGTTTTTATACAATTTCAATTGAGTTCATATACCTAAATTGAATAATTTAGGACCAGGGGTGGGTGAGTTCATAGGGTCAACTACAACTTCAATTGAGTCTTTTGGCAATTGCATGATGACAGGGTTAAAAATTATGCATATATTTTATAATTTTAAAAAATAATTAAGATTAATTAGGACCAAATTAACATTTTCAAAACTTGTCATTCTTTTTCAACATACAAATCAACCCATACAAATCATCCATTCGCAAAAAAAATGTTTCATTATTTCAAATTTTGATTTCTCGCTCTTTTCTCTTTCTCGCTCAATTATACAGTACAGACAACAACTACAACTACTAAACAAATTTCTCTACCCTTCATAAAAGATCGATTTTCTTCTCATTTCCGACCACATAGATGTTATTTTTGAGTTTATTCTTGCTTCTATAAGTCATTTTCTCTGTCTTCATAGGTAACAAAGTTTGAGAAGAGTTCTATATTTATTATTTTTTTATGAAAAATAAGGGATTTTAAGTTAATGACGAAAAATAAAACTTTTAGTTGTATTATCTTCGAGAATGGGTTTACAATTTTGAGTTTTGATGGTAAAATCCTAGGAAGAACTCGAGAAAACCTTAGTTTCTATCGCCGTGTTCCGTTGATTGTTATGGTATTGTTGGATGGTGTTTATGGTGATGGTGGTGGTGGTGGTCGTCGTCGTGGTGGCACTGGTGATGGCTGTTTGTGGCATTGGTTGGTGGTGTTTGTGGTGGCATTGGTTTATGGTGTTTGTGGTGGCTGTCAATGGTGTTGGTATTTGTGGCATTGGTTGGTGGTGGCTGTTGTTGGTGTGTCGTTATTGGTGGTGTTTGTAATGTATTTTTTGAAATTTATGCATACATTAATTGTAATGTAATTTTGTTTTTCTGTTGTTTGTAGGTAAAACATGTCTCCCAAAAGAAAAGAAAGTGAAAGTGGATCAATGTCTGACCACCCCCAAAAAAGGCTACAGTACAGAGGGATTCGGAGGAGCTTCCTGAACAATCTCAGTCAGGGAAATAAAGTGAAGCTGAGGAGAGATATGAAAACAACATTAAGGGAGGTGGACAAGGGTCTATAGATAGTGATGAAGAAAATAAAAGTGAGAAAAAAGAGGAATTAAAGAGTGAGAAAGAGAAAGAGAAAGAGTATTATCATTAACGTGCTGATAATGGATCACCAATGGGGTGTGAATTAATATTGACATCCTAGCATGATCCTGTCAAAACTTTTAGTATTGAAAAGTTTCAAGTTGCGATGATAAATGCCAAAAAAGCAGAAGAAGAACTAACTGGTGAAATTATACTTAAATGCCAGATGAGGAGTAAATTTATTTGTTTTAGGAAAATTATGAAGGGCAAAAATATAGACAGACTTTTTATGAAGAGATGCTTTGGACGCTTTCTTGAGATGGCTGAGTACGCCCCTGCCCATTTTCCAATGAGGATGGTATATGGTCTTCTCAAGCGTAGGATTAAGTACGTGGGGGATGATGAAGATTCGAAGGAGGGGGGCAATAAAAAGATGGATGAAATCTGGTCCAACTACTATGGCATGCCAGTTTGTTTTGGCTTGCAAGGGTTTGCCATAGTGACGGGCTTGAGATGCCATCGTCCAGAAGAACCACCTATCGCCAAGAGAACACCCCGCAAAAGATTCAAGGCAAGAAAACACAAGGAAAAAATAAATGGGTTGTTTGACATTGCTCGACGTGGCTACAAAGCATCGGATTAGTTGACGGATCTCATGGATAAAACCATACGAAAGAAGTACAGGGAGAAATTATGCTTAGTTTGGTTTGCCCATTTGGTTATATTGGCAAGAGACGTCAACAAGGTCATAGAAGATGATTTATTGGTGCGTTCTGAGGATTTTGATAAATTCAACGATTATCCCTGGGGATATGACAACTTCTACTTGACTGTCCAATATTTACTGACAAAGCTATCCCCAGGGACGACCATATTATACGTATTTCCTTAGGCTTTCATGGTAAAATTAATCACTATTTTAACTCATACATTAAGTTATATTGAATATAGTTAGCTATTATGACTTTTTTTTGCTTGCTCCCTATTTACATTTTTTAGGCTTGGGCATTTGAAGCCATTCCTCCCCTCCGAAAGAAGGTAATGGATTATCTGGATGAGGTTTCTCATCCAAGGATGTTTAGGTGGTTGGCTGTAAAGAGCAACACCAAAATTAAGGAGGCTGATCTCCTTAACCCTCTGGATGATGCAATATGTCTTTTTCAAGTAAAATAATTTTACTCAATGAAAGATATTGAACAAATGTTATATCTGGTGCAATAGATGTTATATCTGATGCACCAGATGGGACATCTATTACGACAGATTACCCGTCCTGTTCCAACTGGTGCAACAGATGGATAATCTATTGCGACAGGCGATTTATATCTTACATTAGATTACCTATCTATTGATTTGGTTCTTTGAACCCGACTCCTAACAGACTAACCATCTACTGCAAATTATGCAACAGATGTGTAATATGATGTAACATATTGTTAATACACATACAAATCATCTATTTTATAACATATAACCTAACAGATTACCCGTCTTGTGCAACTGGTGCAATAGATTGGTAATTTGTTGTGACAAATAATTGATATTTTGCATAAGATTATCCATGTGTTGCTCTGGTTCTCTGAACTCGACTAAAATAGATTTTAACCATCTACTAAAAACTCTACAATATATGGGTAATCTGCTGTAATATATTGTTACCTGTTATAGAAGTTGACTGTTAAAATGTTTTATGATTTAAATGTATCTGTCTTTTTTTTCTAGGTTGTACATCCATGGATCGTGCCTGCTGAGGAGAAGTCGTTGATGACTTCTTATATTACTCTAGGTCATGTTGATACTATAGCAGACCCAACAGTGGAGTTAATAAGGAAGGAATTGGCTGGAGAAATAGCCATAAGAAGAGCAGTTAGGCAAGGTCAGCCTAATATTGAGGCTCTTCATGACCAACCTACTAAGGCAGATCTAGGTGCTTTTTCAGGTGGAGTTGTTGGTGTTGGTGGAAGGCATGCTGATGCTGCTACCACTCATGATGATGAGTATGTTGATGCTCAAGAAAAATAAATATGTTTGAAAACACCCTTTTTCACCCTTACATAGGCCCCTCTCACCTCTCTTCACCCTCGTGTTCTCATTGTGAATGCAAAGAGTGCAAAGACATCCAAGATAAACTCTTTGAAAAAGTAGAGACTATCTCTAAAGATGTCGAGGAATTCAAATCCAAGAGGGGTATCATACCACCCATGAAGTTGAGGGAGTGATACACTTCTACAGTGTTGGTTAGAAGGAAGAAAAGAGCAATAACCGACGTACTCTCCTGTCGGAAATAAAAAATAATTACAACTCCTCTCTTTAAAAAAGATGTTGAAGTTCAGGGGCCATTCAAAAAGGTGGATATATACGTGGAACTTATCACTAAAGAGAAGAAGAATCTGCGTCAGGCTAAGAATGCCAAGCCAGGCGCACCAGATTACCCCATGCCTCCCTTTTCCCCCCAAGACTTCCAGACTATGACAGATATGCGTATGTGTTACGAGGATAAGGCAAGTTTACTTTTCCTAACCTATCCTCTAATCTAATCTACCCCATGAAGAAGAAGCTATGCAACAGATGTGAAATCTGTTGCAAAAACTGAGTATTCTGGTGCAACTGGTAGTGGTTCTGTTGTAACTTACTATCTATCTGTTGTATAAGTTGCATTGGATTATTGATTCAGAGAACCCTATGCAACAAATGGACTATCTTTACAATTACTATTCTATTTAAAAATTATCTTCTTATATCACAACATGTTGACAAAATTCTTTACCTCATGAGGAAAAGGCAATTAACGTATCGGGAAGCTTATGACGCTGCCGATAGGATAATGTACCTGGACTTATGCAAGAAGATCAAGGATAAGTACAATCAACTCAATAATACCGCATTATACTGTGGCGCGGGATTTGATTTCTTAGTTTCTACGTTGGACTGGGATGAAGAAAAAATAATTAAATATGTAAGAGGGGAGAGGCCAAATCCACACGGTAAGAGATGGACCGAGGCAAAGAGGATTCTTGTAGTCATTAGCAGGAATTTTATACATTATCGAGCTATTGAGATACTACTCAAGGAGGGAAATATCAAAGTTTATGACTGCAACAAACCTGCCGTCGATGATGTCGATTTTTTTCTCCTCATGCAGCCACTGATGGAGCTGTTGCCCATCATGTTAAGAAAGAGTAAACTGATGAATCATTTACCAAAGGAAGTGTTGATGAAGAAATCATGGGATTTTGAAGGTCCAAACAAAGGCATGACCCTTCCAAAAAATAATACCGATTACAAGAGTGGCTCGCACGCTTTTGCACACATCGTATGTTTGCTGACCGACACAGAAATGGCCGAGCCAATGACATTTCTGTGTGACAATGCTGTGGCAAACCTGCAAAAGGTCTGGTCTTATGGGGTACTAACTGGACGCTTGGTGCCTGTGTATATAGAAGAGCCTGTGAAATAACAATTTTTTATTTCAAGCCACACTTCACTTTACTTTAAATTACATGTACATGTAGTTGCATGAATTTTTTTCTGATGAATGAAAGTTGAGTTTTTTATAATGCAATAGATTGTTAATCTGTTGTAAAATATATTCTATAAGTTCTGGAAGATAGTTTATCTGTTGCAATAGGTTGGTCATCTATTCCATTATGCTGATGTTATTTATATCTAATCTAAGTCTAATCTGTTGTAACAACGGGAAGACCTGTTTGATAATTTCCAATTGATGACCTAAATTTTACAACATATGCCTAAATCTGTTTGATATTTTGCAACAATTACACTTGAATATCCATGTTCTCAACAAGACTAAACCAGTAGAAAATACATCACCATGAAAATTTCAGCAATTAGGCTTGAAAATCCATATGCCCAACACTACCAAACCAGTAGCAATAACGACAAAAATGTAGTATCTTCTAGCTCGATTTTGTTTCTATTCAGAAATCTTAACTTTCTTCAACAAACCTCAGATTACACGATTTTCTTGTGAAGGGTGTCATTCTTCATACCAATCAAAGTAATCGCATCCACCCAATTTCTATAAAACAAGAACACAATTACAAAATAATTACAAGTCAATAATTAATCAACTAATTAAATAAAAAAGTATTACCTTTGAAATCTTACAAGTAAAAAACCTACGACCAGGATTTTGTTAAATCCAAGAAGTCTTCAATAGAGATTCATGACCGCACTTACAATATCAAAATTATTATCACAAAAAACAGTGGAAGATGCGCTCGACATTGTCAAGCTCAGTTGGAAAAAATAAAAAAAAAGATGAAGAAAATAAAGACTAAATGCAAATAATTTGAAGAATTTGGATAGATAAAAAAGAGATAATGACGAAGAAGAAGATTTGGGAATTTAGGGTTAAATTTTAGGAAGAAGATGAATATATAAGACATTGATGCAAAAAATGACCGTTTGGGGAAAAATCAGATGCCAAGTCAGCAAAAAATGCTAACCTGGCACATTTGTGCCTATTTTATTTTACGTGTTTAAAATGAACACTATCTACTTGATGCCTATTTTATTTTAGGTGTTTGAACTGAACACTGTCGATGGGTTCCGCCTATTTTATTTCAATTTACTTTCACTTTTTTACATGTAGTGGCAATTTTTTTATGTCCAATGAAAGTTGAATTTTTATTATGCAACAGATTCTCCATCCGTTGTAACAGATATTCTACCTGTTCTGACATATAGTTTAGCTGTTGCAATAGGTTGGTCATCTGTTGTATTATGTCGGTGTTTCATGTTTATACCTAAGTCAATCTGTTGCAGCAGTGGGAAGACCTGTTTGATAAATTGCAACAGATTACCTACCTGTTGCAACATATGTCAAATCTATTCGATATTTTATAATAAATGTTCTATCTGTTGCAACAGATACATTATCAGTTGCAATATCTGAATTTAGCATTCCATTTCAATTAATAAGTTCAAATCTAAGGAAAAATAAAATTCATAGACAATATAAAATAAATTGAAGCCTTAAGAAATTAGCTGAAATAAAATCAATGAATAAATGAAATATAAAAAAATTGTTATGGGTACAAATCTCAACAAATACATCAATAATTTAAGTTTTGATGCCAAGGATTCCTAAGTATGGGTGAGGTTATTACTTTGACAGACTCAAGCTATAAAGATATACTCAATATGGATAAGTTGTTCTTCATCCGGTGCTATGAAATTCGGCTTTGTTCGTCGTGGGTCTTTATTGTCGCTTACGTACGGTTTCTGCACTTTCTGTTCTCTGTATTTCCATAAAAAGAGTAGAGTTGCATATTTCCAATGTTGTTCAGCCGTAGCTTCTACATCCACCTGGAAAGATAGAATTGGTCAATACTAATCATGGAGATACAACAAAATGGAAAAGGATAACTCATCTGTTCTAGCAAATCAAATAGGTCCTTCTCCTATTTTAAATTGTCCCAAATAGATTATATTTCGGTTGTAACAATGAATCAACTGTTGGGTCAAATTTCTACATGAGGAACACCTGTATGATAATTTCCAATGGACGAACCATCTGTTGCAATATATGACTCATCTATTACAGCAGATAGGTTATCTGTTGGTACAAATAAAAGTGGTACGGAGAGATATTTGATTTGCTAAAATAGACGAGACATATTTCGCAACATGTACTTTATCTGGTGCAACAAGTTAGTCAATTATTGCAACAGATGTATATATCTGTTTGATAATTTTTAGCAGATGTGTCATCCGTTGAAATAGAAATATATCTGTTTGATAGTTAGAAGACATATATATTCACCTTGTTCAGCTCGTGCTGCTGTCCTTTGGACATTATACTTTGCTCAGTGTAACACATGGACAGAGGAGTTGCAATTTTGCTCTTTTGGATGCTTGATAATGCCTTAGAAATTACTTTCCTTCTCCTTTTAGCCTTAATCTCTAATGGAGTGGATGGAAATAAAATCCTCTTTGATGTAATGACACCTCTCTTAGATGTCAATTCCTTTACAGAAGTAGTTAATGCATTAATAGCATTAATCACTACATCATGTTTTGCCCTGCAGTTTTGACATTTGCATGCAGAACATTTGCTGGGAGAGGGAAAATCTGTATAACCAGTATGATCATACTTATAATGGTTTATTTTAAATACTGTAAGAGGAGCATCATTAGCACCAACAGCAATACCACTACCACCAACAACAACTTCATCACCTCTAAGACCATCAACAATAACAAGCCCACCCTTTAATTTTTTTTTTTGTAATGGTTGTTGCTCCAAACAATTCTATTTTTATTCTGTCGATGACCTTAGGGTTCGATAAAGTTTGCACAGATCGTAAAGTAAGAAAAAATAACATTTTTTCAACTCTCGATTAGTCGAAACTAGCGACGGATGCACAATCTAACATAAATCATTACATATATTAGAATGATGATTAGATCATTCAAAAAAATTATTAATTAAAATAAAAAATTAATTATAATTATACTTACTTCATCCTTTGGGGGGTTGAAGAATCAATAAATTTTGCATTTTTATCAGTTTTGGCCGACAACCATCTCAAGATTCTTGGACAGGAAAATTCTTCCTGGTAGTTCACTTGTTGTCTCAAATGAGGAATGACTTCAAATGCCCAAACCTATAAAATAACGCCAATAAATCAAAACCATTATTGAGTAAAAAAATAAATGATATCATAATAAAAGAAAGAAATAAAACATTTACCATGAAAGCCCATGGAAAGCCTTATAAGTTGCCTGTCATTGGCACTAACGAAGTCAACAAATATTGGACAGTTATTTTGAAGCTTTCATAACCCCAAGGATAGCGGTTAAATGCCTCAAGATCCTCAGAGATCTTATTAAACCAACGCTTATATTGTTGTTAACCTCTCTCGCCTAAAAAATATTATGTACAAACCAAATCAAGTACAATGATTGCTTGTGCTTCTTTGAAAGTTCTTTACCTTTCAACGCTTCTATCAAATTTTTATTTTTGAAGCTTGGACCAACAATGGACACCAGGTCATCCCAATCACATGACTTGCCTTTTTCTTTTTTGGGTGTGCGGGGTGCTTTTTTTTTAAGTTATAATAGGTATCACTTGAGAAGGAGGATAATATTTTAGTCCGGTAACTATGGCAAACTCCTTCCAACCAAAACAAACAGGCATGCCACAATAATTTATCCATACCTCATCCATCTTATCTTTGTTTTCATATATAAACCTACACTTGAGAAGTTCATATACCATTTTCGTTTGGAAATGAGCATTGTTGTCCTCCGACAAATCAAGATATTTCCCAAAGCAGTTGTCCTTGAAATAAACATCCAATTTTTGTTCTCGAAGTATTTTTCTGAAGACATCAAAAGATTTTTGCATGGCTGACTTAACCACGAAATCACCCGTTAAATCTGTGGCACCATCGCACTATATTCTTACAGGATACCGATCAATGCTGAAGGTTTTGACCAACATTTTGGTGGAAGGGCTATTAGCATTTGGATTATCTCTTTTGAAATATTCCTCCCCCCGTGTTTAGCATATTCTTCTCCTGATTGAGATAACGCTTGTAAAGCAAACTCAT
Source organism: Capsicum pubescens (assembly GCA_030864215.1). Lineage (NCBI taxonomy): Eukaryota > Viridiplantae > Streptophyta > Magnoliopsida > Solanales > Solanaceae > Capsicum > Capsicum pubescens. The sequence continues at coordinate 202,684,141 of CM061545.1, read as the reverse complement.
AGAGTGGTGGATGTAGCCTAGATGCTTCATTTGTTCCTTTACTTGGACTTGATTTGGCTTCTGTTCTTTTGGAAGCCATATTATCTAAAATTAACAGGAACACAAAAAGATATATTATAGTTAATTAATGCATCATTAAAAAAGTATAACAGTAAATCTACCAAGAAAAATAGTAAAATAACAGTTTCAATAGATCACTTATCTGTTGCACCAAGTAGTATATCTGTTGCAGTATATAACAAACCTATTACAGTGGATGAGCAATCTGTTGCAACAATACAAAGTGTATCACTCATCTTTTAAGATAGATGAATGGTCTGTGCAACAGATCACACATTGTTGCAACATGAGTGATCTATTGAACTAGTTAAATAACCTATTATAATGGATGAGTAATTTGTTGTAACAATACAAAACATATTACTTATCTGTTGAGAAAAATGAATGGTTTATGCATCAGATCACATATCTATTACAACATTATCTGTTGCAATATATGAATGATCTATTGGAACAGTTAAATAACCTGTAGCAATGGCTGAGTAATCTATTGCGATAATGCAAAAAATGTCACTCATCTGTTGAGAAAGATGAATAGTCTGTGCAATAGATCACGCATCTGTTGTAACATATGAGTGATCTATGGGAACAATTAACTAACCTGCAACAACGGCTGAGTAATCTGTTACGATAATACAAAATATATCACTCATCATCTGAGAAAGATGAATGGTCTGTACAATAGGTCACACATCTGTTGCAACGCATGAGTGATCTATTGGAACAGTTATCAACGATCAATATTGTTTAGATTTCTTCCAACATTGGGTCATCTATCGCGGCAGATGAATGATCAATTGGAAAAATTATAACTTGGACATGTCCTGTTGGAAGAGTTGATAGGATTTATCTAATAAGAGGTTTATCTGTTGCATCAGATTATTAATCCAATGGTTCTTCATTGCATCAGATGGTTAATCAGTTGCATCAGATTTTTTATACGATGCTTAATCTATTGCAACATATGGTTAATTTATTGCATCAGATAGTTAAACTGTTGCATCAGATGATTAATCTGTTAGATCAAAATTATAATCTGATGGTTCCTCTGGTGCATCAGATGGTTGATCTGTTGCATCATTTGACAAATTTGTTGTATCAGATGGTTAATATGTTGCACCAGATAGATAATTTGTTGGATTAAACAAAAATATTAGCACGTTTTGTTCAACAGAAAAAATAACAATATCACCATTTTTACCAAGAACAAGAACAAAACAAATCAACCCAAATCGTTGTTTTGTTTTTATAAACATAAACAACAAAAATCAAACTTCAAAAAATACAATAAACAACAAAAAATCATAATTCACTTCGAAAAGAGAAGAGAAGAAAAACCAGAAATTAGGGTTTTATTGAGACCACATTTCAAATTAAAGCAACAAATATTGAAATTGTTAACCAATACTATAAGAGGAGTTGGCTCAAGTTACTCGTTTTCTTCAAAACTAAAAAGGCCATAAATTTTTACTTGTGAAAAATAAAAGGAACGATGATGAATTCGAAGCTGTTGTGGCCGGAGAGAAAGGTTGTTACGTCGAGACAAGGTTGAAGAATTCCAAGATGTTGTGGCTGGAGAGCAAGGCTGTCACGCCAATTGAAGATTGAAGTCGAAAAGGAACTCGAAGCTCAACTATTTAGCGTCGAATTTTGAAGTCGCCGAGGATTGAAAGAAGAAATTTGCAGAACTATTAGTTGGGAGAGAGTTGAGAGAAGCTGTCGAGAGAGAGGAGAGACACTGAGTTGATTGATTTGAATTGAAGAGGGGTGTGAGTTGGGTTGATTTGTATTTTTGAAAAGATTAGAAAGTTTTAAAAATATTAATCAAGTCCACAATTAACTTAATCAAATTTCCTAATGATGTTTGACCCTTTAAGTTGGTCAATGTCACCAATCCTTCATTCAAGACTTAAAATACACCTTTCCTTCAATTTTCTCAAGTCTCATTGGATTCGTTTTTTAATAAAAAATTTCTTTCTATATTAAGTAAAATATTGATTATAAGCGACTTCAATTTAAAAAGTAATTTGTATTAAAGAAAAGAAAAGTACAAAAGACAAATAAAATGATGGAACATGTTTATTATAAAATGATAATACAAAGTTGCGGATAATTTTGATAGTTTTTAGAACTTATGGATATAAATCATATTATTTTAAAAAGTCAAATATTATTTTTGAAGAGTATGCAAATACACATGGTGAAACTTCACTAAAAATGACTTGCTAAAAATATTTGAGAATTTATGCTGAAGCACTAGCTTAATTTTCTGAAAAATAAAAAATAGGAGGGGTGGGGGTGTAATCAATTGAATTGCGAAGAGGTGAAGTCGTATATTTTTCTTTTAAAAAAAGACAAATATAACTCTGAACTATTATAAATGGTACGCATATACCATCCATTATACTTTGCGTACGTATATACCCCTGTTTATGTTTTGAATTGTGTATGACCTTTATCCAAACAGAGGAACACATGGCATAATCCTGTGCATTTGTCATATTTTATATTGTTTCACTCAAATTTAAATCATTCACCTAATTAGACCCAAAATTACACCTAAATTCATTATCTAAAATTAAAATAACCCAATCATATTTTCACTCACTACGATAAAAAATTCTAGATTTGATTCTAGCCTTTCCTTTATGTGATAAAGACTCGAGTAGAGATCTTCGAATGTATCTTTCTTATCCATCTACAACCTTTCATTTAGTCTCTTTCATATTTTGATTTATTTTTATTTAAATTAAAAGTTCTAAAGAATCACTATTATATTCGAGTTTAAGTGTTATTGTTGATTGAATTGTGGTTATTGAAGGAGTTTTCTATTTTAGGTGTTTGATGGTGATATTTGTTTTTTATTGATACTAGGGTTTGGGTGAAATTCCTTTTTCTAGGATTTCAGTTTGATATCTTTTTCAGAGATTTCTTTGTTGTTTGTGCATTTTTCTAGAATTTATTGAAGAAATTTCTAATTTATAGTTGATTTTCAGATTTGATTGACTTTTTTTCTAAGATTTTACTTTGATGTCTTTTTTTTTAGAAATTTGTTTAGAATTTGTGCACTTTACTGTTAAAAAAATATCCTATTATTCTAGGTTTTTTCTTTATTAATATTTTCAGAGATCTTTTTAGAGTGTCACTATCATTATCCGTCTTTTTATTCTTTTATGAATTGACTTGTACTTTCAAGTAATTAAAATATACTCAAATTATTGTTAGGAGTTTATATAAATAGTTAAACAAATATTTTGATTTGAAATTACAAATATCAAGTACTAAACTATATTTTCTTTTGTTGTTCTTTATAATTTAGTGTAAATATGTAGTCCATTCATTCAATTTTTCTATATAAAATATGAGAATGATATCTTTTCATCTGTTTGTTACTTGACTTTTTGAAATGGTTCATAATTTTATGGATGACTGTTAGTTTTTCCTATTTTGTTATGTCAAGTTTTTTCTCTTCTTCTTCTTCCTCCTCTTCTTCTTCTTCTTCCTCCTCTTTTTCCTCCTCCTCTTCTTCTTCTTCCTCCTCATCCTCTTCTTGTTCTTCTTCTTCTTCCTTCCCCTCCTCTTCTTCCTCCCCTTCCTTCTCTTCCTCCTCTTCTTTCTCTTCTTCCTCCTTTTCCTCTTCTTCCTCTTCTTCTTCTACCTCTTCCTCTTCTTCTTCCTCCTCCTAATTAGTAGCTTAATATATTTTGATGAGTTATTGCGTCTATTTATTTACTATCGTCTATTTTTTATGAACACTCTCAACTGTTACATAGCTTTAGCATGTACTTTTTATGCTTATTTGTTAGTAAACGAAATAATTTTTTCTACGTAAAATGTAATTTGTATAACTGTTAATTTATATATGTCAATTCTTTTTCTTTTCAACTTATTTCTAATTTGTTATCTTCCAATGTATAATTACTTCATGTGTAATTCTTTTTAGGTTATTAAAATGACAAATGTTATCATACACTTTTATCATTTTGGTGATTGTGTTAAGCATTCAGAAGCGTGTTATGAGAAGGGCTTGATCCACTATTTAAAGAGGTATGATCCTGACCTTTTGTCTTTTATTGGCTTAGTAAAAGAGTATACAAGTAAGTTAAATTTTATAATTGTCCAACAAGTTAAATTTTATAAGTGTCCAACAACTTATTGTACTTGAATCTTCTGATAAATATTTTGAAATACAAGGAGATGAGGATTAGAACATGATATTTTCTTGTATCTGATGATTATCATTTCATTCACTTATTTCCTATTGATGATTGTGAGTAAGCTTTTAATATGCTTAACATTATAATGTATGGTGAGTGACATTGCTAATGAAGCAAAAACTAATTTCAGTGAGAGTGAAAGTGATGAATTTGATAAAATTATTATAAAAAAATAAAAAAGTAATAAATAGTTTGCAAAATTATCAGGAGATTATTAAGGGTATGACCTTCAAAAACATGTTACAAGACAATTTTGTAAACTTTATGCTTTATCTAAGAAGATAAAACTTATTTGTGGTGGAAAAATAATATTTAAAAGATTCATATATAAATATGATGTTGATGGTTGTCCATTTGTATGTTTTTCTGGGGACGATACCACTTTTGAGGTAAGTGTTAAAATACTAAGAAAGCATAATGAATGTGAGATTGCATATGACAACACTCTGATAGATTATATGACAATAGCCTAATATTTCAGAAAAAAATAACTCAAAATACAAGATCAAAGATATGAAGGTAGACATACCTAGAACGTTTGATTAAATGGTAATGGATCAAAATTTAAGAGAGATAAAAGAAAAACTCTAGAGTCTCAGAAAGGTAACTTTACAGACTCTTACTATAAGTTGGAGACTTATAAAATGTCTCTGAGTTACAATTCACGATTTGATATTAAGATTCAAATTTCTAAGGAGGTACTAACAAATGGTAGGAGAAAGATTCATTGGATGTATATATGTTTCAAGGCATTGAAGCTGAATTTTAAGGCAAATCTAAGATCTTTTAATGAGTTAGATGGTACATTCGTTAAAGAAAAAGTCAAGAGACAAGTATTAATTGTTGTTGATCAATCCAACAAACTGCTTCTAACATGGACTGTGGTCGACAAAAAAACCTCAAGGACTTGGATTTGATTCATGCAATATTTGCAGTATCTTGAACTTCAAAACAGTGAAGGAATAATTCAAAATGATGAAGGAATAATATTCATATCAAACATGAAGAAGGTAATATTCTTTTCTAACACCATTAATTCATTTAATTTAATTTATTTATTATGACATTACAAGATATATGATATTTTATTTGATGTTCAAGAGCTGCTTGATGCAATAAGACTATTCTGCGTGAAGCACATTAAAGATATAATGTAAGGCATATTGAGGCCAATTGATGTAAAAGATTAAATAAAGGTGAATTAAAAAAGCTATCTTGGTACATTTATTGTCATTTTTTAAGAGGAATTTGAAGACCAGCTTGAAGAGATCAAACAAGTGTCGGAAGAAGCTAGAAAGAATTTACTAAATAGATAAAACATGACAGAGAACTTATTTTAATAGAACATACAAAAATTAAGCTAGTAGACAATAATTTTATAGAATTCTAATGTATAGATACTTAAAGCAAGATGCAGGCCTATAACTGATATGTTGAAAGACATTAAGATCAAGGTGATAGAAAGATTGGTAGAAACAAAGCCTTTTGATTTCAAAAGTGAATTGTTGTATTATGAATTTTTGAAGATATCTCAAGTTTATTAGGTGAGTGGCAATGGAGACAATGGTTATAAAGTCACAGAAGATGAAAATAAACACATAGTCAATCTGAAGGAAAAGATGTGCATTTATAGGATATGAAACCTCAATAAAATTTCTTGTCTACATGAAATTAAGGTCATGGAACACAAGAAAATAAAGCCTAAGACTGAAATTGATTCATATTAAAATAAAGAGGTAGTTTTTACAATTTTACAAATACATATTGTAGTTTATTAGGAAAGAATCCTTCTGAAAGGTTGACCTTTCATATGTCATGGAACCCTTAGGATTGGTCAAGCTTGTTGGAAGACCTAATATTAAAGAGGGATATACAAAAATAAGAGGTAGTTCAGAGGCAAAGAGAATGAAAGAGAAAAGGTAAAATGACGATGTGTAACATCTATAGACTGCGACATCATAATTCAAGAGATTATGAAAAGGTTACTTAATTAAATTTTGTATTTAATACACTTTTATTAAATGTTATTATACTTGATTATTATTTTTTGTGATATAATAAAGCATGCAACATAGACAAAGAAAGTTGTTGCTAAGTAGAAACAATCTGCTAAGGGAAAGAAGAGGCATCACTCTATAGAAACTTGATTGATGACAAGGAACCTTCTACTGAGAACATCAACTTACCAATCCCTCACCCAACCTTCGAAAATCAACACATATTAAATTTTGAGTATTCTTGTGGAAGCTCATTTCCTGAATTTAAAGAAGATGATAGCGACCTTCGTCTAAAGACAATAACTATTTTTGAAGAAGCTTATTTAGAAAGATTACAAAAAAATAAGAACCAAAACAATCAGCTAGACTAGAGTAATAAGCTTTAGAGGTGATAGATATGATGCCAGTGAATCAACTATTCCTTCAATATCATCAATTAAATTAACTTGAAAGTAAAAAACATAGTTACTTCCAATCAGTTAATAAACACACAAAAAAAATAAATTAAGGCCAAAAAAAGATAGGTCATTAGTCGTATCTTGAGTTTATTTTGGGTCTGTTGTGGGCCTGCTTGGTGACTATTTAGGACATATTATGGGTTTATTGTAGTGATTATTTTAAATATGTTATGAATTTTGATGACTGCTTTAAATATATTTTGGGTTTGTTTTGAATCTATTATAGACAATACTCTTTTGACTGTTGGACATCTTTTTATTGCAAGAATGATGTGCTTACTTTTGTTTGTGGACATGATTACTATTTTGTTTTGAAAGGTTGCAATATATGTTTCTCTTATTAAATATATTAGTTTTCAGTTGTGCTTTATCTCACCTAACTATTAGATGTTCATTTTTTCTTTTTAAGGCAATGTACTAGTTTTTACTTGTGCTTTATCTATGGCAAAATGACCTTCTGGACCCTTCTACTATGTCGGTTTTGTAAGTTGGATACTTCTATTTACATGTTTGTCATCTGGACCCCTGAACCCACTAAAAAGCAATATTTTAAACTCTTTTTTTTTTGGTGAGTGTAACACACTCTCCCCCACATTAGCTGTCAGTCAGCTGCCATGTCTGCCACGCCTGACACGTTTTCCACATCATCTGCCACGTCATTTAAAAAAAATAAAAAAAATAAAAAAAATAAAAAAAATAAAAAAAATAAAAAAAGTATTACATTAAATTTCAAGTCATTTTTAAAATGCTATATAACAAATTAAATATTAAAATTAATTTAATTAAATAAGAAAAATTTATAAATTGTAGAAAAATTTGAATAATCATGTTTTTATTTTTGCTCACAAATTAAACATCAAATCCATTCCAAATAATTAAAATTCTTCTCCAACTAATTTAAATTTTTAACTATAAATTCATATATACAAACATAATAAATTTTTGATTTTTAAATTTGAATATTTTTAACAAATTCACAAAAAGTTTAATTTTTTCCATGAAAAATTCACTATTTTTTTTCAATATCACTATCACTCACTTTTAATTTAAATTTAAATTTTAATACCTAAAAAAATAAAAAGATTCCAAATTTAAATTTTAATTAAAAAAATGAAAAGAATTGAATTGAGAGAGAAAATTAAAATAAAAAATAAAAAGTGAACGTGTGTGTATGTGTGTGTGGGGGGAGGGGGGTAGAAGAGTGTTGGGGTGGGGTGTAGGGGCTGGAAGGGGTTGGGGATGGGGTGATGATCGGGCTGGAAGGGGTGGGGGATAAGGGTAGGGTGAGGAGTGGCTAAATGGGGCTGGTGGGGTATGGGGGTTGGGGACGGGATGGGGTGGGGGTGGGGAAGGGTTGGACGGGTGTTGGAGTGGGGTGGAGGGGCTGGGGTGGGGGTGGGGACGAGCTGGGGTGGAGTAGGGAAGGTCTTTTTTAAAAAATATTATTTTTAATATTTTAAAAATATTTTTAAATTAAAAAAGATGAAGGAAAAAAAAAGCCTTTTTTTTTAATTTTAATATATTTTTTTTAAATTATTTTATGGAAGGGGTTGGGAGTGGGGTGGGATGGGGCTGGGTGGGGGGTAGGGGTGGGGACGGGTTAGGGTGGAGTGGAGAAGGTTTTTTTTTTTAAATTATTATTTTTATATTTTAAAAAAATTAAATTAAAAAAGATGGAGGAAAAATAAGATCCTTTTTTATTTTTTTTTAATTTTAATATATTTTTAAAATTATTTTAATGTAAAATTGATCAAAAATTGACCCCCACTCGCACCCTTAGACGAGTGACTACACTCTCCTTATCCTAGTCACCATTTCAATACCACATAGGCGAGGTCAATGGTCAAAGGGTGCAAAATATTGCTTTTTAATGGGTTCAAGAGTCCAGATGATAAACATGTAAGTAGAAGTGTCTAACTTACAAAACCGACATAGTACAGGGGTCCAGAAGGTCATTTTGCCTTTATCTAATCCAACTGTTGGATGTTTGCTTCTTATTTCTTTGAGTACTATTTTTTAAAACCTTTTAATGATAAGCTTGTGATGATCTCACAAGTCAAAATGTATATGAATTATCGATGTCAAAATATTACTTATACAAGTTGGTAATAATCAAGTTAATAAGATCAATATATATTGTAAATAAGTTGAAAAGAAGAAGGCCAAATTTGCATTTTTCTGTTATAGTCTAAGTGCCACCTTTCTTTTTGAATTCTTTCCCTTCATTTTTAACTGGGATGTATATTCAATTCTAGTCCAAACCTACAAGTTATTAAGTAACATTATTTTCAAATCTATTAATGTCCCTTTATAGTGAGTGTGGCTGCAGATTTGCTTGAAACAATTATCCCATACTAGCTCATGATTCAGGAGCTTAAAGAACTCAAGAGTTGTCTGCTTGAAAATGTGTACAAATTCATATGTGAGTCCAAAATCTTTTACGTGTATTTAGAAAGCATCATTTTTCTTGTAGAAGTCTTTAATTATTTGTCTTGGTTGTATGATGTTATATGTGGAATTAGCCGAGGTGCACGCAAAATAGCCAAGCTAATATATTTCTCCTAAATTCCCTCAATATCATATTTAAACTTTAGAACCATTCAACCTGAGTTATTAGTTCAATCAAACAATTGGTGTTCCAGTTACACAATGAAGTAAATTTAGGAAAATAAAAAAGAAGTTGTTTTAATGGACACTAAAGAGGGACTTTAAGTTCGTTTATATATTTACTATATAATGACTCAAATTTGCGATTTTTTATTTGTGTGTTTTGACTATTTTTTCCCTTTTCGTAGTTACTAAATGTTGATTTTGGAGTGTGCGGATGGTTGAAATGATTTTCAATGAGATTGGAAATGATTTGTGCGAGTTTATGGTCTTTTAGAGGGTGATTTCTCTCCGTACTTCTTTGGTATCTAAGGCATGTTACTCCTCTCTCATTGTTAGTTCAACTAAATTCTTGTTTTAATCAATGGTTTTCATGATTCAATTATGGTTATTGTTTGGTTTTGAAATATATGTTGGGAACACTCCCAAATCCTCAAGGTCAAGAACACTTAGGGTTTTTATCAAGCATATCAATTGGGGATTTCAAGGGTGATTTCTCTCCGTACTTCTTTGGTATCTAAGGCATGTCACTCCTCTTTTATTGTTAGTTCAACTAAATTCATGTTTTAATGAATGGTTTTCATGATTCAATTGTGGGTATTGTTTGATTTTGAAATATATGTTGGGGGTTTTGGTTACTAATGGTTGAATAATATTTTTTTATGTTTTACTTATGGGTTTTCATATTATAATGTTGGCTTGAACATTGTGGAATGTGTGGTAATGGTAAATGGATTTAGGGGTACTTTGGATTCCCCAAATTGCTTGGTTTTGGTTGTGGAAATATATGGCCTCAACATGTTTGTTAAAATGCCTATAAGAATAGTTTTGTCGCATAGTTTGACATTTATTGAAACTATTGCATTGCATAATTTGGTAATGGAACATAAATTGATTTAAATGGTTTTAAATGAATTGGAAAGGCCTTGGTGGCCATGGGTTTGGTTAAAGATGGTCTTGATAACCTCATGGGGTACAATGGAATCCCCTAAGTGAGTAATCTATGAAAACCTTGTGGGGTACACAGAAATCCCCCAAGTGATTTTAATAATGGAGTCTTTGGGGGTACATGGGAATCCCCTAAGGATTGGCTAATAACATTACTTTAAGCTACAATCGGTATGACGATACCACTTAATAATGCCTTTATAGTTGACTCCTGGAATCTGGTAAATGGGTTATGTGCTAAATGTTTTATTTGGGCGATAATGGCGGTTTGTGATAGTTAACCGTGAAGGTGTGAGTCCAATGGATGGATATTGGAAACTTATGTTTGCCGACATGAAGGTTGGTCATGGTGACCATATACTTGTGGGGTACACGAGAATCCCCTAAGTTTATACTTGTATATATGTATCATGGTGGGTGAAGGGTACAAGGGAATCCTCAACCCTTGTGATATCTCTGGTTTATGCGGCTACACGCACTAAGGCTCATTCAGGGGGTAACACTGGACCCATATAGCCCATGGGTGGTTTTAGGACGGTTAAGCTACACATCCTAGGTTAAAGTTTTAAATACATGCTAAACCTGATTCCCTTTCTTGTCATGGTATATATTTGTATGTATGTGATTGTACATGGTTATTTACTTTGGTTTTGAATAATGGCATTATTTTTCCATTATTCTTGAGTATATTCTAGTGTTCACCCGCTAACCCATCTTTGAGTGGCTATATCCCCACGCAAAGCAGGAATCGATCATATTATTCCTCCTTCTTATTGATATTGCATTCAGGGACAACATAGAGTCAGATTGAAATAGTGAACTTCCATACTCTGAAAGACTCCATTTCATGCTATGGATATCTTTTCATACTTTTGGTTATTTCTTGGATTTTGGTTTTAGCTATGGTCGGGGGCATGTCTCGACTGGATGTTCTTTATTTTTGGTTAGAGGCTTTGTGAGACTACTTTGGGTTGGCATGGGCGGTGTCGGTATTGGTGTCAGCCTTGGCCTTGGTATTGGTATTGGGGATGACACCATTTGACTGTATTTGATTTATGATTATTTTATGCTATCTTGTTATATATTCTAAATTTATCCAACTTAAGATGCAGAGCGGTTATGGTTGGGCATTGGGGGTGGTCTTCGGTCCCAGTCGGGCTTAAGGCACCCGATATTACCAGGCCCTTATTCGGGTTGTGTTAGATTGGTATCAGAGCCCTAGGTTCATGGCCACTTGGGAGTCCACAAAGCCGTATCGAGTAGAGTCTCTTTTAAGGGTGTGTATGTAATGCCCTGTATTTCCCTAGCATAATCTAAGTCCCAATACGTGAGTATTCCTATATAAATTTTATGAAATACTTATTATTTTTCAGTTTAGAGCCGGCCATTGTGTAGGAAATTCAATTAGCTTTCCAACGATATAAAATTCATGCAAATCTGATAATCGGGTAGTAAGTTATGACGAATTAAAGTTTCAGTCGTTAAACACCGTCATTTTAATCTGCAGCGCATCGTGTAGGAATCCCAAATGACAATTATCAATTTTCAGTGTGACTCCGCGATCATGGTGCGTGGCGGAGCAGGCCAATTTCCCATTTGTCAATTTCCAGTAGGCTTCCGTTAGAATGGGAAGAGTTTGCCACAACTTTCTTAAACAGATTCTTCCCGTTAGAGTTGAGGGAGGCCAAAGTGTTAGAGTTCATTAATTTGAGGCAGGAAAGCATGAGCGTGAGGGAATATTCCCTCAAGTTTACTCAGTTAGCTAGGTATGCTCCTCATGTGGTAGCGGAAAACAGGTCCAAGATGAGTAAGTTTGTGTCTGACATATCTGATAGTGTGGTCAAGGAGTATAGGACTGCAATGCTGATTAGTGAGATGGACTTATCTAGGCTAATGGTTCATGCTCAATAGATAGAGGAGCAGAAGATTAAGGAGAGAGAGAGAGGAAATAAGAGTGCTAGAACGAGTAGTTTCAATTTCAATCAGCCAAAGTCAGAAGGTGGTAACCGTCCCGAGTTTTATCAGAGGTCTACATCCCCAACACCCTCTTCAGCCAGTGTCCCAGTACCCAAATTTAGAAATGAAAATAGGGATAGGGCACCAGGCTCTAAGTCCCAAGCCAGTGTTAGCAGTGTTTTTATAAATCCTCTATGTCAGAAATATGGCAGATACCATCAGGATGAGTGTAGAATGGGTAGTGATGTGTGCTTTAGGTGTGGAAAACCAAGCCATCAAATTCGGAAATGTCGGGTAGTTTCTTAGAAAGGTAGGGATGTGCGCCAATAGGGCTAGTCCCATCGGTCGTCAGTTTCATTCGGTCGCCCGACTCAGCAGGGTGCCACTTCCAGTGCTACCAATGGTCAGCGTCTGAATAGATTATATGATCTTCAGTCCCGCCAAGATCAGGAAAATTCTCCTGCCGTAGTTACTGGTACGTTGCAGGTCTTTCACTTATATGTTTATGCTTTACTAGACCCTGGGGCTTCTCTTTCTTTTGTAAATCCATACATAGCCATCATATTCAGAGTCAGTCCTGAAACTTTAGTAGAGCCTTTTTTAGTGTCTACCGCAGTAGGTATTTCCATTGTAGCCAGACAAGTATACAAGAACTGTCTGGTCACAATATCTCAAAAAGTTACCTCAGTTGATCTCATGGAGTTAGAGATGACGGATTGTGACGTCATTCTCGGCATGGATTGGCTCCACTCATGCTATGCCTCAGTTGACTGTAGAAACAGAATAGTTCATTTTCAGTTCCCAAATAAACCATTCCTCTAATGGAGAGGTAGTACTACAGCTCTTAGGGGTCAGTTGGTCTCGTATCTTAGAGCTAGAAAGATAATATCAAAGGGGTGTATTTACCATCTTGTGCGAGTTAAAAACTCTAACTCCGAAGCTCCAGCTCTTGAGACAGTTTCAGTAGTGAGGGAATTTCCAGATGTGTTCCCTGAAGATCTCCCTGGAGTTCCTCCCGAAAGGGAAATCGACTTTGGAATAGACCTTCTCCCAGATACTCAGCCTATATTTATTCCACCATACAGAATGGCTCCAGCTGAACTCAAAGAATTGAAAGAAAAATTGAAGGATCTCTTCGATAATGGGATTCATCAGGCCCAGCGTCTCCCCATGGGGCGCACCTATTTTATTCGTGCATAAGAAAGACTGTTCTCTTAGAATGTGCATAGACTACCGTCAGTTGAATAGAGTCACAGTCATGAATAAATATCCGCTTCCTAGAATCAATGAATTATTTGATCAAATTTAGGGTGCCATCTATTTTTCAAAGATAGACCTCAGATCAGGCTATCATCCGCTCAGGGTCAGAGAATGTGACATTTCGTAAACAACTTTTCGAACCCGATATGGTCACTTCAAATTTCTAGTCATGTCCTTCGGTCTTACATATTCTCCAACAACCTTCATGGGCTTGATGAACTGAGTGTTCAAGAAGTACTTGGATATGTTCATCATAGTCTTCATTGATGACATTCTTATTTACTTCCGTAGCAAAAACGATCATTCAGACTACCTCAGAATAAAACTTCAGACTCTTAGAGATCACTAGTTGTTCGCTAAATTCAGTAAGTGTGAATTCTAGCTAAGATTAGTAGCTTTCCTTGGCCATATTATTTCCAGTGATGGCATTAGAGTTGATCCTCAAAAGACTAAGGTGGTGAGAAATTGGACTAGACTTATCTCTTCGTCAGATATCAGGAGTTTCTTGGGTTTAGCTGGCTATTACCATCGGTTTGTTAAAGGGTTTTCCTCTATTGCTTCCCCCATGTATAGACTGACTTAGAAGAAAGTTAAGTTTCAGTGGCCAGATTCATGCGAGAAGAGTTTTCAGGAGTTGAAGACTCGACTCACCTCAACCCCAGTCTTGACTCTACCAGATGGTCCAGATGGTTTTGTTGTATACTGTGATGCATCCAGAGTAGGTTTGGGTTGCGTCCTTATGTAGAAAGGTAAGGTCATAGACTATGCCTCCAGACATCTTAAACCCCATGAGAAAAATTACCCTACTCATGATCTTGAGTTAGCAGCTATAGTATTTTCCTTAAAGATTTAAAGGCATTACTTGTATGAGATGCATGTAGATGTGTTCACAGATCACAAAAGCCTTCAGTATGTGTTATCTTAGAAAGATTTAAATTTGCGTCAGAGAAGGTGGTTAGAGTTATTGAAGGATTATGACATGAGTGTTATGTATCATCTGAGCAAGGCCAATGTAGTGGCTGATGCTCTCAGTAGATTGTCTATGGGCAGTGTTGCTCATGTTGAGGATGGTAAAAAAAGCTAGCTGAGGAAATTCATCAGCTTGCCCAACTAGGTGTCCGCTTAGTCGACTTACCGGAGGGTAGTGTGTGGGTACAGAGTAGCACCGAAACATCTCTAGTTTCTGAGGTGAAGGAAAAATAGGATAGAGATCCCAGTCTGGTTAAGTTGAAAGAATCAGTCAGAGATCAGAAAGTAAAGATTTTCTCCCAAGAGGGAGATGGTGTTTTGCGTAGTCAGGGTAAATTGTGTGTTCCTGGTGTAGATGACTTGAGGCAACAAATTCTTGTAGAAGCGCATGGTGTGTATTACTGTATTCATCCAGGGGCCACTAAGATATACCTCGATTTGTAGGAGATCTATTGGTGGAGTGGGATAAAGAGAGATATTGTAGAGTTTGTAGTTAAGTGCTCTACATGCCAGCAAGTTAAGATTGAGCATCAAAAACCTAGTGGGTCTGTGCAGGAGTTCAGTATTCCTACTTGGAAGTGGGAGAAAGTGAACATGGATTTTGTGATAGGTTTGCCACGTACCCATCATCAACATGATTCTATTAGGTTATCATAGATAGGATGGCCAAATTAGTTCATTTCTTGCCAGTCCATACCTCTTATTTAGCCAAAGACTATGCCAAACTCTATCTCAGAAATTTGGTTAGGTTGCACGGTGTTCCCTTATCTATTATCTCTGATAGAGGTACCTAGTTTACCTCTTATTTCTGGAAAACATTCCAAAAGGGTCTTGGTACCCAAGTCCACCTCTGTACAACCTTTCACCCTCAGACAGACGGTCAAGCAGAAATGACCATTCAGACTCTTAAAGATATACTGAGGGCATGCGTTGTTGATTTCAAGGGTAGTTGGGATGACCATTTTTCTTTGATTGAATTTGCATACAATAAAAACTATCATTCCAGTATTCGTATGGCTCTATTTGAGGCTCTCTATGGTAGGAGATGTAGATCTCTAATTGGTTGGTTTGAAGTAGGTGAGGCTATAGTAGTAGGGCCTGATTTGGTGTTTGATACCTTAGAGAAGGTTCAGTTTATCAGAGAAAGACTTGGGGCTACCCAGAGCCGACAAAAATTATATGCAGATGTAAGGATTAAGGATATTGAGTTTGAGATAAGTGATTTCGTATACTTGAAAATCTCTCCCATGAAAGGAGTAAAGAGATTCGGCAAGAAAGGAAAACTCAGTCCCCGATATGTCGGTCCCTTAAAAAATCTCAGTCATTTCGGAAAGGTAGCTTACGAGATTGATTTGCCTCCAGATTTAGCCTCAGTACACCCAGTGTTCCATGTCTCATTGTTGAAAAAGTGTATTGGTGATCTAGCGGTAGTTGTTCCCTTAGAAAGTTCAGAGATTCAGAATAATCTTTGCTTTGAGGAAGTTCCAGTCGAAATTCTTGATCATCAAGTTCGTAGACTAAGGAACAAAGAAGTTACACTAGTTAAAGTTCTTTAGAGGAATCAGTCCATTGAGGGAGCCACTTGGGAAGCGAAGGCAGATATGCGAACCAAGTACCCTCATCTTTTCTCCACGAATCCAGATTCAGTATAAGGTACTAATCTTCTTAAGAGTTCTCTCTATCATGTTTAGTTTCAGTTGCACATCATGTTCATGTCAGTCGTGCATTCATGAATCAATTCAATCACGAATTCCATGCATCAAATATGCATGTTTAATGTGTAAGCTTAGTCCACCAGTTTCCTCAGCTTAACCAGTATCATTCGAGGATGAATGATCCTAAGAGGGAGATATTGTAACTCCTTGTATTTCCCTAGCATAATCTAAGTCCAAATACATGAGTATTCATATATTAAATTTTCTAAATACTCATTATTTTTCAGTTTAGATCCTGCCATTGTGTAGGAAATTCAATTAGCTTTCCAACGATATAAAATTTTCCCAAATCCGATAACCGGGTAGGAAGTTATGGTGAATTAAAGTTTTAGTCGTTAAACACCGTCATTTTAACCTTTAGCGCATTGCGTAGGAAGAGAAAATGACAATTGTCAATTTCCAGTATGACTCTGCGATCATGGCGCATCGCAAAGAAGGTCAATTTCCCATTTGTCAATTTCCAGTGGGCCTCTGCGATGTTGGCGCATCACAGAGGTGGACAAATTGGCATTCCAAAGGCTTACCGCGATAGCTCCGCATCGCGATGTTTGTCCAGGTCCTAATTGTCCATTTCCAGTGGCTTGGTGCGATAGTGGCGCATCGAGGCAAGGCCAAAATTTGGGATGGTCAATTTTCAGCTTTCATTTTTAAATTTGTTCAGGGGTATTTGGGTCTTTTTCTACGAACCTAATTAACCTAAAATCCAAAATTTAACCCATAAACACCCTAAGGAGTCATCATTATTTCAATTCCTCTCACAATCAAAGATCCCCCTTTCAAGAACAAGAAACCCTAGCTTTCAAATTCAAGGCCAATCCTCAAGAACTCACCCAGAACATCAAGAAATTCACTATCCCAAGTATGTTAGATGTTCATCCATGGATTCCTTTCATCCATGGAGTCCAAGTAACCTATTTAATTTACAAGTTTTGATCTTTTCAAGTTATTAGATTTTAAATTATGATTTCATCCATGAACCTCCATGTACTATTGATTTAATACTATGTTACCATGAGATTATTGATATCATTCAATGCTCCATGTTTTATATTATTATTTATTGAATTAAACCATGATTTAGATCTATTATGTTGAATTCATGCTATTCCATAAGTTCCATGACATTCCTATGATTGTTTTAACCATGAACTACAAGTGTTTGATAAAATTTCTACAAGAGTGATTTATTTAATAAAAGCCTTCATGCTTTGATCTTCAAGCTTTAGTGTCATTTTACTATTATTGTTTGAGTCCTGGGGGTATTGAATACCTGAAATCCATAGATGTTTATGAAGTCTAGTATAAACACATTACAAAATAGTCTTCAAAACATACTATGAGCATTATCAGAACAGTCAGTTACCAGTCAGATGACCTCAGAATAGTCTAGTATTTTAGTGTCATTCAGTTGTGAGTAGGATTTAGTACCGAGCGAGTGTAGGAATGGATACTTCCCCATTAGATAGCCAGAGTCATTAGTTGCAGTCCCTATACTCCAGAACTACGTAGCCAGCATAGGATATGAGATGTCACCTGTCAGATTAGGCTTGACTATCTCGCAGGGGTCATCCATCAGTCCAGGCTTGACACCCTTAGTACTTTGGACATTATATCAGTTTAGTAGATCTACATAACCATCATTAGTACCCATGGCACGGTATTAACACCCTTCCATCTGGGGTAACAGGTTGGACCCCGATTAGCTCAAATTGGGGAATATCGATTAGATGATACCTCCCACAGTCTTAGATATAGTCTGAGTTACAGTCTTAGTTACAGTCCCTACTTAGTTATTCAGTTTTAGGGTTGTTTGAACAAAGCATACAGATTTCAGTAATTTTAGTATTTTAATTCACAGATTTTACTCAGGTCATGTTATATGCTTGGTCATGCATCCTCAGTATTTACAAATTTTCATGCATTTTCAGTACCTACAGATTCCATGCTCTTTATTCAGTACTCCATGCTTTACATGTATACCAAGTTAATTATTAGTTTTGTTCATGAAACTATGCATATCAACCTACCTCATTTAGCATACCAGTACATTCAAAGTACTGATCTCATACCTTTTCTTTTGCGCTATGATGTATTATATCATAGCTTTTGATGCTCAGTTCTCAACTCGTTATTAGACTTATCAGATCCTCAGGAGTAGTAGTGGTGAGTCCTCATACTTCGAGGACAAGCTTACTTTATTTCATGTTTTAGTTAGTAGTTAGTTAGAGTTAGTTGGGGCCTATCCCATCAACTTATATTCAGTCAGTCAGTTTTAGAGGCTTTTCATACATTAGAGTTAGTTATTTAATATTTAGATTTTACAGTTAGTTATCCAGTTTATCATTATTTTATCAAATTCAATCAGTTATTTCTATAGACTTATATTTCAATTTTAAATTCAGTTATTAAAACCTTATGGCATGTCAGTATTCTTCCGCATTTATGATAAGGTTATCTTGTGCTCACAGTAGGTACCAACTCATGGGTTAGATTGTGGTCCCTCGGGACTGTAAGTATCGTGTGACAACTAGGGGGTAGTCCCGGGTCATTACAGTGTAGCGCACCACACTCATAAGGGAGAGGCTACAAGACATTTAGAAATGTTTCTATTTCTTATGTTCTATTTCAAGATGTAGAATCTAAGGTCCTGAATTCTCCTCTAATCCCTGTTTGTTCGCTTTTTAGATCATGCCTCATCAATGATCTGGAGCTCACAAAAAATCCTTTTTCCTAACTGAGGATAATATTGATGGGACCCATTCTACTTATGGGGTCCAAAACTAGTCTAGAGGTTCAGTTTTGGATTATTCTAGAGTTCCACAGGTTCCCTCCATCCCTCCTCTAGCTCTTCAGGCTGATGGGATGAATGCTGAGTTTGGTTAGTTTATCCATATGTTGGCTCAGTTGGTGGCTTATCAGGCTGAGCGTGGTACATTTGTTACTCCATCTTATAAGGCCACAAGGGTTGACTAGTTCATGAGGTTGAACCCTCCAACCTTTACTGGTGTTAAGGTGGAGGAAGATTCTCAAGGTTTTCTGGATGAGATGGAAAAAATATTTCGTGTTATGCATGCCACGAATGTGGAGGGCGTGGAATTTATAGCCTATCAGCTGAAAGATGTGGCTTACCAATGGTACAAAGAATGGGATCAGACAAGGAGTGATGATGTTGAGTCATCTCTGTGGAAGGATTTCTCTAGTGCCTTTCTGGATCGCTTCTTTCCTCTGGAGTTGAAGAAAGTGAAGATGAAAGAGTTTGTAAATCTGAAGTAAGGTAAGATGCTAGTGAAGAAGTATTCCTTGAAGTTTTACCATTTGTCTCGATATGCTTTGGAGATGGTTTCTAGCATGAGAGCTAGAATGAGGATGTTCACTTTTGAGTTGTCCAGAGAGTTGATATTGAAGAGTAAGGTTGCCTTGTTGATCAATGACATGGATATCTATAGGTTGGTTTTGTACATGTAATAGGTAGAGGAAGAGAAGAAAAAATAGGATAAAATAAGGGAGAGGCAGGCAAAAAAGTTTAGGTTCTCTGAGCAGGGTGGTGGCCAACAACAGAGTGGAAAGGATGGTGGTAAGTGGTCCAAGAAGAAGTGAGGCAATTATGGGTCTTATTCAACGGCTAGTGCTTCCTACCCAAAGTCGTCGGGTGCTCGGCATTTCCATAATGGTGACAACTTTAGGGCATAAGGTGCCCAATTTCAGGCTAGTGGGGCCTAATTAGCTTTATCATATCCTCCCAGCAGGTTTTATGGTAGATTGCATTGGGGTTTTTATGATGAGAAGACAGATAAGTGGTTTAATTATGGTCAAATAGGGCATATGCTTAGAAATTGTCCTATTAGTAAGGTTGCTTCGGGGGAAAATAAGGTTCCAGTTGCTTCATCATCAGTTCTGGCACT
The DNA here is from genome assembly GCA_030864215.1 of Capsicum pubescens. Classification (NCBI taxonomy): domain Eukaryota; kingdom Viridiplantae; phylum Streptophyta; class Magnoliopsida; order Solanales; family Solanaceae; genus Capsicum; species Capsicum pubescens. The sequence goes on along the minus strand of CM061545.1, from coordinate 202,664,052 downwards.
AAAGGGTGCACCATTTAGTTTCGACACTGGTCAAAACTATCTCTATGATCTTAGTACTCGTCAGGAGTTTGAGGCATTGCCTGATGTTGTGACTGGTTCATTGAAGCTCTTTTCTCATGATGTGTACTATTTACTTGATCTGGGGTCCACACTCTCTTATGTGATCCCATTTGTGGCTGTGCATTTTGGTTTTGGTCTGGACTGTGTTTCAGACCCCTTTTCTATTTCTAGCTTGGTAGGTGACTCTGTGATTGCTAGAAGAGTCTATAGGGGGTGTGTGGTATTTTTTGGTAGTAAAGAAACCCTGTGGATCTATTTGAATTAGATATGGTGGATTTTGATGTCATATTGGGAATGGATTGGTTGCACTCGTGCTATGCCTTTTTAAACTGTCGTACCAGTATGGTTGTCTTTAAATTTCATAATGTACCGGTTATTGAGTAGGAGGGTTGTTCCCTAGTTCCTAAGGGGATGTTCATATCTTATCTTAGAGCTCGGAGGTTAATCTCCAAAGGGTGTCTCTATCATCTTGTTCGGGTTAAGGATTCTAACTCGGATGGTCCTTCTTTTCATTCTGTTCTGGTGGTGAATGAATTTCCTGAGGTCTTCCCTGATGACCTTCCTAGTGTTCCTCCTGATAGGGAGATTGAGATTGGGATTGATCTTGTTCTGGATACTCATCTAATTTCTATTCCTCTATATAGAATGACTTCAACTGAGTTGAAAGAGCTTAAGGAACAACTCAAGGATCTCTTAGATAAGGGTTTCATCCATCCTAGAGTATCACCGTGGGGTGTACTGGTGTTATTCGTGTGTTAGTAGGATAGTTCCGTTTAGATGTGTATTGATTACCGACAGTTGAACAAGGCAACGGTAAAGAATAAGTATCGTCATCCAAGGATAGATGATTTGTTTAATCAGTCGCAAGGTGCCAAGTTTTTCTCCAAAATTGATCTTCGATCCAGGTATCATCAGTTAAAGATTATGGAAGAGGATATCCCTAAGACTACTTTTCTTACCCGATATGGGTATTTTGAGTTCTTAGTGATGTCGTTTGGTTTGACCAATGCCTCTGCGACATTTATTGATTTGATGAATAGGGTCTTCCATCACTTTCTGGATTTGTTTGTGAAACACCTTGATTTCTGGACCATAGAAAATCTCTTGGAATTCTGGTCTCTGGACCCAATACGACTTGAGGTTACGAGCCATATATTAGGGTACAGATGGTATGGTCGAGTCGTATGCTGAACAGTGTTGGTTGGTAGGATGGATTTTGGTTACTAGAATGGATACGACTTAGGGGTACAAGTCGTATTGGTGGTTACAGATTGTTTGGTTCTTTAACTTAATCTTACACTTGGTTACTTAGGTTGGATCTGAATATGAGTGGCTTACCACGAGCCATAAGCTAGGGTACGAGTCGTACACAGGACTCGTATGGTGGAGAGTGTCTAAATCTTCCTTGGGTTTAAATCTGCCAGGGTATGGATGAAGGGTATAGATCATATGCTTTGGATACAACTTGGTTGGATGAGTCGTATGCTAGACAGTGTTGGATCCAAAGGTTGAGGCTAGGATATGAGTGGAGGGTACCACTCGTATTAGAGGGTACGACTCATGAGGGCCAGTCATGAAATTTAAGAGGGGGGTGAAGTGAATTTTTTTTCTGTGAGTCGACTACTGAATCCTCACAGTCGACTCGCGTACATATCAAAACACTTCACAAACAGATTAAACTTAAATAGTTAAGCACGTAAATAATAAAGCATAAAGTAAACAACACAAAGATTTATCCTTGTTCGGCACACCAATCTAGTACCTGTGTTTAGTCCCCTTGCGTTTCAAGTTTTCTTTAGATCGTTGAAGGTTTGGTTTGAGTACAATGATAGGAAACAAGTTCTGAAGGCTTATTTTGCTCTACAGATTTTGTGACACAACTTCAGTTGATGTTGCAAAGATGACTCGATCCTACTCTTTGTATAAGAATTGTAAACTAACATTACAGATCTTTGTAAGACTAAGAATGAGACACTTTGAATTTTCTTCTTGAAGTTGAGTAAAGAGAGTCTGTCTTTAGTCTTCTCCTTTTATAGTCTTCGACTGCTACCCTTCATAAGGAAATCTAAGAGATTTCTTCTCAATCAAGGATTTGAATTGATTCCTTTATTGAGTAATATAGCCGTTTGATATGCCTATATCATATATGTCCACATACGTCTTTGGATCACGTCTATATCAGATATGTCTGTGATCTTTCCTTTCTTTTAGTCTTGGATGTCTATGTGACAGTTGTGTCCTTCTTTCTCTCGTTTAGATCCTGATTGATTTTCTTATTGATCAGATCTTCCATGAATATGAGAATGTGATTTTAATTTCCAAGGTTGCCATGTAAGTGCCGTGATCTTCTTGTGATTGGATGTCCTTTTTTTCTTAGAGAGTGCCATGATCTTCTTGAGATTACTGTTTTTTTTCTTTCTTAAAGAGTGCCATGATCTTCTTATGATTGGATATCCTTCCTTTCTTAGAGAGATCTTTGATAGATCCTTGATTCTTTTACCATCAACAATCTTCCAGTATCTTGCATCGTTTATCCTTATGTGAGATATCCTCCCATGATTTGAGATCTTCAATGTTCTTTATGTGATATCTCTTTCCATTATTAGGGATCTTTAATATCTTTGATGTGGTTCCATATTTAGCACAATATTCTTTGAGAGAATATTCCTTGCTATGTGAGAGATATCCTCCAAGATTTGGGATATTCAATGTCCTTTGTGTGAGATCTCCTTCCATCATTAAGGATCTTCAATATCCTACAAAGTTCACTTATTAGTTTGTCATTATTAAAATATGAAACTTAAATATAAGAGGCTAACAATTATCCCTTTTTGATAATGACAACAAACATAAACATCAGTTGACTTCCCTATCTGTCACAGTAGTTGGGTTACTCCCCCTGACTTGTAAATACTTTTGCTATTCCAAGTTTCTTGAGTATCAGTCGATTTGGTCCCCCTGACTTGTAGACACTTTTGATGTTCCTGTTTTTCTCCCCCTTTTGTCATAATAAAAAAAACCACAAAGTAGCAAAAAGAGCAGTAGACAGATAGCAGAGGGTTAATGTATTAAGTAACAAGTACTAGGCAAAACAAACAGTGTGGCAGATAGTGTGTTAAAAATCATTTTACAACCCAACTAAAACAAGGGACATGCCCCTCTTTTGAAAACCAATTTTTTGGTTAAAAACTGACGAGAAAATTGGAACAAGTAAATGAGATTTTTGTCCAAAAATAAGACTCATAACTCATTAATGCTGAGAATACTAAGTGTTTTTCTAAGGTAACAAAATCTTTCTTCTAACAGGGTTTTGTAAAAATATCTGCCAGTTGATTTTCAGAGTCAACAAATGTTAACGAAAAATCACCATTTTTTATATGATCTCAAAAAATAATGCTTAAAATCAATATGTTTGGCCCTAGAATGATGCATAATATATTTAGATAAGCTAATAACGCTGGTATTGTCACACAATATGGGAACAGATTCAAAGGACAAATTAAAATCAAGTAGTTGATGCATAATTCATAAAATTTGAGTACCACAACTTCCAATGGCTATGTATTCGTCTTCTGTTGTTGAAATAGAAACTGAAGTTTGCTTCTTGTTGTGCCATGCGATCAGGGCATCACCAAGAATTTAACTCATTTCACTAGTGCTTTTTCTATCACTTTTATCACCTGCAGAGCCAGTGTCTGAATAGATAATTAAATTAAAATTGGAAGTACAAAGGTACCATAGACTAATGTCATGAGTTCCTATGAGGTATTGAATATTCCTTTTTATGGCAGTCAGGTGAACCTCTTTGGGAGTATATTGGAACCTGACACACTTACATACACTGAACATGATATTTGGTCGACTGGTAGTCAAATGGAGTAGTGATCCAATCATTTCCCCTTGGGAGTTTATTTGATTTTTAATCCCAAGAAGAATGTAAGCTCTCCCATAAGACTCATTCAGGTTCTCTTTAATCAAATTAGCAAAATACTCACGCGCAGAGATTTAGTACTACCAAAAATAATATCATCAACGTAATTTTGCACAATAAGAAGATTTGAATCAAGCTTCTGCATAAACAGAGTTGTATTAATTTTATCTCTTTGAAAATTATTATTAGTAAGAAAGTACTCAATGTCTCATACCAAGCCTTTAGAGCATGTTTGAGACCGTAGAGTGCTTTTGATAATTTGAAAAAATGATTTAGATAAGATAGATTTTCAAACCTGAGGGTTGTTTTACAAAGTCTTCCTCATGAATGAAACCATTTAAGAAAGCTCTTTTAACGTCCATTTGATATAACTTAAAAGATTTGAAAGCAACAAAAACTAATAAAATTCGAATTGATTCTAACCTTGCCATAGGAAAAAAGGTTTCGTCATAATCAATACCTTATTTTGGTAGTAGCCTTGAGCTACAAGTCTTACTTTGTTTCTGATAACTTTATCTTCTTCATTTAATTTGTTTCTGTAAACCCATTTAGTTCTAATTACTGAGCAGTTCTTGGTTCTTTCAACCAGAGTCCAAACTTGATTTCATCAAACTGGTCAAATTCTTCCTTCATTGCTTTGACCCATGATTTATATTTGAAGGCCTCATCATTTTTTGGTTCAATTTGAGATTCAAGGGCAACAACTTCTTGCTTTCTCAATGATGCTCTTGTTTGCATCCTATCATCTGGATTTCTGATGATAAATTTATTTAGATAGCTAACATCATATTTCCACTCTCTTGGAACAATCGGTATGACTATTTCTACTGTGGGAGCTGACTTTTGAGGGGGTATAATTTACTCTTTCTGTGATAGCTCAAAGGTTGTGCTAGTATTGACTCCAGATTATAGATTACTCACCTGTTCTTTATCAATACTCAAACTCATAGAAGGGTGATTAGATTCATCAAGCATAATATGCATACTCACATGCCCAAGCTTTCTGTGCCACAACCAAATATCATTGGTTCACCGATGATAGAGATGTTTATTTTGTCATGTTTGATTGAGGAACTTTTAGATTTGAAGAAGACTCCAAATCTGGTGTCATAGATAACTAATGTTGAGGAGGTTATGTTTGAGGCCGTCGACTAAATACACTTCAGTAACTTCACATGAGGAGGTGAGCTTTATTGACCTGATTCCGATGACATTGCCTCTAGCATTGTCACCGAATTTGACTGATTCTCCATTTATTTTCTTTAGAGGATAGAAATTTTCTTTCTTTTCGGTCATGTGTCTGGAATATCCACTATTAATGACTCACATTCCTTTCTTATAGCTCTTGCGGACGTGTTCCTGCAAAATAAGATATATTTTATTTAGGTACCCAAGTGGTCTTGGTTCCTTGCAGGTTACATGTGCTTCCTTTAGGCTTCCAAGCTCAAACACTTTTAGGCTTATGCCTGCAACTGTTGGATTTGTGCCCTTTCACGGGCCCTCGATAGGGGAAATAGTTCTTAGCTGATTTAAACGATCCTGGTGAGGAACTCGAATAATTTTTAAAAGAGTTTGATCTTACGAACCTGTGGCTTGGGAATGCCTTATAATTGTTTAATTTTATTTTCGTATCATTAAGCTCTTCATGAAGTAGGTCAATTTCAATTTGACATGCTTCAATTTCTATTTTCCAATTTCGTCGTTTCTCTTTGAGTTTTCAGTTAAATTGAGCTTTGCAACTCTTCTTCTCTTGGGTGAGTTTGTTATAGTCATCTATAACTTTTTGAAGTTTGTCAGTAATTATATCTAAGTTAGATTTAAGAGTATTACAATTATGACAATTGTGTAGTCTTACCTTGCCGAGTTCAATTGTTTTCATGAAACACATATTGACAACCTCTATTTCTTATTCAATTTCATCTTCATCTCTCCAGGCTCTAAAATTTTGATTTTTTCTAGATGATCGTCGTCTCAATTATGGATAGTTTTGTTGGAAGTGTCCAGGCCTTCCACAGTAGCAACAGAGATCTGCTTCTCGTGGAGTCATTATTTTTGCCTCCTTAGGATCTTTGCTGGCTCTATCTCATGATCTGCCTTACCCCACGATTGATGAGGGCCATTCTTTTTCCCTTTGTATCTTCTAGAATGTCCTTCTCTTTGGTTGGAACGACATTGAAGGCTACTGGTTTCTTATTTTCATCCTTGTAAAATCCGTTGATATAATTTTTCTCATATGTAATAAGGTTACCTCGTAGTTCATTGTATGTCATGTTGTGAAGATCTCCATCTTCCAGAATGGCAACCTTAGTTTCCTAAGTTTTTGGGAGACTTTGGACCAACTTCTGGACTTTCAGGCTGTAAGGCTAAATCATCCCTTGTGATTTTAGTTCGCATACGATTTTAATGAATCTGGCGAACATTGTTTAAATATCCTCATTTTTCTCCATTTTGAATAAATCATATTCATTGATAAGAGCAATAATTTTTGACTTCTTTACCTTGGTGGTTCCTTTATAGGTTACCTCCAGTTTTTCCCATATTTCTTTTGTTGTTTCACACGTTGAAATCTTGTTGTATTCTTCTCCGCTAACTCCACTCAAAAGAAAAATTATGGCACGTACGTTAGTTTGAATTACCTTTTGCTGTTCTTTGGTGACCTTGAAGCTTTCAAGGTCCTGTATGTCAGAACATCTAGGTTCCTTATCTTGTTCCTTTGACTTCTCCTTAAGTCCTAGAATTGGCTTTGGACCCTTCTTTATAACAACCCAGGCTTGGAAGTCATTTGATTGGACAAAAATCCTGAACCTATTCTTCCAGTAAGAGTAATGTTGCCCATTAAAGTATGGCGGTCTTGTGGAACACTGACCATCCTGAAGGAGAGCACCAGGAATCTGATAATTGTCCATTCGATCTTTTCTCACTTGCAGTTAGGCAACGCTATCCTTGAGACCTTTCTGTGATACCAATTGAAATTCAAGAGGGGGTGAACTGAAATTTTCTTCTTTGAGTCAACTACTGACTCCTCACATTCGACTCGCCTGCAGAACAAAACACTTCACAAATATATTAAACTTAAATAGTTAAGCACATAAATAATAAAGATAAAGTAAACAACAAAAAGACTTATCCTGGTTCGGCACACCATTCCAGTGCCTATGTCCAGTCCCTTTGGGTTTCAAGTTTCCTTTAGATCGTTGAATCTTTGGTTCGAGTACAATGATAGGAAACAAGTTCTGAAGACTTATTTTTCTCTTCAGATCTTGTAACACAACTTCAGTTAATGTTACAAAAATGACTTGATCCTACTCTTTATATAACAATTGTAAACTAACATTACAGAGCTTTGTAAGACTAAGGATGAGAAACTTTGAATTTTCTTCTTGAAATTGCGTAAAGAGTATCTGTCTTTAATTTTATCCTTTTATAGTTTTTGGCTGCTACCCTTTATAATGAAGCCTAAGAGATTTCTTCTCAATCAAGGATTTGAATTGATTCCTTGATTGAAGAATGTATCCATTTGATGTGTCCATATCAGATATATCCATATACGACTTTGGATCTCGTCCATATCATGTATGTTCGTGATCTTTCCTTTCTTTTAGTCTTGGATGTCTATGTGACAGTTGTGTCCTTCTTTTCTTCGTTTAGATCCTGATTGATCTGATCTTTCATGAATCTAGGAATGCGATTTTTATTTCCAAGGTTTCCATGTAAGTGTCGTGATCTTCTTATGATTGGATGTCCTTCCTTTCATAGAGGGTGTTGTGATCTTTTTGAGATTACCGGTTCTTTCTTTCTTAGAGAGTTTCGTGATCTTCTTATGATTGGATGTCCTTCCTTTCTAAGAGAGATCTTTGATAGATCCTTGATTCTTTTACCATCAACAATCTTCTAGTATCTTGCATCCTTTATCATTGATTAAGATATCCTCCCTTGATTTGATATCTTTAGTGTACTTTATGTGATATCTCTTTCCATTATTAGGGATCTTCAATATCTTTGATGTGGCTCCATATTTAGCACGATATTCTTTGAGAGAATATTCCCCCCCCTTTGCGAGATATCCTCCATAATTTGAGATCTTCAATGTCCTTTATGTGAGATCTCCTTTCATTATTAAGGATCTTCAATATCCTGCAAAGTCCGCTTATTAGTTTGTCATTATTAAAACATAAAACATAAATATAGGAGGCTAACAAGTCGTACCCCTGGGATGGGATTTTGGTGCAACTTAAGTTGAGGTATTCTGGACATTTCCCCACTTATCCTAATAAGGTCCCATGACTTCTAACCTACTCTGGAGGTTATTTACCCTATTATTCCATTCATTAACACTTTGTAACTCTTTAAAATACTCTATAATTTTATCAAAAACTTTTGGGCAAGGGAAGCTAGGGTTTCAACTAGAGGATTGATTTGGGGCTTGTCTTGGTGATTTCTTTCCATCATCATCTTGGTTTAAGGCATGTTCTTTTCCCTCATTGTTAATTCTATCTAAAATCATGGTTTTATGAATGTTTTCATGATTTTATTGTTTATATGATTTTGGTTTTGAAATATGAATTGGGGGGCTTTGATATTAAATGGTTGGTTATGGTTTCCATGGTTTTAATTATGCTTTATGTGCATTAATGGTGGTTTTGGATAATTGGATTGCATGGGAATGGTTTAATGGTAATTGGAATTGGTTTTGGTTATATTATGCCCCCAATGTGTTTGAAAAAATGCCTATAATAATGCTTTCATTGCATTGAGTGCTTTTAATGGAACTCTTTCTTGTTTTAAAAACTTGGTAAAGGAATTGTGCATGGTTTAAATGGATTGGAAAGGTAAATGGCTAAATGGTTATGCTTGTGGGTTACATGGAATCCCCAAGTGGTTTAATATAGTAAATGGACGGTCACTTGAAAGTCCCCTTAAACCTATATGTAGTTGGCTATGGGTAGTACTTGCAAGTATGGTCGGTTTGACCATACCACATCTAAATGGCCTTGGTCAATAAATGGTAAATATATTGGTTGGTTGCTTGGTAATGGTTTTAATTAGGCTATAATGACGGGATTTATAGTGAAGCCATGGAAGGTGGAGGTCTCGGGGGGACCAAAACTGAAAACTTATATTTGTCAATGTGAGGTTGGTCTTGGTGACTGTGTGGATAATGTCACACTATATTTTGGGGGATGTACTAGTCATCCCCAGATTTTCTTCCCTGGTCGTACGGATATATGCGCTGGGGCCCTTTTAGAAAGAGGAGTTGAACCCATATAGCCCATGAGTGATTTACGATAACCTAGCTACACACCCCAGGTAAAGGTTTTAAAGATATGCTAAACCCAATCTTGGTCCCCTTTCTTGACATGGTTATATATATGCATAGTTGTGGGCATATAGATGGTTTTACTTGGTTTTATAAATGGAATTATCTTATCCTTATCCTGAGATCATGCTAGCGTTCACCCGCTAACCCATCTACTGGCGGCTGTATACCCACGCTATGCAGGAACCAACCATTCTACTTCTCTTTCTTAGTGATTGGCTCAAGGATCAGCATTTGGACTGAAGTGGTGAGCTTCCATCCTTTTGGAAGGCTCCATTTTATGTTATAGATATTTCTAGACACTTTGATTTTATTTTGGATATTGGTTTGTCCATGGTTGCGGGCATATCCCAACCTGATTTTATTACTCTTTTGGTTAGAGGCTTTGTGGTACTTCTATGGGTTGGAATGGGCGAGATCAGTATTGGTGTCAACTTTGGCATTGGAATAAGATGAAGGGATGACATCATTGGACTATATTGTTGGTTGTTCCATCTTATTTTATTTTGGGATTAATTATATTATGTTTTGGACCATCTTTGGTTATGGCCTGGTTTATGGCCCTTATTTTGGAATCGGCTTGGTATTATTAGATTATAAGTATGGGATGGTTGGACTCCGTTGGGTTGATCACGATTGTGATTCTATCCTAGAGTCTTAATGTGAGCTGTTACACTATCTTGTTATATGCTCAGAAATTCAGCCAACTCAGGGCAGGCGACTGGAGGTTGGGTTGGGTAACGAGGATGGTCTCTGATCCTGGTCGGACTTGGGACGCCTATTACAACAAGGCCCCCATCTAGGTCGTATCAAGTTGGTATTAGAGCCTAGGTTCATGGTCAATTGGGTGTCCACAAAGACGTGTCGAGTAAGGTCTCTTTTATGGTGTGTAATGCTCCACACTTATAAGGGAGATACTACAAGGCATTTAGGAATATTTCACTTTCTTGGAATTCTATTTTAAAGCTTGGAGTCTCAGTCTTGTAATCTTCTTTAATCCTTGTATATTCGACTTTCAAATCATGCCTCGTAGATCTGGAACACAAGGAAATTCTTCTATCCCATTTGGGGGTAATGCTGAAGGGGTGCATCCTATTTCTGTGGTTTATCTTTGATCTCATGGTCCTATCCCTGATAGTTCAAGAGTTCCACTGGTTGCTACTAGTCCTCCTCAAGGCGAGGTGACTAAAGTAGAATTCCATCAGTCTATTCATGTTATTGCTCAGATGGTCGTTGCTCAGGCTGAGCGGGGTGCAACTGGTGCTTTATTTTTTGAGGACACAAGGGTTAGCCAATTTATAAAGATGGATCCTCCCAGTTTTTTCGAGTTAAGATGAAAGAGAATCCATAGGGATTTTTGGATGAAATAGAAAAGATATTTCGGATGATGCAGGCTACCAATGTGAAAGGGGTAAACTTTGCAGTTTATTAGCTCAAAGATGTTACATATCAGTGGTATGAAGAGTGGGAGAGGGATAGGGGTGATGTGGAAGAATCAGTCTTGTGAGATACTTTTTCTAAGGCCTTCTTAGATAGGTTCTTTCCCCAAGAGCTGAGGAAGGCCAAAATAGAGGACTTTGTGAACCTCAAGCAGGGGAGGATGTTTGTCAAGGAATATTCCTTAAATTTTCACCAATTGTCAAGGTATGCTCCTGATTTAGTGGCTGACATTTGGGAAAGAGTGCAAAAGTTTACTTCTGGGTTGAATCGGGATTAAATTTTGAAGATCAAGGCTGCCTTACTGATTAAAGATATGGATATCTCTAGGTTGACTATTCATATACAATAAGTGAAGGATAAAAAGAGGAAACAAGAGGAGTTTGGGGATAGACAGGGTAAGAGAAATAGATTTTTTAACTAGGGAGGTGCTCAATTTCAGGGTGGTTTGGATGGTGGCAAATGACAGAAAAAGAAGTGGGGGAGTTCTGGTTCGTACTCTTCTGCTAGAGCTCCTTACCAGATGGTAAAAAACGTCATCATGGTGGTGATAACTTCTGGGCGTAAGGTGCTTAATCTCAATCAATCGGAGATCAGTCAGTTTTTTCATGCCCTTCTTGTTGGTTCTGTGGTCATCCTTATCAGGGTTATTACGAGAAAAGAAGGGACAAATGCTTCAAGTGCAACCAGGTAGGCCATCGACTCAGGGATTGTACGATTAATAAGGTTGCTACAGGGGTGAATAAGATTCCTTTAGCTTCATCTTCTGCTCTTACACCTGGTGGTATTGTATCTACTTCTATTACTGCTCCTGGTTCTAGTGTTTGTCTGAATAGGTTGTATGCTTTGGCGTTCTGACTAGAATTCAAGGGATCACCTAATGTCGTTACTGGTATGTTACAACTTTTCTCTCATTATGTATATTGTTTGCTTAACCCGGGGTCCACTCTCTCCTATGTGACTCCTTATATGGCCATATCTTTTGTTTTTGATCCAAAAGTTATTTTAGATCCTTTTTCTATTTATACCCCGGTAGGTGACTCAATTATTGCTAAGAGAGTCTATAGGGTGTGTGTAGTATCTGTTGGTGGAAAACAGACCTTGGTGGATCTGTTTGAGTTGGGTATGGTGGATTTCAATGTCATTCTGGGTATGGATTGGTTACATTCTTATTACGTATACTGGGATTGTCGGACCCGTAGGGTTATCTTTAGGTTCCCCGGTGAATCGATTATAGAATGGGTGGGTGGTTCTTTAGCTCCTAGGGGGAGATTTATTTCTTATCTTAGAGCTCAAAGGTTAATCTCTAAAGGTTGTCTTTATCACTTGGTTTGGGTTAAAGTTTCTAACTTGAAAGGTACTTCTTTCCAGTTAATTCCAGTGGTTAATAAGTTTTCTGAGGTCTTTTCGGATGATCTTCCTGGTGTTCTCCGGATAGGGAAATAGAGTTTGGTATTGACTTGGTTCCGGACACTAGTCCAATTTCTATTCCTCTATATAGAATCGCTTCGATTGAGTTGAGGGAACTCAAGAAACAACTTAAGAATCTTATGGATAAGGGATTTATTCATCCTAGTGTATCTCCATGGGTGCACTGGTGTTGTTTGTGTTCAAGAAGGATGGTTTCCTTCGGATGTACATTGACTATAGGCAGTTGAACAAGGTGACGATTAAGAACAAGTATCTCCTTCCAAGGATAGATGATCTGTTTGACCAGTTGCAATGTGCTAAGTTTTTTTTGTAAGATAAATCTTAGGTCTGGGTACCAACAACTAAATACCAGGGAGGTGGATATCCCTAAGATGGCTTTTTGTACTCGGTATGGGCACTTTGAATTTTTGGTGATGTTATTTGTATTGACTAATGCTCCAACAACATTTATGGATCTGATGAAGAGGGTTTTTCATCAGTATTTGGATCTCTTCATTATTGTGTTTATTGATGTCATTCTTATTTATTCAAAAAGTGAGGTGAATCATGCTAACCACCTCTGTGTGGTGTTGCAGACGTTAAAGGAATAACAGTTGTATGCTAAGTTCTCCAAGTGTGAGTTTTGGTTGAACGCTGTAAGTTTCTTGGGTCATATTATTTCTAGTGAAGGGATCATGGTCGATCTGCAAAAGGTTGTTGTGGTGAAGAGATGGCCAAAACCCATGAATCCATTCGACATCCAGAGCTTCTTGGGTTTAGCCGGGTATTATAGGAGGTTTGTCAAAAGATTTTCGTTGATAGCTCTTACTTTGACTAAGTTAATCAGAAGAAGTTCAAGTTTTCTTAGTCAGATACTTGTGAAGGGAGTTTTGAGAAATTAAAGGATAAGTTAACTTCGACTCCAATTCTGACTTTACCAGAAGACAATGATGGGTTTGTGGTTTATTGGGATGCATATCGGTAGGGCTTGGTTGTGTTTTGATGCAGCATGGAAAGGTGATTGCCTATGCTTCCAGGCAGTTGAAAGTGCATGAGAGGAATTATCGTACTCATAATTTGGAGATGTTGGTGGTTGTGTTTCTTTGAAAATATGGTGACATTATTTGTATGGTGTTCACGTGGATATCTTTTTTGATCATAAGAGTCTACAGTATGTGTTCACTCAAATAGAGCTTAACCTCAGATAGAGGAGATAACTTGAGCTTCTCAAGGATTATGATATGAGTCTTCACTACCACCTAGGAAAGGCTAATGTGGTTAATGATGCTCTAAGCAGGTTATCTATGCAAAGTTTGGCTCGTGTGGAGAAAAGAAAGCGAGAATTGGCGAAGGATATTCATCGCTTGGCTAATCTTAGAGTTCGCCTCTTGGACTCCAAAGATGGTGGTGTGATGGTGCAAAAAGTGGTTCGATCGTCTCTTGGTGCAGAGATTAAGGAGAAACAAGTGGTAGATCCTATCTTGATGAAAATCAAGAGTGAAGTTGGTAGGCAAAAGGTAGTGATGTTTGAGATCGGCGGTGATGGTACTTTATGGTACCAAGGGAGGTTGTATGTTCCTGATGTCGACGGTTTGAGACAAATGATTTTGGCTGAGTCACATGAGTTTCTCTATGTTGTTCATCCTATCTTGACTAAGATATATCATAATCTCAAGAAGATCTATTGGTGGAATGGCATGAAGAGAGATGTGGCTGAGTTTATGGCCAAGTGCATGGTGTGTCAACAGGTTAAGGTTGAGTATATGAGGCTAAGAGGGTTGTATAAAGAAATTGCTTTGACCAAATGGAAGTAGGAAGTGATCAATATGGACTTCGTTACCGGTCTTCCTCGATCTTGGAATCAATATGATTCGATTTGGGTCATTGTGGATAGTATGACTAAGTTTGCTCACTTTTTGCCAGTGCAGACTACCTTCTTGGTGGAATATTATGCGAAGATATATCTTCAGGAGATTGTGAAGCTGCATAGGGTGCCTATTTCAATTATTTCTGATCGTGGCACACAGTTTACATCTCACTTCTAGCGATTTTCTAGAAAGAGTTAGGGACTAAGGTTAGTCTAAGTACTGCTTTCTACCCGTAGATGGATGGGCAAGCGGAGAGAACTATTCGGACATTGGAGGATATGCTTTGGGCTTGTGTGATTTATTATGGTGGAAATTGGGTTGAGCATCTATCTTTGGGGGAGTTTGGTTACAACAATAACTATCATTCTAGTATTGGTATGGCCCTTTTTAAGGCATTATATGGTAGGAGGTGTAGATCTCCTATTGGTTGGTTTGATCTTGGTGAGGCAGACATGTTTGATCCCGACTTGATTTACCAAGCTATGGAGAAGGTGAAGGTGATTCAGGAGAGGCTTAAGGCTGTCCAAAGTCGCCAAAAGTGCTATGAGGATGTTAGACGTAGAAACTTAGAGTGAAAGGTTGGGGATAAGGTTTTCCTCAAGGTATCTCCCATAAAGGGGGTAGTTCAGTTTGGTAAGAAGGGGAAGCTCAGTCCTCGGTATGTTGGTCCTTATGAGGTTTTTCAGAGAATTGGTAATGTTGGTTTTGAGCTGGAGTTACCTTCTAGCTTGAGCTCAGTTTCTCCGGTCTTTCATGTTTCTATGTTGAGGAAGTGCATTGGTGATCCTTCTTCGGTTGTTCCTTTGGAAGGACTGGGTATCACAGATTCTTTATCTTAGGAAGAAGTCCCGATTGAGATCTTGGATAGGAAGGTTCATCAGTTGTGACCAAGGATGTGGCTTAGGTTAATGTTCTTTGGCAGAACCATAAGGTGGAATAAGCTATATGGGAAGCCGAAGAGGACATGAAGTCCAAATATCCACATTTATTTTCTGCTCCTAGGATTCATGCGGAAGGTATGTGTCTTCAACATATCTTTATTTTTAGAGTTTGTTAAAGGAAAAATTAATATCTTTTCCTATTTGTTTTCAAACTTTGTTAAAAATAAGAAATATATTTGATAATGCAAATGGCTCGTGCATGTGTTTACCCCAACCTTATCTGTCATTCGTAGACGAATGTTCCTAGTGGAGGAGACTGAAACACCCCAGTTTCTAGACCTTTGAAAATTTCCTGGAATTCTAGTCTCTAGACCCAATACGACTAGAGTGTATGAGCCATATCATGGGGTACAGATGATATGGTCCAATCGTATGCTGACCAATATTGGTTGGTGGGATGGATTTTGGTTACTGGAATGGATACGAATTAGGGGTACGAGTTGTATTGGTAGTTATGGATCATTTGGTTCCTTAAATTAATCTTAGACTTGGTTACTTAGGTTGGATCTGAGTACGAGTGGCTCACCATGAGCCGTAAGCCAGGGTACCCAGGACTCGTATGGTGGACAGTGTCTAAATCTTCCCTGGGTTTAAATCTTCCAGGGGTACAGATTGTATGCTTTGGATATAACTTGGTTAGATGAGTCGTATACTGGATTGTGTTAGATCCAAAGGTTGAGGATAAAATACGAGTGAAGGGTACCACTCGTATTGGAGGGTACGACTCGTGAGGGTCAGTCGTACCCCTGGGATGGGATTTTGGTGCAACTTAAGTTGAGGTATTCTGGATATTTCCCCACTTATCCTAATAAGGTCCCATGATTTCTAACCTACTCTGGAGGTTATTTACCCTATTATTCCATTCATTAACACTTCAAAACTCTTCAAAACACTCTATAATTTTCTCAAAAGCTTTTGGGCAAGGGAAGCTTTGGTTTCAACTAGAGGATTGATTTGGGCCTTGTCTTGGTGATTTTTTTCCGTCATCATCTTGGTTTAAGGCATGTTTTCTTCCCTCATTGTTAATTCTATCTAAAATCATGGTTTTATGAATGTTTTCATGATTTTATTATTTGTATGATTTTGGTTTTCAAATATGAATTGGGGTTTTTTGATATTAAATGGTTGGTTATGGTTTTCCATGGTTTTAATTATTCTTTATCTGTATTAATGGTGGTTTTGGATAATTGAATTGCATGGGCATAGTTTAATGGTAATTGAAATTGGTTTAGGTTAGATTATTCCCCAATGTGTTTGACAAAATGCCTATAATAATGCTTTTATTGCATTGAGTGCTTTTAATGGAAATCTTGCTTGATTTAAAAACTTGGTAAAGAAATTATGCATGGTTTAAATGACTTGGAAATGTAAATTACAAAATGGTTATGCTTGTGGGTTACATGGAATCCCCCAAGTGGTTTATTATGGTAAATGGAAGGGTACTTGAAAGTCCCCATAAACCTATATGTAGTTGGCTATGGATAGTACTTGCAAGTATGGCCGGTATGACGATACCACCACTAAATGGCCTTGGTTAATAAATGGTAAATGTATTGGTTGGTTGCTTGGTAATGGTTTTTATTTGGAAATAATGACGGGATGTGTAGCAAAGCCGTGGAAGGTGAAGGTCCCTGGGAACCAAAACTGGAAACTCATATATGCCGATGTGAGGTTGGTCTTGGTGATCGTATGCATGATGTCACACTATATTTTGGGGGATGTACTAGTCATCCCAGGTTTTTCTTTTCTGGACGTGCGACTATATGTACTGCGGACCTTTTAACAGGAGGAGCTGAACCCATATAGCCCATGGGTGGTTTAGGATGGCAAAGCTATACAACCCAAGGAAAGGTTTTAAAGGCATGCTAAATCCGATCCCGTTTCCCGGCATGGTTATATATATGTATGGTTGTGTGCATATGGATGGTTTTACTTGGTTTTATAAATGACATTATTTTATCCTTATCCTGAGATCATGCTAGCATTTACCCACTAACCTATCTACTGGCAGCTGTATACCCACACTATGCAGGAACCGACCGTTCTACTCCTCCTATATAGTGATTGACTCGAGAATCAATATTTGGATTGAAGTGGTGAGCTTTCATTCTTTCAGAAGGTTTAATTTCATGTTATGGATATTCTAGACACTTTAATTTTATTTTGGATATTGGTTTTGGCCATGGTTGGGGGCATGTCCCAACTGGAATTTATTACTCTTTTGGTTAGATACTTTGTGGTACTTCTATGGGTTGGAATAGGCGGGATCGGTATTGGTGTCGACCTTGGCATTGGAATAAGCTGAAGGGCTGACGTCATTGGACGATACTATTGGTTGTTCCATCACATTTTATTTTGGGATTAATTATATTATGTTTTAGAACATTTGTGGTTATGGCCTGGTTTATGTCCCTTGTTTTGGTATCGGCTTGGTATGGTTGGATTATTGGTATGGGATGGTTGGAATCCATTGGGTCGGTCACGATTGTGATCCTATCCTAGAGTCTTCATGTGAGCTATTATACTATCTTGTTATATGCTGAAAAATTCAGTCAACTCAGGAAAGGCGACTGGAGGTTGGGTTGGGTAATGGATGTGGTCTCCGGTCCCGGTGGGACTTTAGATGCCCATTACGACAAGACCCCTGGTCGGGTCGTATTTGTTTTTATTATTTTCATAGCTGACATTTTGGTGTACTCAAAGAGTGAGGTGGATCATGCCAATCACCTCCGTATTGTGTTGCAGACCTTGAAAGAGTAGCAGTTGTATGCCAAGTTTTTGAAATGTAAATTTTGGTTAAACGCTATCAATTTTCTGTGTCATATCATATCATATCTAGTGAGGGGATTATGACATATCCACATAAGGTTGCAGTGGTTAAGAAATGTCCTAGATCTACGACTCCAACTGATATTCGGAGCTTCTTTGGTTTAGCAGGCTACTACAAGAGGTTTGTTGAGAGTTTTTTTGGCTATAGCTGCCCCGTTGACTAAGTTGACTCAGAAAAAGGTAAAGTTCTTATGGTCTGATGCTTGTGAGGGGAGTTTCGAGAAGCTGAAGGATAAACTAACTTTGGCTCTAGTTTTGACTTTGCCTGAAGGCACAGATGGGTTTGTGGTCTTCTGTGACACATCCCGTGTGGGACTTGGTTATGTTCTGATGTAGCATGGAGGTTGATAACTTATGCCTTTAGAAAGTTGAAGGTGCATGAGAGGAATTATCCTACTCATGACTTAGAATTGTTAGCCGTGGTATTCACATTGAAAATCTGGTGTCACTATTTGTATGGAGTGCACGTGGATATTTTTTCTGATCATAAGAGTCTGCAGTATGTGTTTACTCAGAAGGAGCTTAACTCAAGCAAAGAAGATGGCTTGAGCTTCTCAAGGTTTATCATATGAGTCTTTACTGCCATCCAAGTAAAGCCAATAAAGTTGCTGATGCTCTTAACAGGTTATCCATGGGGAGTCTGGCTCATGTGGATGAGGAGAATAGGGAGTTGGTGAAGGATATTCACCAATTGGGTAACCTTGGAGTTCTTCTTTTAGACTCTAAGAATGGTGGTGTGTTTGTACAGGAAGTGGCGCGGTCATTACTTGGTGCTGAACTCAAGGAAAAATAGGTGTTCGATCCTATATTGATGAGGATCAAAGGTGATATTGGCGGGCAGAAGGTGATAGCCTTTGAGATTTATGGTGATGGTACCTTGCGATACCAAGGGAGGTTCTGTGTTCTCGACGTCGATGGTTTGTGTGAGAGGATTTTGGCTAAGGCGCATAAGTCGCTCTAGGTAGTTTATCTTGGTTTGTCAAAAATGTATCATGACCATAAGGAGATGTATTGGTGGAACAATATGAAGAGGGATGTGGCTAATTTTGTGTCTAAGTGCATGGTGTCCCAACAAGTGAAAGTTGAGCACATGAGGTCCGAGGTTTGTATCAAGAAATTGAGTTGCTAGAATGGAAGTGGGAAGTAAACAACATAGATTTTATTACCGGTCTCCCTTGGTCTCGGAATCAATTTGATTTGATTTGGGTCATCGTGTATAGGATGATAAAGTCGGCTCACTTTTTGACAGTGAGGACTAATTTCTTGACTGAGGATTATGCGAGGTTTTACCTCTAAGAGATTGTGAAATTGCATGGGGTACTTGTTTTTTATCATCTCTGATTGTGGGACACATTTTTCATCTCACTTTTTGCGGTTATTCCAGAAAGGTTTGGGGACTAAGGTGAGACTTTGTACTGCTTTTCACCTGCAGTCAGATGGGCAAGCAGAAAGGACTATTCAGACATTGAAGGATATGCTTTGTGCTTGCATGTTGAATTATAGTGGTAGTTGGGTTGAGCATTTGCCTCTTGTAGAGTTTTCTTATAACAATAGCTACCACTCTAGTATTGGGATGGCTCCATTTGAAGCGTTGTATTGTAGGAGGTGTAGGTCTCCTAGTGGGTGGTTTGAGCTTGGTGAGTAAGATATGTTTGGCTCGGATTTGGTTCACCAAGTGACGGAGAAGGTGAAGGTGATTCGGGATAAACTTAAGGTTGACCAAAGGTGCCAAAAGACCTATGCGGATGTGAGGTGAAGAGAGTTATAGTTTGAGGTTAGGGATAGGGTGTTCTTAAAGGTATCTCCCATGAAGGAAGTGATACGGTTTGGGAAGAAGGGAAAGATCAGTTCCCGTTATGTGGGCCCTTATGTGATTTTGAGTAGAGTTGGTAATGTTGCCTGTGAATTGGAGTTGCCTTCTATTTTAAGCTCCATTCACCTGGTATTCCATGTCTCTATGTTGAGAAAGTGTATGGGTGATCCATCTTAAATCGTGCCTATAAAGGATATTGGCATTTCAGATTCATTATCTTATGAGGAGGTCTCGATTGAGATCTTGGATTGGCAGGTTTGTCAGTTGTGGACCAAGGACGTGGCCTCGGTAAAGGTTCTATAGATGAACCATAAGGTTGAAGAGGTTATATGGGAAGCTGAAGAGGACATGAAGTCCAAGTATCCATTCCTATTTTCTGCTTCGGAAATTCGTGCGAATGGTATGTATTCTTCATAACATCTTGTTTTAAAACTTTGTTAAAGGAAAGATAAATTCCATGGTGTTCTATTTTTTGTCTTAAAGGTAAGGGTAGATACATTTAGGGGTTTAAATCGTGCTAGTACTGCCTCGTTCCACCATTTGAGGATGAATGATCCAAGTAGGGGAGAATTGAAACACCCCGGGTTTTGATCCTTAGAAATTTCCTGAGTTTTGAGCTTCTGGACATCATAGGACTCGGGGGTACTTGTTGTATGGTGTGGGTACGATTTAGGGGGCCTTGGTCGTATGTTAATTAGTGTGGTTTGGTTGGTTTCTGTCCAAGGTACAAATGGATATCATAAGGGTCGTATGGAGAGGGTACGAGTGGTATAGTCCAATTCGTATGCTGTCTAGTATCTAACCCCTTGGATTTTGTCTGGGATACGATTTGAGGGTACTAGTCGTATGTTATGGGTATGAGTTAGGCTAGGGGAGTTGTATGGTGGACAGTGTGTGATGTCCAACATTCTGTCAAGGGTACGAGTAGTGGGTACCTGTAATAGCCCGTACGTTCTTAGTTCAACTCATCCTTTAGTGAGCTCACAAGACTTTTAGAACATGAAAATAAAACTAAGTGTTGGGGACTTAGCCTCATTTTTGTTGACCTCTTAACATCAACTATCTTTAAATTGATCTTCCCGACCTCAAGACATAGATTTTTGAGTAGATTCATGTTCAAAGGTGTAAGGGGGATGTCTTGGGGAAGTTTCAGATTTTTTAGAAGTAGGTTAAGACGTGTTTGGATTTCAAAAATAGTAGGTCACCGCAATTACACCGCTCGGTGGTGCCTATAGAGATGTCACCAATAGCGCTCAGCAGTGCCTATAGCGGTGGTACCAATAGCGCTCAGTGGTGCCTATAGCTGTGGCACCAATAGCGCTCAGCGGTAATCCTCAAAATTGGAATTTTCAAAGATTGTAGGTCGCTGTGATTTCACCGCTCGGTGGTGCCTATAGAGGTGGAATCAATAGCGCTTAGCGGTAAGCCTTAAAATTGGGATTCTACTGAAACTTTTAATTTCGAGGGGCAGTCTTGTCTTTTCCCTACAACCCCAAGTCATAAAAACAAAAGATTTGATGTCATTCTAAGCAAAATATACTCATTCTTCACCAAATTTCTCTCCAAGAAACCCTAAAGCTTCAACCTTAACTCCAAGGAGTCCAAAGTTTCACCATTCTTTTTCAATATAATTAAGAATTCAAGTTTCAGAGTTCAAGAACTTCAAGAAGAAGCTTCAAGAACATCATTAAGGATTCAAAGTTCAAGTTTCTATATCCAATTAATCAAATAAGTTATGTGGGGTTATGAACAAGGATACTTCTTTCAACCTTTATCCCAAAACTAGCTTTTAAAGTTGAATTTACATGTATTTCAGTCTAGGGTTCATACCCAAAGATCATTATTTGAAGTTTATGAATTTACAAGTGATTTAAGTGTTGTATTGCATATCTACTTTCACATGTTTATGCGTGAGACTTGATTTTACATATTGAGAATTGAATTTCATTATCTTGACTAGAATTGTTAAAGTATTTCAAGATTATTATTGTTGAGCATGAAGTCTGTTGTGCTTTGACATGATTTTCAAGCATGGGTTATAAGCCCTAAGTTTAAGCCTTGATATTTCAAGAAAGAAGCATTCTTTGATAAGCATGTATTCCGATTTTAAGCAAGATTTGATCTTTTGATCCTCACCTAAGATATGGAATCCACACATTTAGTCTTGATTACAGTTTAAAATAGACAGGTGAATAACTGGTTTTCATTATAAACCCTTATGCTATTTTTAAGGTGGATTTTCTATATAATAAGCATATAAGTAAGGGAGTACTATTTAGCACCGATTTGGGTATGTGTCTCAATTCACATGTCCCAGAACTAAGAGCCAACGTAGGTACAGATTCAAATTATTCCCCTTTATATGGATGCAGAAATAGATTGTGATCACTTAGCTTAGGTTATACTCCTTAGCAGGAGTATGACACCTCTCTCCAACATGAGGTTTTCCCCTTAGGGGAACTAGACGTTGGACACTATGATAGCTTACATAGTGTATGTCGGTTAGAGGAACCTCCCTAATATAAAAGAATAATAGAAATTTTTTTAGAAGAAAATCCCTAAGTCCTAAAACAGAATAACAGAACAGTTTTTAGAAACTAAGTATAAAGGCTCACGATTTTATTTAGTTATTGTTTTACATAATTCATTAGCTATGAGATTTTATCTTTCAGTTTACATATAAAGAGGTGAGTCCTTTTACACTTAGCCTGCATGATTTAAAATCAGACTTAACTTCAGTTCTACTCAGTTCATTATCAGAAAGAGTAAAAATACAACTTTTAGAACTAAGTGTTATGGCTCACAAGATTTATACAGTATGCTTTATTTCTCCCGAATTGTGTTTTTTAACTTTCACTTATTAAAGCCAATGTGAGTCACTTACACTTAGCATGTAGATTTTTAAAGTTTGTTTAAATATTGCATTATTGTTTTACTTATACATTCACCCCCATATGCTCAGTACATTCCAAAAGTACTGATCCACATAGACGTGTATGTGCTACATTGTTTAATAATGTAGGTTCAGGTGCTCAGTTCTTGCAGCGTTATTCACCACGAGCATCTTAATCTACATCCAGACAGTTGTTGAGTCCTCATAGTTTGAGGATCCATTTATTCAAATTTTTAGCGTCATGTAGTATTTGATTTGTTATTTTCAGTTCAGTTCGAGTCAGCTGGGGGTTTGTCCCAGTAGCTCTCTAGTTAGTAGAAGTAGAGGCTTGTTCGACTGCTAGTTACATTTCAGATTTCAAGTGTTGGTTGTCTATACTTTTAAGTTAAATACTTTTAGACATTATGTTCAGTTAAATCCAGTTCAGTTCAGACCGTATTCAAAATTTCAATATTTCCGCATGCCTAGATTTCTTTATTACGAGTTCCAGATTTAGTAGAAGGCTTACAGGGTTGGCTTGATACTACTCGTAGTCTTGAGCATCGTGTGACATCTCGGGATATATTTTTGGGGCGTTACAAACTTCGTATCATATCATAAGGTTTAAAGAGTCCTGAGGAGTTAGACAAGCTGCGTTATGTAGAGTCTTGATCATGGGTGTGAAAAGCGCCGCATTTATGAGCAAGAGGCTATAAAATGACTTAAGAAATCAATATTTTGTTTTCCGATCTATCGTGGTTACAGTTGACTCTATCTGCTTTTAACTCGTGCCCTTATGTAACACAATATGCCTCCTCACCGCATTAATGTACGCAGAATAATAACCAATCACCCAAACTGCTGATCCTCTAAATGAAAATGTGTCCCATGCTAAATTTTAGAATGCCTTTTAAGCATTGGCCCAAGCCGTGACTGCCAATGTTTAGGGCAACCATCAGGATGCACTCCTAATTTAGCAGAATGGTGAGTTAGCTACAGCCCAAATTGAATGGTGAGTTAGCTACAACCCAAATTCGTGACTTCATGAGGAAAATCCTCCTGAATTCTTTAGGTCAAAAGTAGGTGAGGACCCACAACACTACCTTTATAAGGTGAGAAAGATCACCCAAATTATGCATGTTACTAAGGAGGAGAGTATAGAATTGGCATGTTATAGGCTGAAGGATATAGCATATGATTGGGTTGTTATGTGGAAGAATGGTAGAGTTGATAATACAACTCCTAAAAATTGGTAGGTGTTTCAAGATGCATTTCTAGATAGGTTCTTTCCGCGTGAGCTGAGAGAAACTAAGATCGAGGAGTTCATAAACCTAAGGTAGGGCTCGATAACAGTGAAAGAGTACTTCCTTAAGTTCACTCAGTTGTCTAAGTATGCCCCCGACTTGATGGATGACCCTATATCGAGTATGAGTAAGTTTGTTACGTGGGTGTCTAGTTTGGTAGTCAAGGAGTGTTGGATTGCCATGCTTATTGGGGATATGGATCCTGCTAGGCTGATTACTCATGCTCAGCAGATTGAGGTAGAGAAGCTGAAGGAGAGATAACAAAAATAAAAAGCTAGAATCAAACATTTTGGGTATGGCCAAACAATGTTTGGAGGGAGAAATTGTTCCTAGTCTTAGTATTTCTCATCTATGCCAGTTTTATCTTTTTCCAGTGCTCTCGCACCTAGAACCAAACAGGAGCATTGGAGTAGAACTTCTATGTCCAGTTCTCAAAGTAGTATGGGTGGAAGGTCCAGTTATCCGACATGTGCTAAGGGTGGTAAGAATCATCCTGGTGAGTGTTTGTTGGGACAAAAAGGTTGTTATGGATGTGGTAATTTAGGTCACGGAATCAACGAGTGCCCATATTCTAAGTAGAAAAGCACAAATGTTCTTCCCCAGACTCAGGCCACTAGTGCACCAGTTCCACTAGGTCACCCAGCCCCCCTAGGGCACATCATCCAGTTCTGGTGGCGGTCAATTCCAAAATTGGTTCTATGCTTTACCATCCCATCAGGAGCAGGAGAGTTTACCAGATGTTGTTACTGGTATGCTTCGTGTCTTTCATCTTGATGTTTATGTACTGTTATACCTAGGGTCAAATATTTCATATGTGACTCCGTTGGTTGCGGTAAATTTTGGGGTAGGTTCTGAAAAGCTCTCTAATCCCTTTCTAGTTTCCACCCCAGTGGGTGAGTCAGTTGTTGCCAAACGAATCTATAGAGAGTGTCCTATCACCATCCTTCATAAGATTATATTAGAAAACTAATAGAGTTAGACATGGTTGACTTTGGCATCATTATAGGCATGGATTGGCTCCATTCCTGTTATGCATCTATAGATTGTCGTACTCGAGTAGTAAAGTTTCAGTTTCCTGACTACCCAGTCTTTGAGTGGGAAGGTAATTCAGTGTCTCCCAAGAGTCATTTGATATCCTATCTTAAGGCCATAAAGTGATATCAAAAGTTTAACTTTATCATTTAATTCTAGTCAAAGACACTAAATCTGAGGCTCCAATAGTTCAGTCAATCCGTGTAGTTAATGAGTTTCCAGAAGTCTTTCCCGAAGATCTGCCAGGGGTACCTCCCGATAAAAAAAATAGAATTCTGCATTGATCTTCTTCCTAATATTCAACCTATCTCCATTCCTCTATATCGTGTAGCTCCAGTCGAGCTTAAAGAGTTAAAAGAGCAGCTTAAAGACCTCTTAGATAAAGGTTTCATAGGGCCCAGTGTCTCTTTATGGGGAGATCCAATCCTGTTTGTGCGTAAGAAAGATGGCTCCCTCCGAATGTACACTGACTACCGCCAGTTTAATAAAGTCACAATAAAAAACAAATATCATCTTCCTAGGATTGATGACTTATTTGACCAGCTCCACGGTGTAAGTTACTTCTTCAAGATAGACATTAGATCCGGCTATCACCAGTTTAGAGTAAGGGAATGTGATATTTCAAATACAACTTTCAGAACCTATTACAGTCACTTTGAATTCCTAGTCATGTCTTTTGGGCTAACAAATTCCCCATTAGCCTTCATGGACTTGATGAATCAAGTGTTCAAACAATATATAGACATGTTTGTCATAGTCTTTATTGATGATATCCTTGCCTATTCTCATAGTAAGAATGAACATGCAGACCATCTTAGGATTGTGTTGCAAACTCTTAGAGATTACCAGTTGTTCTTCAAATTTAGGAAATATGAATTTTGGCTATGATCAGTAGCTTTCCTCGTCACATTGTTTTTGGTGATGGCATTAGAGTTGATCCTCAAAAGATCGAAGTAGTGAGAAAATGGCTTAGACCCATCTCTCCATCAGACATCAGGAGTTTCTTAGGTTTAGATGGATATTACTGATGGTTTGTTGAGGGGTTTTCGTCTATTGCATCCCCCATGTCTAGATTGACTCAAAAGAAAATTAGGTTTCAGTGGTTAGATTTCTGTGAGAAGAGATTTCAAGAGTTGAAGGTTCAACTCACTTCAGCCCTTGTTTTGGCGTTAATTGATGGTACAGATAGATTTTTTGTCTATTGTGATGCTTTTAGAGTTGGTCTAGGTTGTGTTTTGATGCAGAGAGGTAAGGTCATAGCCTATGCCACTAGACAACTTAAGCCTCATGAAAAGAACTATTCTACCCACGATCTTGAGTTAGCTGCTGTTATGTTTTCCTTGAAAATCTGGAGGCACTATCTTTATAGGGTGCATGTTGATGTGTTCATGAACCACAAAAGATTGTAATATGTGTTTTCACAGAGAGTTAAATCTTCATTAGAGAAGGTGGTTAGAATTTTTGAAAGATTATGAAATGAGTGTTATGTATCATTCGAGGAAGGCCAATATTATGGCAGACACCCTTAGTAGAATATCTATGGGTAGTGCTGCTCATGTAGAGGGTGATAAGAAAGAATTAGTTTGGGAAGTTCATCGGTTGGCTAGATCAGGTGTACAGTTGGTTGACTCAACTGAGAGGAATGTTTGGGTTCAGAGTAGTTTAGAATCTTTGTTAGTTTCCGAAATGAAGGAGAAACAAGATAAGGACTCCAGTTTCGTTAAGTTGAAGGAGTTAGCTAGAGATCAAAAAGTAGAGGTTTTCTCCAAAGGGGAAGATGGTGTGTTGAGATACCAGAGTATACTATGTGTGCCGTGCATTGATGGTTTAAGGAAGCGGATTATAGCTGAAGCGCATGGTGCGCGTTACTCTATTTACAAAGGAGCCACCAAGATGTATCGCGATCTGCGGGAAGTCTATTGGTGGAGTGGTATGAAGAAAGATATTGCAGAATTTGTAGCCAAGTGTGCCATTTGTAAACAGGTTAAGGTGAAACACCAAAGGCTTGGTGTCACCTTGCAAGAGTTTAGTATTCCCACTTAGAAGTGGGAAGAGGTGAACACATATTTTGTAATAGGATTACCTCATTCGCGTCGGCATCATGATTCAATTTGGGTTATCGTAGATAGATTGACCAAATCAGCCCATTTCTTGCCAGTGCACACATCTTACTCAACCGAAGATTATGCTAACCTGTATATTAGAGAGTTGGTAAGATTACATGGAGTTTCTCTGTCCATCATTTCAGATAGGGGTACTCCATTTACCTCTCACTTTTGGAAAGCCTTTCAGAAGGGTCTTGGTACCTAAGTTCATCTCAGTTTAGCTTTTCACCCTCAGATAGATGGTCAGGTAGAAAGGACCATTCAGGCGCTTAAGGGTATGTTGAGGGCATGCGTTCTTGATTTCAAGGGTAGTTGGGCTGATCACTTTTCATTTATCGAGTTCACTTATAATAACAGTTATTATTCTAGTATTCAGATGGTCCCATTTGAAGCTCTTTATGGGAGGAGATTTAGGTTACCAATTGGTTGGTATGAAGTGGGTGAAACCGCTTTGGTAGGATCGAATGTGGTGTTTGAAGCAATGGGAAAAGTCTAGTTGATTAGAGAGAGGTTGAAAATAGCTCAGAGTCGTCAAAAATCTTATGCAGATGTGAGAAGAAGGGATCTTGAGTTTAAAGTGGATGACTTAGTTTGCTTGAAGGTTTCACCCATGAAAGGGGTGACGAGATTTGGTAAAAAGGGGAAGCTTAGTCCCCGATATGTTGTCCCTTACAGAATATTAAGTCATGTTGGTAAGGTAGCGTATAAGCTTGATCTACCTGCAGACTTGATGTCCATCCATCCAGTGTTTTATGTCTCCATGTTAAAGAAGTGCATCGGTGACCCAACAGTAGTAGTTCCTCTATATAGCATAGAAATTCAGAATAGGCTTTCATACAAAGAAACTCCAGTTAATATTCTGGATCTCTAGATTTGTAGATTAAGGAACAAAAAAGTTCCCTTGGTCAAAGTTCTTTGGCGGAATTCATCCATTGAGGGCGCCACTTGGGAAGAAGAAACAGATATGCGAACCAAATACCCTTATGTTTTCTCCACAAGTTCAGACTCAGCTTAAGGTAGCAAGTTTCTCCAGATTATGTCTTTTTACATTCTCAGTTCCATTTGTATATCATCATATTCATATCACTTTATGAATTCATGAACCAGCTCAGTCATGTAACCATGTTTTCAGTCCTGCGAGTTCAGTGCATAATCTCAGTCCCTTCTTATTCTAAGTTTAGTCAATCTCATTCGAGGATGAATGTTCCCAAATGGGAGGTATTGTAATACCCCGTAAGTTCTTAGTTTAGCTCAACCCTTACTGAGTGAACAATACACTTAGAACATGAAAATTAAACTAAGTGTTGGGGACTTAGCCTCATTTTTGTTGACCTCTTAACATCAATGATCTTTAAATTAATCTTCCCAACCTCGATATGTAGATTTTTAAGTTGATTCATGTTCATAGGTGTAAGAGGTATGTCTTGAGGAATTTTTGGATTTTTCGGAAGGGGTTTGAGACGTGTTTGGATTTCCAAAATAGTACATCACCAAAATTACACCGCTCGGCGGTGCCTATAGCGGTGGCACCAATAGCGCTCGCGGTAAGCCTTAAAATCAAGATTTTCTAAGATAGTAGGTCACCGCGATTACACCACTCGGCAGTGCCTATAGCAAAGGAACCAATAGTGCTCAGCAGTAAACCTCAAAATCGGGATTCGGCTGAAACTTTTAATTTATTGGGGCAGTCTTGTCTTTTCCCTATAACCTCAATCCATAAAAACAAAATATTTGACGTTATTCTAAGCAAAATATACTCATTCCTCACCAAATGTCTCTCCAAGAAACACTAAATCTTCAACCTTAACTCCAAGGAATCCAAAGTTTCACCATTCTTTTTCAAGATAATTAAGAATTCAAGTTTTCGGGTTCAAGAACTTCAAGAAGAAGCTTTAAGAACGTTATTAGGGATTCAAAGTTCAAGGTTCCACTTCCAATTAATCAAATAAGGTATGTGGGGTTATGAACATGGATACGTTTTTCAACCTTGTGCCCAAAGCTAGCTTTTAAAGTTGAATTTACATGTATTTCAGTCTAGGGTTCATACCCAAAGATCATTCTTTGAAGTTTATGAAGTTACAAGGGATTTAAGTGTTGTGTTGCATATCTACTTTCACATGTTTATGTGTGAGACTTGATTTCACATATTGAGAATTAAATTTCATTATCTTGACTTGAATCGTTAAAGTATTTCAAGATTAGTATTGTTGAGCACGAAGTCTGTTGTGATTTGACATGATTTTCAAGCATGGGTTATAAGCCCTAAGTTTAAGCCTTGATATTTCAAGAAAGATGATGTTTAAGCATTCTTTGATAAGTATGTATTCAGATTTTAAGCAAGATTTGATCTTTTGATCCTCAGCTAAGATATGGAATCCACACATTTAGTCTTGATTACAGTTTAAAACAGACAGATGCATAAATGGTTTTCATTATAAACCGTTATGCTATTTTTAAGGTGGATTTTCTATAGAATGAGCATATAAGTAAGGGAGTACTATTTAGAACCGAGTTGGGTATGTGTCTCCGTTCATATGCCCAGAACTAAGAGCCAACGTAGGCACATATTTAGATTATTCCCATTTATATATGGATGCAGAAACAGATTGTGATCACTTAGCTCTGGTTATACTCCTTGGCAGGAGTATGACACCTCTCTCCAACATGAGGTTTTCCCCTTAGGGAAACTAGATGTTGGACACTATGATAGCTCATATAGTGTATGTCGGTTAGAAGAACGTCCCTAACATAAAAGAATAATAGAAAAGTTTTTAGAAGATAATTCCTAAGTACTAAAATAGAATAACAGAATAGTTTTTAGAAACTAAGTGTAAAGGCTTACGATTTTATTCAAATATTGTTTTACATAAGTCATTAGCTATGAGATTTTAGCTTTTATTTTACAGATACAGAGGTGAGTCCTTTTATACTTAGCCTGCATGATATGAAATCAGACTTAACTTTAGTCCTACTCAGTTCATTATCAGAAAGAGTAAAAGTACAACTTTTAGAACTAAGTGTTATGGCTCACAATATTTATACAATATGCTTTATTTATCCCGATTTGTGATTTTTAGCTTTCAGTCATTCAAGACAATGTTAGTCACCTACACTTAGCATGCAGATTTTTAAAGTTTGTTTGAATATTACATTATTGTTTTACTTATGCATTCACCCCCATGTGCTCAGTACATTTCAAAAGTACTGATCTACATATACGTGTATGTGCTTCATTGTTTAATAATGTAGGTTTAGGTGCTCAGTTCTAGTAGCGAGATTGACCATGAGCATCTCAATCTACATCCAGAATGTTGGTGAGTCCTCATAGTTTGAGGACCTATTTATTCAGATTTTCAGCTTCATGCAGTATTTGATTTGTTATTTTCAGTTCAGTTCGAGTCAGCTAGGGGTTTGTCCCAGTGGCTCTCTAGTTAGTAGAAGTAGAAGCTTGTTCGACTGCTAGTTACATTTCATATTTCAACTTTTTGGTTTTCTATACTTTTAAGTTAAATACTTTCATACATTATGTTCAGTTAAATCCAGTTCAGTTCAGACAATATTCAGAATTTTAGTATTTTCGCATGCCTAGATTGCTTTATTATGAGTTCCAGATTTAGTAGAAGGCTTACAGGGTTATCTTGAGACTACTCGTAGTCTTGATCACCGTGTGAAATCTCGGTACACATTTTTGGGGCGTTACAGTACCACTAATATGTTGTGGGTACGGTTTGAAGGGTGTGGTCGTACCCTCCTATGCATAATTTTCAGCTTTTAAGCTGAGTGTATTCTGGATATTTTCCCTCTTTCTCAACTTAAAAACCATGTCTTATATCTTTCTTTGGGCATTACTAGCTATCCAAAACACACAATTAGACTCTTAAGCACTCTTAAATCCTTAAGGTCAAGAACACTTAGGGTTTTCATCAAGCATATCGATTGGGGCTTTCAAGGGTGATTTCTCTTCATACTTCTTTGGTATCTAAGGAATGTTACTCCTTCCCCATTGTTAGTTCAACTAAATTCATGTTTTAATGAATTGTTTTCATGATTCAATTGAGGGTATTGTTTGATTTTGAAATATATGTTGGGGGTTTTGGTTACTAATAGTTGGATAATGTTTTTTCATGTTTTACTTTTGGTGTTTCAAATTATAATATTGATTTGAACATTGTGAAATGTGTGGTAATGGCTAATGGGTTTAGGGGTACTTTGGATTTCCCAAATTGCTTGGTTTTGGTTGTGGAAACTATATGCCCTCAACATATTTGATAAAATGCCTCTGAGAATGGTTTTGTCACATAGTTTGACTTTTATTGACACTATTGCATTGCATAATATGGTAATGAAACCTAAATTGGTTTAAATGGTTTTAAATGAATTAGAAAGGCCTTGGTGGCCATGATTTTGGTTAAAGATTGTTTTGAAAACCTTATGGGGTACAATGGAATCCCCTAAGTGAGTAATCTTTGAAAACCTTATGGGGTACATGGTAATGCTCTAAGTGATTTTAATAATGGAGTCTTTGGACTACATGGAAATACCTAAGGATTGGATAATAATATTGCTTGCAAGATATAGTTGGTATGACGACACCACTTAATAATGCCTTTATAGTTAACTTCTGGAATCTGGTAAATGGGTTATGTGCTAAATATTTTAATAGGGCGATAATTATGGGTTGTGATAGCTAACCGTGAAGGTATGAGTCTAATGGACGGATACTTGAAACTTATGTTTTTCGACATGAGGGTTGGTCATGATGACCTTATACTTGTGGGGAACACGGGAATCCCCTATGTTTATACTTGTATATATGTATCATGGTGGGTGAAGGGTACACGGGAATTCTCGACTCCTATGACATCTCTGGTTCATGTGGATACATGCACTGGGTCCCGTTTAAAGGGTAACACTTGACCCATATAATCCGTGGGTGGTTTTAGGATGGTTAAGCTACACAACCTAGGTTAAAGTTTTAAATGCATGCTAAACCTGGTTCCTTTTCCCGTCATGGTACATATATGTATGTATGTGGTTTCACATGGTTATTTACTTTGGTTTTGAATAATGGCATTATTTTACCCTTATTCCTGAGTACATGCTAGCGTTCACCCACTAACCCGTCTTCGGGCGGCTATATCCCTACGCGATGTAGGAACCAGCCATACTACTCCTCCTGCTCATTGATCTTGGATTCGAGGATAGCTTAGAGCCAGATTTAAGTGGTGAGCATCCATACTCCTAAAGACTCCATTACATGCTATGGATATCTTGTCATACTTTTTGTTATTTCTTGAACTTTGGTTTTGGCTATGGTCGGGGGCATGTACCGACCGGATGCTCTTTCTTTTTAGTTAGAGGCTTTGTGAGACTACTTTGTGTTGACATGGGTGGTGTTGGTATTGGTGTCAGCCTTTGCATTGGTATTGCTATTGGGTTGACACCGTTTGCGTGTATTTGATTTATGATTGTACTATGCTATCTTGTTATATGTTCAAAATTTATTTGATTAAGGTGCAGGGCGGTTATGGTTGGGTATTGGGGGTGGTCTCCGATCCCGGTTAGGTTTGAGGCACCTGACACGACCAGACCCTAGTTTGGGTCGTGTCAGCTATGTATCATCTAATCGACTGTGTTATAGTGCTTAAGAAAGTAGGGTGCAAAATTAAGGACTCAAAAAAAGGATCAAGGTAAAAATACGACTACCAAAAATAACACCACAGCCTCAAAAGGCCTAACTAGTGATATAATATATGAAAAGACTAAAATTTATACGACACATCAAAAGAATCTATTATAATATTCTAAACAAAGCAATGCTTTTTATTTCACTTTAATAACATGCAACACAAGTTCTAGACTAAAATGCAAATTATGAAATATATGCAAAAGAATCCTCACCATACATGGCACGTGTATCAATCAAGATGGATCAGTTCCACTTCTAAGACAAATAGGGTCATATCAAACTACAAAAATAAGAATGAGTTATATACAATGTCACCAACATTAGCCTAGGTGTCAAAAAATCTATTATTTTATTTATACTAAATACTCACAGATTAGTACTACTCAAGATTAGGTAGAAATTGCTAGTATCAACCAAAAAAAATCTTTTTTTCTCTCCAAAAAAAAACTCCTACAAATAAAAAATTAAAAGAAGAAAAAATTCATTCCTAAAAAAAATAACAGTTCAAAGGCTCCTTCCTTAGAAAAGAACCGAAAAGAAAAATCAAGAGGTGGGCAAAGTATGCTCTACCAAAGAAATAGAAAAAGACAAAAAAAAAATTATTTTAATTTAAAGAATAAAAGTAATATCTTTTTGTAATTTTTGGACTTTTTAATTCTTTTTCTTTTCTTTTTCATCTAAAAATAAATAAAAAACTATAGCATACTTTATCCTTAACAAATATTGGAAGATATCCCACCCACACTTAAAATTATTTGTTGTCCCCAAAGAAATAAATAAAATAAAATGAGGGTTAGAGATACTCCCTGAGATTCTCTAGGGCCTAGATAGCAACTTGTTTCTTCAATTTTCATCAAGGGCCACACACATCCCACACTTAAGTTTAAACATGCTCCTTAGCTTTAAACTTGGGTACTCAGATTTTTTCTAAATCTGCAAAAACAAAGCAAAATAAAATAAAATAAAAACAAAAAAAGTGATTTGACAAAAATAAATAAAAAAAATAAGAAGTTAAACTACTAGTTGGGTTGCCTCTCTTTTTTTTTCTTTCACTTTGAACTTATGAATTGCACCCCTAATTTTTTTCAATTTTTTTACTATGCTCAAGGATGGTGGTATAAAAGTAAATGAACCAAGTAATAGATGTGACATTTTGCAATTCTTATCCCTTAAGTGAGGAACGCCATTTTTCAATTTTGACTCAATAAATTCAAGAATATAGACATATTTTCTCCCCCTCTTTATGCTCTTCTATAGACTATTATGACTCGAGTCAATTAATATTTTTTTATCCAAACATAATGTAAAAAAATGATTAGAATAAGATTCAATACATCCCAACTGATGAATTGCATTATTATTTACATCCTCATATTTAAACACATTAGAGTTTTTAAAAATAATATTATCTACTTTCGCACATAACTCTAGTGTACTCTTTTCAATAGTAGCAACATCAATAAAAGTATGATCAAGTATTTGACCCTCCAATTTTAGCTCCTCAATTCTTCTTATAAGAAGTCTTTTAATCTCACACAAATCAAAACTAAATTGTTGAACGTTACACACATCAATCTTTGTTTTCAAATCTTCTTTTAAGTTATGAATATTCATGCCAAATCTATCAACCTTTTGAATGAATTCATGTTTTTCTTTTGCGAAGAGTGTATGTATTTCTATCATGGTCTCATTTTGATCCCACAATATATCTACTCATACTTCCGTAATAATGCACTATATTGAAAGGGTAAGGATCAATAAAATTGGGGTCCTCATCACTCTATATTTTTTTGTAATGTCATATCAAGAAGAGTAGTAAAATATAAAAAATAAGTAAAACAAAAAATTAAAACTAAAAATAACCCAAAAAAATATTTTATAAGACAAAATATATAAAAGAAATAAGGACTAATAATCATATAAACACAATTGATCTAACCCTAAATCATATTCTCGAACAACAATGTCAAAATTTGATGTCACTCAAATTACACCTCACAATTAATTATAAAGCGATTGTCGAACAAATATAGAACCCAACTAGGTTTTGATCGATCCCACGAGGAATATGGTTAGGACCTAGGTCAATGCAGTTATTTAGTGTAACGACTTAATTTTTTTTAAAATTATTTATTTTCTTGTGATTTAACTATTTTACCCATCCACATGGTTACTTTATCATATTTCTGGGGTGTGGGATGATTGACACAGTTTCTAATGTATTTCGATGTAATTTGTGTGAGTTTCTAATTTTTTGAGGTTAAAAGGCTTTATAGTTGACTTCGATCAACATTTATTATTCTATGCATCAAATGGTAAAACGAACTATGCCAACAGATCTGGAACATTGATTTTGAATTGGTAACATAGTTGGTGTGATTTTACGGCTTTGGTATCTCATTTCTACCCTCTATTTAGAAAATTGTGAAATTAGGTCTCGGGGGTCAATTTTGTGCAAAACAATATTTTTTGTAAAAATCTGATATCTTCATTAAGTTCGAAGCATAAAAATTATTAGGGTACCATACTTCATTTATATTCAGAGGATTCCAAATGAATCCCGAGTGATTCGCGGAGATTTGGAAATTTCCAAGTTCCGCTGGTGCACTACCCAGTTGGTGCAGCTGCTAAAGCGCCATTTTGTATGCTTTAGTGATAGGTCTTAAAGTGCCACTTGACTGCTTTAGTGGCTAGCTCCAGTTGGGAAAAGGCGCTTTAGCGATGCTCTGTCCGTTTTAGCAGATTGGCCTGCACACACAAATACCGCTAAAGGTATACTTGACCGCTAAAACGGCCATTTGACCACTTTAGCGGTCAGTGCTGGTCTTTTATAAATAGATTTTTCTCAAATGTTCTACCATTTTTTATACTTGGAGCTTCGGGTTTTAGAGATTTTGTGTGAATTCTTCTATTTTCAAGCTTGGGTAAGCTTCAAATTCCTATTTCAATGATTTTTCTTCGATTGTCATTATCTAAAGCTTGTTAAAACTCGATATTTGAAGTGGTATTCTGAGATTTTGGATAAAGGCATAAATTAGTATTTCTTCAATTTAAACCCCAATTTTAGATTTTTTCACTTGTTTATTCTTCTATGGCTTTCTTGAACCATGGGTAATGTATTTACGTACTGAAATTTTGGTTTTACCCTTTTATTTTGAAAACCCATTTCGGGAGTTCATTTTGACCTTGACTTGAAAATAGGCAATATGGGTATCATTGGCTTTCTTTTGGCGTGTAGATTCTATATTTATATGTTTTAGTTGGTTTCAAGGCCGTTCGTGAGGGGAAGGATCCGTGTAGAAGGATTTTGAATTAGGTCTTCTTCGTTCGAGGTAGGTTATGACTTAACTTTCTTCAGACTGGTTTGGATAGTTAATAATTATATAAAA
Source organism: Capsicum pubescens (assembly GCA_030864215.1). Classification (NCBI taxonomy): domain Eukaryota; kingdom Viridiplantae; phylum Streptophyta; class Magnoliopsida; order Solanales; family Solanaceae; genus Capsicum; species Capsicum pubescens. The sequence goes on along the minus strand of CM061545.1, from coordinate 202,628,055 downwards.
GTATGTTATGGATATGGGTGCTAATCATAAAAATGATGTTATTATTGTTTTGTTCCCGTGTGGTAGCTTATGTTGTTGTTATTGGTGGTTTGAGATATTATTTTCTATGTATGACCGTGTGGGGTCTTATATGATGTTGTTGGCCTAGAAATTATATATTTGGTTATTTTCTTCTAGGTGGAAATTGTCCTAGTTGGTATTTGCATGGTATCAATGTCAACTTATTTCATATCTTACTCTTTTTGTACATGGGCTATATTGGATCATGGATGGTTGGCTTATTGAGTGGATTTTTGGCTAGCATGCTTGTGTATTTAGATTTTGAAATTCTCATCCTAGTTTGGTTGTGATCACTACATCCTAATATCATATATACATTCATGAGACATTAGTACCACTATGGAATATTGGTTTTCTAACAGAAAATATGACATAATTAAAAACCCTCTGTCAAAGAGGAGTTATGGATATTTGATGGTATTTGGTATTGATTATTGGATTGTATATGGGTTGTGAACCCCCCATGGGTTCTACCTCGGGAGCAGAACTCAGTAGGTGTATATGGAGATTGCCTGACAACCTCGAACATATCACATCATCATCATCATCATCATCCACATTACATTTCATACATCTTGCATATTTTATGTTGTGTTTTCCTGCTTCAATTGATGTCTATTTATTTTGTGCTTCTTATTTGTACTTGTATTTGGTGTATCTGTATATTTTAAAACTGTTAGTGGAGACATTATGGGATACAATTTGGGATATTTTTTTATTGCATTTGGGATATTTTTGATTGCCGGTGAAGTGCCCATAGTGTGTTTTATATGCATGTTATTTTCTACTTTGCTCAGTCAACCTATGATAATTATTGAGTACAAGTGGACTGTACTCATTCCTACTATGCCCTTTCAGTGCAGATCCAGGTACGAGTGCACCGTGTGATAGTTGATTTGGATAGTGCTCAAATTATTTTTGAGGTAGCAATTGGTCTATTCTTCCAGAGTCAGTCTTCTAACTCTTCTAATCTAGTTTATGTCTTATTTTTTATTTTGAGATAGATTATGTTCCTTTTTGGACTATCAATTGTATATTTTGACTTTGAGATGCACTTAGTTGGTTTTTACATCGTAACACCAAATTTTGGAATGATTTATGGTATCAGTGTTATGTATTTTTTGCTATTATTGTATAAGTATGGTTAGACTTCATTCTAGAAGTCTTGCTTTGGGATTTGATATTGTTTTTTTAATTTCATATCAGTTTGGGTGATTGATTTACTTGTCAAGGCAATGAATGCCATTATAATCCTTAGTTTTTGGGTCATGATAATTTGGTATTAGGGCATCTAGGTTTATTGGTCCCATCAATGAAGAACAGGGTGTCTGGTAGAGTTTCGTGGGTTGGTATGAAGACGTCCGTATCTATCTTCAAGAGGATATACGATATATTTATGAAAATTCTCTTATTTTGTTCCTTATCGTATAGATCTTTCATACCTAATATTCTAAATTATGTTTCACTCTTTTCTATATGGATGGTGAGGACTAAATCCCATGAGGTTAGAGATGCGGAGCCCTTATCCGAGGATAGATCCCAATCTAGAAGGCAACTTATGAGTCGTGGATTAGCCCGAGGTAGAGGACAGACACAAGGATTTTCCCCTTTAAGAGGTAGTACTATGGGGCTCTCACCCGAGCCTCAGGTTATGCATGCTAGATATATAGGACCTACTCAGGCCCCACAAAGTTCTTCTACCCGATCTTAGAGGGGTTATTGATTCATTTGCTGACTCATTTAGAGGGTTTTCCTTTGAGTACACCTGGCGTTCCTCCAACTCTGAGGATTGTACCATTGTTTGTACCAGAGTTGGTCGATGGTGTTTCTCTGAATCTGAGTGGGAATCCTTTAGTGGTACCGATATCTGCTTATGGTACCCCACAGACTCTGAGTGTTGTTCCTTCATATATTTCGATATCCAAGTATGGTATTTTGAGATCAACAGTCCAGTCTTCATCTATGTAACCCCTCAGGTAAGATCTTATCTAGCCAGATTTACTGTGCCTTCTATTATTGCGAGTACAATTATATCTTTTGAGGATCAGAAGAGGTTTGCGAGATTCACTCATTTGGGTTCACCTAAGTTTAGTGGTGTTGTGGGTATGGATGCCTATGAGTTCTTGATTGATTATCGTGAGAAGTTGTATAACCTTGGATTACTTGAGTCGCATGGGGTTGCTTACACTACCTATCATTTGAGAGATGCAACCAAAGATTGGTGGAGGTCACTTGTTAATTGCAGACCTCTTAGTTTTCCAGAGATGACCTGGGATCAGTTTTCTAAGGCCTTTTTGGACAGGTTTGTGCCTTTCAGTTTGAGGGATCAGATGAGAGAAGCGTTTGATCACTTGTAGTAGGGCTCCATAACTATTATAGAGTATGATGCATGTTTCCATGTATTCTCTAGATATTCTTATGCCAGTAGCACCACCAAATCTGAGAAGATTTAGAAGTTCATAAAGGGGTTGGATGTTTTACTTCAGCTAGATACTGCCAAGATGGTAGTTTCTTAGGCATCATTGTAGAGTATAGTCGATCATGTGAAGATGACCGAGGCGTATTCTTTGAGCTTCTTAGGGAGGTACCAGGAGGGTGAACCGTTAGGGCAGGTTTAGTAGCTGTCCTCCTTGGGTAGAGTTTCTAGGAGCTTTTGTAGGTATCATGGAAGACCCATATATGCAGTTTTTTTGTGTTTAGGTACTGGGTTTTTTGGTTCAGCAAATTTCTGTAGATGTTCTAGATTAACTATACCTCTCCTTATTGAGTCGGGCTGCAGAGTTTGGTATATGTTTGATGAGGTTGGCCATTTGGCGAAGGACTATCTCTACCGTGTATTCAAACTTATATTTATATCAATAGTGAGAGGTAGCAGTTCTTCTAGAGGTGTGTGAGGCAGAGATAATGGTGCACGTGGTGGTAGTCGCGAGGCTACGCAGTCAGGTAGTGGTCATAGATAGTGCTATGATATACCCACCAAACAAGAGGCATATGTTTTCGATGCTGTTATCACATCATCCCTATTTGTTTCAGATTTGCATTTGTGTTATTTGATTTGAAGTCAACTTTTTCCTATGTGTATGCATATTTTGATTTGGGTTTTGATTCTACTAGTAAGCCTCTTGCCACGCCTATCCATGTATCTACCCTCGTAAGATACTCTTTAGTGGTGGTAGGGTGCACCGATCCTGCGTTTTAACTTTTGAGGGCTGTGAGACTTAGGTAGATTTGATTATCCTAGATATGGTATATTTTGATGTCATCTTGGGTATGGATTGGTTAGCTCCTTAAAATGTTGTCTTAGATTTTTATGCTAGGACCGTGACTTTATCTTCGTCGGGTGTACTAAGGATAGCTTGGAGGGGTGCGCTTCAATTGGGTTTTAAGAGGGTTATATTCTTTCTTCAAGCTCATCGTTTGGTAGAGAGAGGGTGATTTTCTTATTTAGCCCATACTTGTGATACTATTGTTTCTTCACCATTTTTTTGGATTTTGGTCTTATTGTCCATGAGTTCATGGATGTTTTCCCTATGGATCTGCCTGGTCTGCCTATGAATTATGATATTTACTTCTCCATTGATATTGAGCCGGGCATCAATCCCATCTCTATTCCTCCTTATAGGATACCAGTAGAGTTGAAAGAATTGAAGGATCAGTTGTAGGAGTTATTAGATAAGGGATTTATCTGACCTAGTGTATCACTGTGGGGTGCGCCTGTTTTGTTTGTGAAGAAAATGGATGGGTCTATGCATATGTGTATTGATTATCGACAATCAAGCAATGTGGTAATTAACAACAAGTATTCTCTTTCTCGTACAAATGATTTACTCGATCAACTTTAGGGTGTTTTGATGTTTCAAAGATTGATTTGAGGTATGGGTATCACCAGTTGAGGAGTAAAGCTTTAGATATTTTAAAGATAGGTTTTTGTACTCGGTAGGGTTATTATGAGTTCTTGGTCATGTCCTTCGGATTGACCAATGCACCATTCGCGTTCATGGAGTTGTTGAATTGGGTATTTTGACAATATCTTGACTCTTTTGTCATTGTATTTATAGATGATTTCTTGGTTTAAAGAGTGAGACCAATTATTAGAAGCATTTGTGGATTGTACTTCAAAGGTTGAGAGATAAGAAATTGTATGCTAACTTCTCAAAGTATGAGTTTTGGTTAGAATCAGTTTCTTTCTTGGGTCATGTAGTGACCAAGGATGGTATTATGGTCGATCCGGTCAAGATTGCAGTTCATGATAGGGCTAGGCCTACTTTTCTTACCGAGATTTTGAGTTTTGTTGGTTTGGTAGGTTACTATTGGCGCTTTATTGAGGGGTTTTCATCTATTGCGGTTCCGTTGATCAAGTTGACTCAGATGATGGTTTCCTTTTAGTGTTCCAATGATTGTGAGGTGAGATTTCAAAAGCTTAAGGATTTGCTTACCTCCACTCCTCTCTTGACTTTGCCCAAAGAGGGCATCAGTTTTACCGTCTTCTGTGATACTTTAGGTGCTGGGTTAGGTGTTGTGTTGATGTAGAGGGGTAAGGTGATTGTGTATGCTTCTCCTCAGTTGAAGCTCCATGAGAAAAATTACCCTACCCATGATTTGGAGTTGTGCACGACTGTTTTTGCTTTGAAAATATGAAGGCATTATTTGTATGGAGTTCATTGTGAGATCTTCTCAGATTACCACACTCTTCATTATTTCTTCACCCAACTAGATCTTAAAATGAGTCAACGTCATTGGCTTGAGTTGATTAAGGACTATGACCTTACTATTCTCTATCATTCGGGCAAGGCAAATGTGGTTGCAGATGCCTTGAGCCAGAAGTCGACTAGCATGGGTATCTTGGTGCATCTTTTGACCCAGGAGAGGCCTTTGTCCTTATAGTTTTAGTCCTTGGTTAACCAGATGGTTAGGCTTTTTATTTCAATACCTAGGTGTGTTTTGGAATTTTTGGAGGCTTGGTCTTTCTTGATGGAGCAGATTCGGGCTCATTAGTTTGATATTGTTGGATTGAGAGTGATTCGAGATAAGGTGTTGCGTGGTGAGGCTAAGGAAGCCTCGCTTGATTTAGATAGTAATTTGAGGATTGGAGTCTGAGTCTTTGTGTTGAGAGTGAGTAATTGGGTGAGATTTATTTTAGAGGAGGCTAATTGTTCTAGGTATTCCATTCATCTGGAGTGATTAAAATGTATCGTGATTTAAGACAACACTCTTGGTGGGGTGGTATGAGGATGGATGTACCAAATTTTATAGCTTGTTACCTATGTTACCAGTAGTGAAGGTCGAGCATTTGAGGCTTGGTGGTTTACTTCAGAGGTTACCTATTCTCAAGTGAAAATGGGAATGGGTCACTATGGGCTTCGTGACTGGTTTTCTAGTATTTCTTATGGTTCTGATAGTGTTTGGGTCATCGTCGATCGATTGACCAAATCTGCTTATTTCATTCATGTTCAGGTTTTCTTCAGTGCTGAAAGGATGGCCCCTTTGTATATTTGTGAGATAGTTCATCTTCATGGTGTGCCGGTGTCTATCATTTCAGATAGAGGTTCGGTGCTTACATCTCACTTTTGGAAGGCTTTTCAGGAGGAGTTAGTTATGCAGATTAATCTTCACAATGCTTTTTACCCCAGACCGGCAGCCAGTCAGAACGGATTATTCAGGTTTTAGAGGTTATGCTCTCGCTTGTGTGATGGATTTTAGAGGTAAGAGGGAACATTATCTAGATTTTGTGGAGATTGCATATAATAATACCTACCATTCCATTATTGAGATGGCTCCCTTCGAGGCTTTATATGGTAGGCATTATCACTCTCTAGTTGGTTGGTTTGAGGTTTATGAGTTAGACCTTGAGGAATGAACTTGCTTCGCGAGTCTTTGGATAAAGTTTTGTTGGCTGCCGTATGGGAGCATTCTTGAAGAAAGAGCAAATTTGGAAAGAATAGATGAACCATTTAAGGCAACCTGCTCTTTTAAAGGAAAGAACTTGGTTTTGGGTCGGGTTTTAGATAGGAAAACTTTGTTTTGTTATCTTTTATGTTTTTAGTCCATATGGCGGGACTGATTTTTGTAAATATTTTCTTACATGAATAAAATGGCCTACAAAGCCAACAAAAATTTTATCTAAAAAAAAGAGTCTTTGGATAGAGTTTGGGTTATTCATGATAGACTTCGAGCAGGTCAGAGTAGGCAAAAGTGCAATGCAGATCGTAGACTTCGTGCCTTGAGATTTAGTATTGGTGATCGAGTCTTACTTCGTGTTTCACCCATGAAGGGCGTGATGAGGTTTGGGAAGAGGGGTAAGCTTAGTCCCAGGTATATTTACCCATTTGAGATTCTTTAGATTATTGAGAATGTAGCTTATGAGTTAGCATTGCCTCCAGATTTATCAGTTGTTCATCTGAATTAGTCTCATGTCATTTGTTGGGATTCAGTATAGTTAGATAAGAGGTTGTCTTTTGTTGAGGAATCCATGTTCATTCTGACCATGGATGTTAGACGATTGCGTTCTAGAGATATTCTGGTGGTTAAGGTCCAGTAAAGGAAACGACCTGTAGATGAGGCTACTTGGGAGGTCGAGTTCGACATGCGTGATTGTTATCCCTAGCTTTTCGCCGATTTAGGTATTTCCCTTGCCTATAGATCTAGGACGAACTAGATTCTTAGTGGTGGATGATGTAACAACTTAATTTTTGTGAATTATTCATTTCTATGCGATTTGACTATTTTAACTCTCCTCGTGGGTGCTTTGTGATATTTTTGGGGTGTGGAGATGATTGACACGATTCCCAATGCATTTTGATGTAATTTGTGTGAGTTTGTGGTTTTTGGAGGTTTAAAGGCTTCGTAGTTTACTTCGATCAACATTTACAATTATGTGCATTGGATGGCAAAATAGACTGAACCAACAGATCCATAACATCAATTTTGGATTGGTAACATGGTTGGTGTGATTTTACGGCTTTGGTATCTCATTTGACCCTTGGTTCGAAAAGTTGTGAAATTGGGTCTCGGGGATCAATTTTGTTGAAACGATATTTTTACAGAATTTTGATATTGCCATTAAGTCCAAAGCATCCAAATGGTAGGGTAGCATATTTCGTTTGCCTATGGGATTTTGGATGAATCTCGAGGGGTCCACAAAGACTTAAAAATTTCCAAGTTCAGCTGGTGCAGTCGCTAGAGCACCGTTTTGTCCAATTTGGAGGTCTTCTCCTCCTGAAAAGTCTTCCAAAAGTGAGATATCAATATTGAACCTCGATCTGAGATGATAGACACTGGCACACCATGAAGATGAGCTATCTCATGAATATAGATACAGGACAACCTCTCAGCACTGAAGGAAACCTAAACCAGAATGAAATAAATAGATTTCGTCTATCGATCAACGATGAGCCATATACTATCAAAACCATGAGAAGTACGAGGCAAACCTTTCACAAAGTCCTTAGTGATCCGTTCCCATTTATACTCGGGAATGGGTGACCTTTGAAGCAAACCACCAGGTCTCAAATGCTCGACTTTCTCTCACAACCCAACATCATCAAATTGATGATCTTAGATTTGCTCTATCAAGGAAGACCTAGCCTCCACAAATGCAAAAGCACACCCAGGTGTCGAAACATCAAGCCTAATTATCTGGTAAGTCAAAGACTAAAACTCTAAGGACAAAGATGCCCAAGCTACTCGTGCTAGTCGACTTCCGGCTTAAGGCATCCGCAACCACATTATCCTTGCTCGAATGATAGAGAATAGTCAAGTCATAATCCTTAAGCAACTCGAGCCAATGAATCTTACTCATATTAAGATCTTGTTGGGTGAAGAAATACTGTAGGCTATGTTGATCCAGGAAAATCTCACAATGAACTCCATACAAGTAGTGCCTCCACAACATCAAAGCAAATACTACCGTGCTTAACTCCAAATCATGGGTAGTGTAATTCCTCTTATGGAACTTCAACTAAAGAGAAGAATACATAATTACCTTACCTTCCTACATCAACACTGAACCTGACCTAACACTAGAAGTATCACAGAAGACGATAAAACTGTCACGCCCCAAATCCTATTAAGGCGGACTGGCACCCGTTGCCGGTAAGGCTCGGGAGAACCAACCTGTAGCAATACATTACCTATGAACATTATAAGTTACTTTTATACTAACATGCCCTCAAAAGATAAATGGGACTAGCAAGCCAAAAGATGTTGTATGACCAGGCCGTTGGAGCCACAATGTCTACGATACGATACATGACCATACTATACTTTACATAGTCTACAAAGCCTCTAGAAAAGAAACATTATCTTAGAAGGGTCGGGACAGGCCCCGCCTCATGATAAGATACTATACAATGCAAGAAGATATGATAAGACTCAAAGCCCCGAAGCAACCTGGAGCTCAGTGACTGCAGTTGATATCCTGTACTCTTACTGGGGAGGTTTAGTAGCTTCTGCACCTGCAGCATGGAATGCAGGTCCCCCAACAGGGACGTCAGTACGAAATAATGTACTGAATATGTAAGGCAACATGTACTATGTATGAGATAAAATCTCAAATGAAACCATACACTGCTGTAGGGTAAAGGACCACCTTTATGAATATTGTGGAGTCATGCATCGTATAACAATTATGTTACTTTACTCTTATCACTTGTATAATCTGTGCACAGCATGTAATACAGATGACCAGCTGATCAGTGGTAAATCTATATCAGGATCGACCCATGCTAGGCTTTCCTTTCACCCCTGGGATACCCCCTGTAATACTGGGATTGACCCATGCTAAGTGATCCTTTCACCCCTGGGATACCACCCAACAGAAGCAACTGTATACATATATCTTCTTATTACTTTTGAGATGAATCTTTGGTGGTCGTAACATTTGAGCTATAAGACTATAAGCATGACAAATGACAAGTATGTGACCATGTAACATCATATCACAATGAAAAGAGTGGGTTATACAATTAGAGAAACATGTAGGACATAAACAACGTATGAACTTTATTTAGCTAAAAAGAAGACTCATATGTCATGGTATCCACTGTATGTATGCAGCAGTGACAATGCTCGAATCTGGACACACAAATACATGTGAAAGAGTGGAGTGGTTATATCGAAGTTTGTAAAGATCTCTATGTGCCAATAAAGACTTTGGATTCCATGCCAAATAATAAGAGATCGAATAGCCTTACATACCTCGACATATCAACTTGTTTTTACCTCGAAATGACTTCTTTTCTTCCAACTATTTATCTACAATATCATGTTTTAAAGCGGGTATTAGCAGCTAATCAATGCATCTGGACAGCCCAATCTCACAAGACACAACACTTTGGCAACAAACGTATAACCATCGACTCAATGGTGTTATTCCGACTTTCTCAATTCTAAATGTCTTCAACCAGTACACGTTATCATATACATGATGTATACAGCCTATATTATCTCTATAACATGCTGGCAACAGTCCATAACTACAACACAGAACCATTTTACAAAACGCTCAACTAAGAAGCACAACATCTCGTCGTCTCCCTACATTTCGTCGTTAACAATTCATACTTGTCTCAACTTCGAACCTGATGCTCCCAACATATATATCCATCAAATAAACCTTAACATAGTCACAAAATAGCTCAAAACACAGGGGGAAACGTGAAACATCGCCCCCCTCATCAAAACAGTCCAATACGATTTTGGAAGCACATAAGATCATATAAGGATACTTGTTTCCAAAGAACTAGCAAAACAGTCCAGCAACCTTGGAAACCATATACACACTATAACATATTAATAACCTCAACCTATACCATATTAAAGTCAAAAATCAGGGTAAAAATCGTTCCAAAGCCAAGAAAATCAAACAACAACTTTCAGGACACAAGCTGTCCAGAAATTCCTGCACAGTGCACCAGCCGACTTATCTTGTTTTCCATGGAAAATTCATATCAAGTATATGGTCATTTTTACATACCTTAACTCCCAAGGTGTAGGTCTAATTCAAGAACTCAAAAAGTAGCCTTTGGTTGCCTTCCAAGGTGAAGAAATGCCAAGAGAAACTTAGAGAGAAAAGCTGAAATTTTTGGTCTTTTATTAGTTAACCTAAGGAGCTCGGTTTTGGTCCCTTTTTAAAGAGACCTTAGACCGACTTTCTCCTGATATTTGCAGCTGATTAACTCAAGTTGGTCAATGACTAATTTTACCCTTTCACTTGGGCCTTTTGGATCTCTAAATCAATGGGCTTTAGCGGCCCATTTTCCTTAATCTTTCTTGCACTTTGTTTGGGCCCAATTTTGTTAATAGTGAATGAATGTAGTTGGGCATATTACATAAAAATCTTGGGCTGAACATCTTGGCCCAATATAATGCTAAACCATTGGTTTTAATAGCCTCCCTAACTTGGGCTTCGTTTGTCACAAGACTTGGAAAGTTTCGGCGTTAAGCCTTGTCTTCGTTCCCCCTTTCTTTTTACTAACATCTAGACTTCAAGTGAGTTCACTTATGAATGAATTATTCTCCCTCATGTATATATACATATATTTTTAAGCCAACCACACAGGTGACTCACCTTCTAGCTTCCTAAGTTCCATAAGCACGTCAATGATTTTCTCCGTTTAAGGCCACAGTCTCTAAATAGACTTCCATATAGTGCCCCAATCTAACACTTGAACACTTAAAAAAATTTTTGGTAGTAATTAAATCAAGTCGTATGTCATTTTATGTGAACATTACTAGTACATGTAAAATGTGGGGTGTTACATCCTTCCCCCCTTAGGAACATTCGTCCCGAATGTTAACATAACTGTATAGTCTAGGCAGGTTTGAATTTCTTGTCACACAACTGTTAATAACATAACTAGTATTCAAACACATACCTATTAATATTACTCCTCTGTATCTTTTGGTCCCTCCTTGTCTTCAAATAGATGAGGGTATTTAGATGTCATTACTTCCTCCGGTTCCCACGTTATTTCTTCTACTTGGTTGTTTCTCCAGAGTACCTTTACTGATGCCATTTCTTTGTTCCTTAACTTTTTAATTTGGCGATCTAGAATAGAAACCGGTACCTCTTCATAAGTAAGATCCTCTGTGACCTGTACATCTTCTATAGGAGTGATACGAGAGGGGTCACCTATGCATTTTCAAAGCATTGACACATGAAACACTGGATGAACCATTGAAAGTTCCTGGGGTAGCTCTAATTCATATGCAACTTGTCCGACCCTTTTAGTAATCTTATATGGCCCTATGTAACGTGGGCTTAGTTTCCCTTTCTTACCAAATCTCATAACCCCTTTCATTGGTGATACCTTTAAAAGTACCCAATCTCCAATAGAGAATTCCAGCCCTCTTCTCCGCATGTCTGCATATGATTTATGATGACTTTGGGCTGTTTTTAGCCGTTGTTGTATCACCTTAACTTTTTCCATGGCTTGTTGGAATAAATCTGGCCCGAGCAAGGTGGTTTCACCCACTTCGAACCAACCAATTGGTGACCTACATTTCCTCCCATACAAAGCTTCGTAAGGCGCCATCTTGATGCTCGAATGGTAGCTGTTATTACAGGCAAATTCAATAAGGGGCAAGTGTTCTACCCAGCTACCTTTAAAATCTAATGCACAGGTTCGCAACATATCCTCAAGTGTTTGAATAGTACGCTCTGCTTGGCCGTCTATTTGGGGATGGAAGGCTGTACTCAAATTCACTTGCGTCCCTAAACTCCTTTGAAAGGACTTCCAAAATTTTGCCGTGAATTGAGCTCCTCGATCGGATATAATAGAAAGTGGGACCCCATGTAGCCTAACTATCTCTTTGAGGTATAATTTGGCATATTTTTCAGCTGTATAATCACTTCTAACTGGCAGGAAGTGCGCTGACTTCGTGAGTCTATCAACTATCACCCATATGGAGTCAAACTTATTAACTGACCGAGGCAAACCAGTTACAAAATCCATATTAATCATATCCCACTTCCAAGTTGGAATCTCTATACATTGCATGTAACCACCTGGCTTTTGGTGCTCTACTTTGACTTGTTGACAAGTAGGACATTGAGCCACAAACTCTGCAAGGTCCTTTTTCATGCCTCCCCACCAAAACACTCCCTTTAGGTCATGATACATCTTAGTAGATCTCGGGTGGATGGAATATCTTGAATGATGGGCTTCTTCCATTATTCTCCTTCTAAGTCTGTTAACATCAGGCACACACAATCTATTTTGGCAATAAAGTACTCCATCTTGTGTAAGCCTAAACTCCTTCATTATACCTTGACTTACTTTCTCCTTAAGGCATTGTAGAATAGGATCATAACACTGTCTTTCTTTCACTTCCCTTATCAATGAAGAATCGGTAGCATTATGTACAATAATATCCTTTCTTGGAGTTTCGAGTAGACGAACACCCAGATTGGCTAGTTGACGTAGATCCTTAGCCATGCCTTGCTTTACCCCTTTCTGATCACTGGTACCCATGAGTGTCTTACGACTTAGAGCATCAGCCACCACATTTGCTTTCGCTGGATGGTATAATATATCAATATCATAATCCTTTATTAACTCTAGCCACCTCCGCTGCCTCAAATTTAGATCTTTCTGCTTGAAAATATACTGTAAACTCTTATGATCTGTATATATGTCCGCATACACCCCATACAAATAGTGGCGCCATATCTTTAAAGCAAAAACAACCGCTGCTAGCTCAAGATCATGTGTTGGGTAGTTTTTCTCGTGTGGTCTCAATTGTCTCGAGGCATAAGCAATCACCTTACCATGTTGTGTTAGTACACACCCCAAACCAACTCCGGAAGCATCACAATACACTGCATATCCCTCTGAGCCTTCTGGAAGCACTAGCACAGGTGCTGAGGTTAACCTGCTTTTCAACTCTTGAAAGCTCCTTTCACATGCATCATTCCATTGGAATTTGGTTTCCTTGTGAGTTAGATTAGTAAGAGGTGCAGACATAGAAGAAAAACCTTCAACAAACCTTCTGTAATAACCTGCCAATCCCAGGAAGCTTCGAACTTCTGTAGGTGTCGTTGGCCTTGGCCAATCTTTCACAACCTCTATCTTTTGTGAATCCACCCTTATTCCTTCATCCGATACAATATGGCCCAAAAATGCCACTGATTTTAACCAAAATTCACATTTGGAAAACTTAGCATACAACCGGCGATCACGGAGAACTTGTAGTACTAGTCGTAAATGATTTGCATGATCCTTTTCTGACCTTGAATACACCAGAATATCATCTATAAATACTATCACGAACACATCCAGGAAAGGCTTGAATACCCTATTCATCAAATCCATAAAAACTGCTGGTGCATTCGTTAGCCCAAACGACATAACAAGAAATTCAAAGTGACCATATCTGGTTCGGAAAGCTGTCTTAGGTATATCTTTTTCCTTCACTCTCACCTGATGATAACCTGATCTCAAATCGATCTTTGAAAAGTATTTGGCACCCTGTAACTGATCAAACAAGTCATCAATTCTGGGGAGGGGATATTTATTCTTAATTGTCACCCTATTCAGTTGTCGGTAGTCAATACACATCCTCAATGTGCCATCCTTTTTACGCACAAATAAAACTGGTGCACCCCAAGGGGACATACTAGGCCTTATAAAACCCTTTTCTAACAAGTCTTTCAGTTGCTCCTTTAATTCACGTAATTCTGCCGGGGCCATTCTATATGGAGGAATAGAGATAGGCTCGGTGCCTGGTAATAAGTCAATACCAAAATCTATTTCTCGTTCTGGAGGCAAACCAGGGAGTTCCTCAGGAAAGACATCAATAAGTTCATTCACTATTGGAACAGACTGGATAGTTGGTGATTCTGCCTCCATGTCTCTCACTCTAATGAGATGACATATATATCCCTTTGATATCATTTTTCTGGCTTTAAAATAAGAGATAAACCTCCCTTTTGGTGCCCCAATATTGCCTTCCCATTCAAGGACTGCTTCATTTGGAAAGTGAAAGTACACTCTCTTGGTTCGGCAGTCAACGGTGGCATAGCAAGAAGCCAACCAATCCATACCCATTATAATATCAAATTCTACCATTTCTAACTCGATAAGATCAGCTAATGTATCTCGGTCGCAGACAGTCACTATGCAGTCACAATAGACTCTTCTAGCTATAATTGACTCCCCAGTTGGTGTAGACACCGCAAGTGGTTTATTCAATAATTTAGGAGTTCTACCAAGCTTCCCAGCAACCAATGGAGTAATATATGACAATGTAGAACCAGGGTCAATTAATGCATACACTTTATGTGAGAAGATGGACAATGTACCTATAACCACATCGGGTGAAGCTTCCAGGTTCTGTCGAGTCCCTAGAGCATATGTGCGATTTTGGGCCACGCTGGAACTGGCTGCCCCTCTAATACCTCTGCCGCGACCTATAGGAAATTGCTCACCTCTACCTGATGGAGGCACTGATGATGATGATACAACAGCTGATCCAGTAGGTTGTGCCATATCACCCCTGCGTCTTCTTGGGCAATCTTTTATTACATGCCCTGGCATACCACACCAATAACAAACATCCGTTCCCCTGCGACACGCACCTATATGATATCTCCCACATTGTCTGCAAGGCTGCCTAGGAGGCATTTGCTGGCTTCCCGAATATCCTGTTATCCGTGTACCTTGGCCCTCACTTCTCTGCCCAAATTGATCATTTCTAGACCCTTGAAGTGGTGGTGGAGCACTAGCTGTAGAGTAAGAGGATGATGGCCTGGGTGGCCTATTAGAAAATCGTGGCCTAAACTCACCCTGGGGTGGTGTAAACTGTCCTGTAGATCTGGCCCTCTTGGATTGCCCCCTTTCTATTTCTTGTGCCCTCCTTCTTTGTCTCTGATCCTCCAGTTTTTGTGCAAAAGCTTGCATCCTCGCTATATCCATGTCTTTATTCAAAGAAGCAACGGTACAATCTCTAACCAAATATGAATCCAACCTATCCACATACTGATGGACTCTATCTGCCATAGTAGCAACAACATTAGGAGCGTACCTGGCCAGAGAATTAAATTTAAGACTATATTTCCTCACGCTCATATTCCCCTGATGGAGGTTCAGGAACTGATCTGCACGGGCCTCTCGGATCTCTAATGGCAAGTAATGATCAAGAAAGGCCATTTTGAACTCCTCCCAAGTAGTTGGAGGTGTATCTATTCCTTTGGAATGCTTCCAGGCTTCGTACCACAGTATAGCCACACCCTTCAATCTATATATTGCCAACTCAGCAGCTTCCGAACTACTTACATGCATAACATCTAAGGTGCGTTGGATCTGATCAATAAAATCCTGTGGATCTTCATTTGGATCTGACCCAGTGAATGATGGAGGGTCTAAGTTGAGGAAATCACGTATTCTCATACTGGCTGCCCTACCTGCACCAACTGCACCTGCAACTGGGCCTTCTTGTTTTTTACCTTGGCCAGCAACTATACAAGTCAACAGTTGAACTGCATTTCTCAAATCCTGCACAGAAGTGTCAACAGGTGGTTCTCGGGGATTTTCACTACTTCCTGGTACATCAACAGATGGAGGGGTTAGAGATGTCTGTGATAGAGACTCATCTAGAGCCTCACTTTGCCGTCTCGCCCGATTGGGTATACCAACTACCACTTCTACTTCCTTTCCTTTACCTTTACTCTTCCTTGTCTCTGGCATACTTACTGTACAAAATAATTCAGGGGTTAGACATGGTACACTTATAATATTTGGCTCTATGGCACAATCTAAAGAATGAAAAGAAGTGATAACTCCTAAATGCCACGTAGCCTCTTGTTTATAAATGTGGTGCACAACACATCGATAAACATGATTCTACATAGACACGGCTTTGTAGACTCCTTAGGACGACCCGCTCTGATACCACTTCTGTCACGCCCCAAATCCTATTAAGGTGGACTGGCACCCGTTGCCGGTAAGGCTTGGGAGAACCAACCTGTAGCAATACATTACCTATGAACATTATAAGTTACTTTTATACTAACATGCCCTCAAAAGATAAATGGGACTAGCAAGCCAAAAGATGTTGTATGACCAGGCCGTTGGAGCCACAATGTCTACGATACGATACATGACCATACTATACTTTACATAGTCTACAAAGCCTCTAGACAAGAAATATTATCTTATAAGGGTCGGGACAGGCCCCGCCTCATGATAAGATACTATACAATGCAAGAAGATATGATAAGACTCAAAGCCCCGAAGCAACCTGGAGCTCAGTGACTGCAGTTGATATCCTGTACTCTTACTGGGGAGGTTTAGTAGCTTCTGCACCTGCAGCATGGAATGCAGGTCCCCCAACAGGGACGTCAGTACGAAATAATGTACTGAATATATAAGGCAACATGTACTATGTATGAGATAAAAGCTCAAATGAAACCATACACTGCTGTAGGGTAAAGGACCACCTTTATGAATATTGTGGAGTCATGCATCGTATAACAATTATGTTACTTTACTCTTATCACTTGTATAATCTGTGCACATCATGTAATACAGATGACCAGCTGATCAGTGGTAAATCTATATCAGGATCGACCCATGCTAGGCTTTCCTTTCACCCCTGGGATACCCCCTGTAATACTGGGATTGACCCATGCTAGGTGATCCTTTCACCCCTGGGATACCACCCAACAAAAGCAACTGTATACATATATCTTCTTATTACTTTTGAGATGAATCTTTGGTGGTCGTAACATTTGAGATATAAGACTATAAGCATGACAAATGACAAGTATGTGACCATGTAACATCATATCACAATGAAAAGAGTGGGTTATACAATTAGTGAAACATGTAGGACATAAACAACGTATGAACTTTATTTAGCTAAAAAGAAGACTCATATGTCATGGTATCCACTGTATGTATGCAGCAGTGACAATGCTCGAATTTGGACACACAAATACATGTGAAAGAGTGGAGTGGTTATATCGAAGTTTGTAAAGATCTCTATGTGCCAATAAAGACTTTGGATTCCATGCCAAATAATAAGAGATCGAATAGCCTTACATACCTCGACATATCAACTTGTTTTTACCTCGAAATGACTTCTTTTCTTCCAACTATTTATCTACAATATCATGTTTTAAAGCGGGTATTAGCAGCTAATCAATGCATCTGGACAGCCCAATCTCACAAGACACAACACTTTGGCAACAAATGTATAACCATCGACTCAATGGTGTTATTCCGACTTTCTCAATTCTAACTGTCTTCAACCAGTACACGTTATCATATACATGATGTATACAGCCTATATTAGCTCTATAACATGCTGTCAACAGTCCATAACTACAACACAGAACCATTTTACAAAACGCTCAACTAAGAAGCACAACATCTCGTCGTCTCCCTACATTTCGTCGTTAACAATTCATACTTGTCTCAACTTCGAACCAGATGCTCCCAACATATATATACATCAAATAAACCTTAACATAGTCACAAAATAGCTCAAAACACAGGGGGAAACGTGAAACATCGCCCCCCTCATCAAAACAGTCCAATACGATTTTGGAAGCACATAAGATCATATAAGGATACTTGTTTCCAAAGAACTAGCAAAACAGTCCAGCAACCTTGGCAACCATATACACACTATAACATATTAATAACCTCAACCTATACCATATTAAAGTCAAAAATCAGGGTAAAAATCGTTCCAAAGCCAAGAAAATCAAACAACAACTTTCAGGACACAAGCTGTCCAGAAATTCCTGCACAGTGCACCAGACGACTTATCTTGTTTTCCATGGAAAATTCATATCAAGTATATGGTCATTTTTACATACCTTAACTCCCAAGGTGTAGGTATAATTCAAGAACTCAAAAAGTAGCCTTTGGTTGCCTTCCAAGGTGAAGAAATGCCAAGAGAAACTTAGAGAGAAAAGCTGAAATTTTTGGTCTTTTATTAGTTAACCTAAGGAGCTCGGTTTTGGTCCCTTTTTAAAGAGACCTTAGACCGACTTTCTCCTGATATTTGCAGCTGATTAACTCAAGTTGGTCAATGACTAATTTTACCCTTTCACTTGGGCCTTTTGGATCTCTAAATCAATGGGCTTTAGCGGCCCATTTTCCTTAATCTTTCTTGCACTTTGTTTGGGCCCAATTTTGTTAATAGTGAATGAATGTAGTTGGGCATATTACATAAAAATCTTGGGCTGAACATCTTGGCCCAATATAATGCTAAACCATTGGTTTTAATAGCCTCCCTAACTTGGGCTTCGTTTGTCACAAGACTTGGAAAGTTTCGGCGTTAAGCCTTGTCTTCGTTCCCCCTTTCTTTTTACTAACATCTAGACTTCAAGTGAGTTCACTTATGAATGAATTATTCTCCCTCATGTATATATACATATATTTTTAAGCCAACCACACAGGTGACTCACCTTCTAGCTTCCTAAGTTCCATAAGCACGTCAATGATTTTCTCCGTTTAAGGCCACAGTCTCTAAATAGACTTCCATATAGTGCCCCAATCTAACACTTGAACACTTGAAAAAAAATTTGGTAGTAATTAAATCAAGTCGTATGTCATTTTATGTGAACATTACTAGTACATGTAAAATGTGGGGTGTTACAAAAACCCCTGCCCTATTTGGCCAAGGTCAAGATAGGAGCTGAAATCAACAAATCCTTGAGCTTTTGAAAGCTCACCTCACAAGCATCGGACCACTGAAAGGATTAAGTATCCCATCATACTATGGTTATTAAACATATCTAAGCCAATTCTACAAAATATTAAACCATAACTTACTTCGATTGAAGATCTTCGAACAAGCAAGCCCCACCAAGGTTGCTCTTTTCTTTCCTCCATACCTCTATTTGCCGATCATATGGAAATGAAATAATTATAGTAGTAATTAATCAATTAATATTTGAATAACTACTTTTAATGATACTCTTCATCATTACGAGTAAGTCTTTCATACAAAAATTTAGGTTAAATATTCTCTAGATTGAGAGTTAGAAGTTTTAGCTATACTAGGACTAGATAAAATCTGAACAAGGTACGATCAAGGGAAATATAAGAATGGATTAGAACAATGTGATTAAGTTTAAATTGATTTAATGTTAGGTAAGATGATAAGGAACCAATAGGTCTTTTCAAATTGAATTCGGGTAAGTAGAACTCCCGATATCGATCTTGACATAAGGGGTTAGTTCGAAATATCATGGTTTGAGAGTGTTTGTGAAAAAGGCAAATTTGGGAGGATTCCCAACTTTCTTGTAGGTTGCTATACTGACGTGCTCAAAAGTGGGAAAATTCTACTATAGCAACTGTTAAACTTAATCAACATCGCTATAGCAACATATGTTGCTATAGCAATATATGTCGTTATAGTAGGGTAAATAATTGTTTTGGCATAAATTTCCCCAAACTATCTTATTATTCAAAAGCACATTTTGAGGAAGGGAAAATGAGATTTAGGACATTTTCAACCAGTTTTCATCATTTTTCATCACTAGGGCAAGTAAATTGTCATGACCCAAGAACCAGGGGTCATGATGGCACTTGTCGCGGCAAGCCTTGACAAGTAAGCCTATCACCCAAACTGATATACAAAGGGAAATCAAAACTAATAACTCAAGGCAAGGCAAGGTTTCTAAAGTGAAGTTGAACCACACAAACATGATAATATCGAAAATACATTCAAAGATACCAAACCAAATCCCAAAACCTGGTGTCATAATGTAAGAACTACTAAATACATCTTAAATGACAAAGATACAGTAATTGTCCAAAAAGGATAGAAATCTATCTTAGAATATTAAATAAGACATGAAATAGATGGAAGAGGTAATAGGCCAACCCCTAAAGCATAGGACATGTGCTACCTTGAATATACTCCAAATACCGCCAGAATTAGCTATTCGTGCGGCACACTCGTACCTAGATCTGCACTGAAAGGGCACAAAAGGGATGAGTATGGTTTATTGTACTCAGTAGGTATAATAGGCTGACTGAGTAAAGTAGAAAATAGAGCATATAAACACAAACTATCGACACGTCACCTACAATTAGAAAATGTCCCAAACGGTAGCCCTCACCGCCTTCTCTAATATTTCTACTATATACACATATAACAAATACAAGTAGAGGAAAGAAGAACAAATATACATGTACACCAAATACAAGTATAAGAATATAGAACAAATGGATAGATATCAAGTCAAGAACAAAAATGCAATCATAGAATAAACACAATATAAGGAATGTGATGAAGATGATGATGTGATGAACGTGGTGTCGCACAACCTCTGTATACACCTATCGAGCTGTGCTTCCAGGTAGGAACCATGGGGGTTTTGTCAACCTATACACAACCAATATCCACAACTCTTCTTCGGCACATACATGGGTAGAGGGTTTTTAAAGATGTCACATTTTTTTGTCAGAAAAAGACAGTATTTCCAGTATTTCAATAGTGGTACCAATGTTTCTTGAATGAATATGATATGAGGATGTCATTCTCACAACGAACCAAAATGAGAATTTCCAAAATCCAACCAATATACCAATCACGTAAGCCAAAAATTCACTCAAGTCAACTAACCATCTATGATCCAATATAATGTAGAAATCATCAAATGAAATATGCAAGGAAAAGGTCATTGACACCACATAAATCCCTGATTCTAGTTTTTTCCCCACCAAAAAAAGTGCAACCAAACATACATATATCAATACCAGGCCACTAACATCATACGAGACCCCACATAGTCACACGTAGAAAATAATGTCTCAAAACCGCCAAATATTATCCACATAGGCCCCCACACGGGCACATAAATCACTTAAAAACATTTTTCATAATACAACCCATACCTATAGCATGTTTTTACATTATTATTAACTACCCAACTCAATTTGAAGAAAGTTAAGCCATAACCTACCTCATATGCCGATACCAGTACAATAAGCCTTTAACACTGAGCTTTCACATTACTCACGAACTCGGAGTTAGCTAAAACACACAAATATAGAATCTACGCATCATTAAAAATCCAACGATACCCATATTGCCCCCACTTGTGAATTAGGGTCAAAACAGATCTTCAAAATGGGTTTTCGAAAGAGAAGGGTAAAACCAAAATTTTTGTCCAAAAATATATTTCTCAAGATTAAAGGAACTCATAGGAGAAAATCCAAGTAAAAATGGGTTGAAATTGGGTTTTGAATCGAAGAAATACTAATTTGGGCCTTCTTGGCCAAAATATGCAATTTCCATCTTTAAATTCGAGTTTAAACAATATTTAAATGAAAAAAAATCAAAGGAAATCAATTTAAATAGGAATTTGGAGCTTACCCAAGCTTAAAAATAGAAGAAAATTCCCAAAACCTCAAATCCCAAGCTCCAAGTCTCGAAAATGATGAAAGAAATTGAGAAAAAGATTTTATATATGGGTACCATGTGCCACTAAAGCGGTCAAATAGTCATTTTAGTGTTCACCGTGGTCAAGTACCATTTTAGCGATATTCGCCGAGGCATGCCAGTCTGCTAAAGTGGACAAGGGTTGGTTTAGGGCCTACCGCTAAAGCAAACAAGGCTCTGCTAAAGCGCCCTTGTCCAGCTGGAGCCACCTGCTAATGCGGCCAAGTTGCGCTGCTACACCAGCTGTGGAGACTTGGAAAATTCAAAGTCTCTGTGGACTCCTCGGGATTCATCTGGGATCTTGAGAATGCAAAAGAACTTTGGTATCCTATCAAATTTTATGCTGCGGACTCAATGATGATATCAAAATTTTGAAAAATGTTGTTTACAAAGAATTAGCCCCCGAGGCCTATTTTCACAACTTTCTAAATAGAGGGTCAAAATGTAATACAAAAGTCGTAAACCACACCAACCATGTTACCAATCTAAATTCGACATTCTGGATTTGCTAGCGTAGTTTTTTCTGCCATCCAACTCACAAATCAAAAGATGTTGAAAAAAGTCAACTAATAAGCCTTTTAGACTATCAAAAATCACAATTTTGCATAAATCACATCGAAAGGCATTGAAAATTATGCCAATCATCACCACACCCCCCAAAACACCACAGTGCAGCCATGAGGAGGGGCTAAACGGTCAAATTATATAGAAATAAATATTTCACAAAAATCACCAAAAATCAGGTCATTACATCATCCACCACTAAGAATCTAGTTCGTTCGCAAACTAAAGGCAACATAAATACCTAAATCAGTAATAAGCTGAGGATAACTACTATGCATAATAAAACTTTCCTCCTAAGTAGACTCATCTACATGTCGATGCTCCCACTGCACCTTAACCACTCGAAAATATCTAGAACACAACCTTCTAACATCCTTGGCTAGAATGGAGATGGGCTCCTCAACAAAAGACAACCACTCATCTAACTGAACTGAATCCCAGCAAAGAAAATGAGACTCATCAAGAAAGTAACGCTGAAGCTTAAAAACATGAAAAACTGGACGAATAACTGATAAATCTAGTGGAATCCTAACTCAAAAGCCACACCCCTAATAGTACGAAGGATATCAAATGGTCTAATATACCTGCGGCTAAGACACGAACAAAGACACGATCACCAACACTAAATCTCAAGGCACAAAGTATACAAATTGCATAACACTTATTCCTACTTTGAGCCGCTCAAAGTCTATCCTGAATGACCTAAACTCTATCCAAAGACACGCGAAGCAAGTCAGTAACTCGCGGTCTAATCTCAGAAACCTCAAACATACCAACTGGAGAGCGACAATGCCTACCATACAAAGCCTCGAAAGGAGCCATCTCAATATTGGAATGGTAGCTATTATTATACACAAATTTAACCAAAGCTAGATACTGCTCCCAATGACCTCCAAGTCCATAACACAAGTGCAAATCATATCCTCCAAAACCCGAATAGTCTACTCCAACTGACCGTCGGTCTGGGGGTGAAAAGTAGTACTAAGAAAAAATTGGGTACCCAGCTCCTCCTAAAAAGTCTTCCAAAAATAAGATTTGAACACTGAACCTCGATCTACGATGATAGACACTGACACACCATGAAGAAAAACTATCTCACGAATGTAGATACGAGACAACCTCTATGCATTGAAGGAAAACTAAATCGAAATGAAATAAGCAGATTTGGTTATTAGATCTATAATGACCTAAATACTGTCAGAACCATGGGAAGTATGATGCAACCCAAACACAAAGTCCATAGTGATTCATTCCTTTTTCCACTCAGGAATGGGTAACCTCTAAGCAAACCACCAGGTTTCAAATGCTCGACTTTCATATGCTGGAAACATGGGTAATGAGCTACAAAATCTGCTATATCCTTCCTCAGACCACTCCACTAGTAATGTTGTCTCAAAATCATAATACATCTTAGTCACTCCTGGATGAATGGAATACCTAGAACATTGAGCCTCCTCCAAAGTCAATCTAATCCAATCACCCATTCCCAACCTTCAATCCTCAAAACACCATTAGAATCAAGTGAGGGTTCCTTAGCCTCACTACTCAACACCTTATCCCGAATCATTCTCAACCCAATATCATCAAACTGATTAGCCCGAATCTTCTTCATCAAGAAAGACCTAGCCTCTACAAATGCCAAAACACATGCAAGTGTCAAAACATCAAGCCTAACCATATGGTTAGCCAAAAACTGAACCTCTAAGGCCAAAGGCCTCTCCTAGGTCAAAATATAAGCCAAGCTACCCCATGCTAGTCGAATTCCATTTCAAGGCATCCGCAACCGCATTAGCTTTGCCTGGATGATAGAGAGTATTCAAGTCATAATCCTTAAGCAACTCAAGCCATCGACGCTGCCTTATTTTAAGTTCTTGCTAAGTGAAGAAATATTGAATGCTATGATAATCTGAGAAAATCTCATAACTGACTCCATACAAGTAGTACCTCTACAATTTCAAAGCAAATACTATCGTACACAACTCCAAATCATGGGTAGGGTTATTCCTCTCATGGGGCTTTAACTGACGAGAAGCATATACAATTACCTTAGCTTCCTCCATCAATACAATACCTAACCCAACACCAGAAGTATTAGAGAAGATGGTAAAATCCTTGCCCTCCCTAGGCAAGCTCAAGATAGTAGCTGAAGTCAATAAAACCTTGAGATTTTTAAGCTCACCTCACAACATCGAACCATTGAATGGAAATCTTCTTGAGTCAACTTGGTCAATGGGGCTACAATCGATGTAAAAACCTCAACAAAGAGCCTATAATAACCCGCTAAACCAACAAAACTCCAAATATTGGTATAATAAGTAGGCCTAGCCCAATCATAAATCACTGCAATCTTGATCGGATCGACCATAGTACTATTCTTGGTTACTATATGACCTAAGAAAGAAATAGATTCCAACTAAGATTCACACTTAGAACTTAACATACAACTTCTCATACCTTAATCTCTGAAGCATAATCCATAAATCCTCCTCATGATCGGCCTCACTCTTGGAATAAACCAAGATATCATTTATAAACACAATAACAAAAGAGTCGAGATATAATTAAAATACCTGATTCATCAACTTTATGAATACGACTCAGACATTGGTCAACTCGAAGGACTTGACCAAGAACTCATAATGACCGCACCAATTTTGAAAATCTATCTTTGAGATATTCAAAGTTCTAATCCTCAATTGGTGATACCCGAACCTCAAATCAATGTTCAAAAATACAAAAGCAACCCAAAGAAGATCGAATAAATCATCAATACGAGAAATAGGATACTTATTATTAACTGTCACCTTGTTCAACTACCGATAATCAATACATATATTTATAGAACCATCTTTTTCTTCACAAACAAGACAGACGATCCCCAAGGTGATACTCTAGGTTGGATATATCCTCGATCCAACAACTCCTGCAACTGATCTTTTAATTCCTTCAACACTGCTGGGGCTATCCCATAAGGAGAAATAGAAATGGGCTTAGTGCCTGGCTCAACGTCAATAACAAAGTCAATATCATAATCCGGGGGCATACCAGGCAAATTCGTAGGGAAAACATCTATGGACTCACAGACTATACAAATATAATCCAAAAAAGAAGGGGAAACAACACTAGTATCATGGATATAGGCCAAATAAGACAAATATCCCCTTTCTACCAAACGACAAGCCTAAAGAAAATATATGACTCTCTTGGGACCCAAATGAACCATACCCTTCCAAGCTATCCTTGGCGTACCTAGCGAAGCTAAAGTCACATATATAGCATACAATCTAGGACATCATGACGCGGATCTAATCAATCCATACCCAAGGTGATATCAAAATCTACCGTATCAAGGACAATTAAATCTACCTAAGTCTCACACCCAACAAAAGTCACAACACAAGACCAGTACACTCGATCCACCAATAAAGAATCTCCTATAGGGGTAGATACATGGATAGCCATATCAAAACGCTCACAAGCAGAATCAAAACCAGAAGTAAAATATGTGGACACATATGAGAAAAAAATAGGGATGATACCTATGATGACAACATCTGAGGTCTCTACCTCTAACCTGAAAGGTATAGCATAGAACTGACCACGTCTGCCACTTGACTGGGTAGTCCTGCAACCACCACCAGGGGTACCATTACCTCTTCCTCTCGCACCACTAGTAGAACCTATACCTCTCACAGATGATATAGAGGCAACTTTAAAAACTTGGCAGAGACAGTGTTTGGCCATATGGCCAGCCTCATCGCATACAAAGCAAACCCTGCGATCCGACTCAATAGAAGAGTGTATGACTGAGCTAGGATGACTACCCAAAGCAACTGAACTAGAAGATTGACTACCTGAACTCTGTAAGGCTGCTTGCACTGGTCTACTATGATACCCGCAGAAGCCTCTAGAATCTTTACATCGAGAAGGGTGACCTCTAAGCTAACCTTGATGGCATAACCTCTTAGAGCCTTCCTGAGATGCTCAAAGAATAGACTCAGTTATCTTAGCATAATCTACAATACTCCTAAAATAATTCCCCATACACTACCATCTGAGTCGTAGCTAGATAAAGTAAAACATCTAACCCCTCTAAAAACTTTTAAATCTTCTCAAACTCGGCGGTAATACTGGTATATGAATATCTAGATAAGGTATCAAAATGTGCCTCATACTCCACAGTAGTTATGGAACCTTGCCCCAAGATATCAAACTCATCTCTCATTTGATCCCTCAAACTGAAAGGCACAAACCTATACAAAAAGGCCTCAGTAAACTGATCCTAAGTCATCTTTGGCGAACCAAGAGGTCGACAACCAACAAGTGACTTCCATCAATCTCTAGATCCATCTCTCAACTAATAAGTAGTATTGGCAATTATATGCGACTTGAGTAAACCAAGGTTATACAATTTCTCATGACAATCCATTAAGAACTCATAAGAGTCATCACCTACAATACCACTAAACCTAAGAAGACCCAAATGAGTGAATCTCTCAAAGATATTTTGATCCTTAGAAGACATAACTATACTCACAATAATAGAAAACATAGTAAATCTAGCTGTCTGAGAACCCACTTGAGGAGGCAACAGAGAAGAAGGATAAACTTTAGATCTCAAAGTACCATACTTAGATACAAGCATTGAAAGAGGAACAGTACTTAGAGTCTATGGAGTACCATACACAGACATCGGTATAATAGAAAGATCCACATACGGGATCAGAGGAACATTATAAGAAAACTCTGAAAAATATAGAGGTACCATACGTAGAGCTGGAAGAGCACAAGGTGCACTCATAGGAGCACCTTCCAAACTGATCAACAACCGAATCAACAACCCTACCAAGACTAGGGAAGAAGAACTCTGTGCGATCGAAGTAGGCCCCATAACTTTGACATGCTTAACTTGAGGCTCAAGGGAGAGTCCCCTAGTGCTATCTCTGAATGAGGAAGATCCTCATACCTATACTCCACCTTGATCTTGACTATAACTCGTAGCTTGCACTCTAGACTTGGCTCTCTTCTCAAATAATGAATCTTCATCTTTAGCCTTACTGGATCTAGTCCTCACTATTTGTGTAGAAAAGAGTAAAATATGACTTAGAACACAAGGTATGAAAGAATTTGCATGATAATAAGCAAAATAAAGGAGCTTATTAAAGATATATCATAGCCTCTTGAAGATAGATATGCACGTCTACGTACCAATCCATGAGATTCTACTTGACAAACTATCTAACCTGGTTTTGATACCAATTTTTCATGACCCAAGAACCAAGGGTCATGATGGCACATATAGTGGTAAGCCTTGACAAGTAAGTCTATCATCCAAACTTTTATTTAAGGGAAGTCAATACGAAAAACCCAAGGCAAGGCTTCTAGATCAAAGCCGAACCACACAAACATGATAATATTGGAAATATAATCAAAGATACCAAACTAAATACCAAAACATGGTGTCACAGTGTAAGAACTACTAAATATATCTCGAATGTCAAACATAAAATAATAGCCCAGAAAAGATAAAAAAATTATCTCAAAATACTAAAAAAGATATGAAATAGATAGGAAAAAGGCAATGGGACAACTCCTGAAGCATAGGACACCCGCTATCTTGAATATACTCTAAATACCTCCTGAATCAGCTATTTGTATGGCATAATCATACCTGGATATGCACTAAAAAGGGCGCGGTAGGGATGAGTACGGTCTTCTTGTACTCAGTAGGTATCATAAGTGATGTGCTATGATTTCATAGAACTTTCGATGCTTAAAACTATGTGAACATGTAAGGCTATTTTGTTAGATTTGATGTGTTTTGGAGTGATTTTATAGGAAACTAAGGGTTGGAAACTAATAGATTACATATATAATTATTAAATACATCTGGGTTATTCTGTAATTAGTTATTCTTCAGTTCTCTATATATACAGCTGTAACCCCTTCAATATTAAAGAGATCAATTAATTATTAAATCTGTATCATGGTATCAAAGCTAGGGTTTCTTCTTCCGCCCAAACCCTAATCTCTCCTCTTTTCCGACGTGTGTGCGCCGCCGCCACCGTCTACACCACGCCGCACGGCCTCCCTCCTCCGCCGTAGGTCGGCGCCATGGACAAGGTTATTGATCCTCTGTCAAAATTACCGTCTGGAGTAAAATTACTGCTCAGGAATCTCCACAATCTCATCCCCGAAAAATTATCTGACAACAACTACCCGGCCTGGGCACTTAACGTCCGCACCGCCCTCGCAGCCAACTTGCTGCTCGGATGGATTGACGGTGCGGAGAAGCCGCAGCCCGAGACAGCCGAGAAGGACGGCGTCAAGCTCCCAAATCCCGACTACCTTCCGTGGATGATCGTAGACACTCAGATCCGAGCCTGTCTTCTCGCAGTTATTAGCCCCTCTGTGCACAAACACGCCCGGGGTTTTCTCACATCGGCTTCACTTTGGGACGCACTAGCCACAAGGTACAACTCTGTGTCCACGGCTCATATTTTTCAGTTGCGTGACAAATTGCATACTCTTCGGAAGGGAACGAAGACGATGACTCAATACCTTGATGATGTGGCCTCTATTCTGTCTGACCTAGATGCTGTGAACGAGATTATTCCTGAACGAGACGTGGTGAATGCCGTGATACGTGGTCTTCCGGCTGGCTATTCCTCTCTCAAACAGCATATTCGCCTCTCGCCTGTCGAAATCACTCTGAATCAACTGTCTGGATGGCTTAATGCAGAAGAATTGAATCTAGACATGGAACACAAATTACTGCTCGGAGAAGCCAGTTCCACCCCTGGCGTCACGGCTCTTTACTCGGCTGGCAGCGGAGGCTCGGCCAGGGGTCGCGGTGATGATCGCCGTAACCAAGGGCGAGGCAGCGGCGGCGGTGACCGTCGAAACACCGGGCAGCAAGGCAGAGGCGGGCCTCCACCGAGGGACGGCTTCCAGTCAGGCCGCGGACAGGGACGAGGAAACCAGCGGATGCCCACACGAGATCTTCCGACGTGCCAAATTTGTGCTAAACGGGGCCATTCTGCGGCTAATTGCTGGTATCGTTATGATGACTCGCAGAATGTAAATAGCCAGTCCGGAGGATCAAGGGCGATGCATGCGTCCACAAACGCTCAATCTGGCGATTGGTATCTAGACACAGGTGCTAACACCCATGTGACGTCGGATTATTCACAACTTCAAGCTCCTCATCCGTATCATGGCTCAGAAACTATTACAGTAGGCAATGGTCAATCCCTTCCCATCACAAACACCGGCTCTGGGTATGTCTATACCCCAAATGGTAAATTTCATCTCTCAACCCTTCACCACGTCCCTTCCCTCACATCCAATATTTTATCTGTTTATCGTTTTACTAAAGAAAATAACTGCACCCTCATTTTTAATGACACCAATTTCCAGATAGTGGACAATACCACGAACCGGGTGCGGTACACGGGCCGCTGTGAGCATGGGCTATACACTCTTCCATCCAGGTCTCCGTCTGTTGTGAGTCAAACCATTCTCTCGTCAACCTGGCATCGCCGGCTTGGGCACCCATCATCCGCCATCACCAAATCCATTTTATCTTCCTTAGGTTTTAATTTTTCAGAAAAATTACATTGCGAGTCCTGTTCAGTGTCTAAATCTTGTCGTTTACCTTTTTCACTGTCTGAACACAAGGCCACTGCGCCATTTCAATTAATTCATTCTGATGTTTGGGGTCCAACCTCAGTTCCTTCTGTTCAAGGTTTTCGTTATTATATCTGTTTTGTTGATGATTACAGTAAATTCACTTGGCTTTATCCTCTGAAATTTAAATCCGAAGCTTATACTATTTTTGTAAACTTTGACCGAATGGTTCAAAATCAATTTAATGCCAAAATCAAAATTTTTCGAAGTGACAATGGCAAAGAATTTGTCAACAATGCATTTGGTGTTTTTCTTCAAAATCTAGGGGCTCTTCATCACACTTCATGTCCATATACCCCTGAACAAAATGGCGTTGCTGAGCGCAAACACCGTCACCTAATAGAAACAGTTGTTGCGCTCCTCCATGATTCCACCTTACCTGTTTCCTTTTGGGTTGATGCCCTTGCTACTGCCAACTACCTCATAAATCGCATGCCCACTCACACTCTCTCCAACTCCACTCCATATGCCCGTCTCTACAATCATCCACCTGACTATATCCATCTCCGCCCGTTTGGGTGTCTAGTTTATCCCTGGTTGCGTCCGCACACTCAACATAAACTTCAACCTCGGTCCACCCCTTGTGTCTTTCTAGGCTATCATCCCACTATCAAAGGTTACAAATGTTTCGATCCTGTATCTCAGAAAACATATGTTTCCCGTCATGTTCGTTTTGTGGAGGAACAATTTCCTTACACAAGTCTTTCCTCTACTCCATACTCCCCCAATCCACTTGGCGTTGTGCCATTATTTCCGTCCTTTTCTCACGCTCATGCTTCGGCTCACTCGGCACCTAACCCGGTACCCCACTACACCACTACCCACCCGAAACCCCAAACCTCCCACCCGAACACCCAGCCGACTGCCACACAACCCACCACTTCCCTACATCATACTCCTAACACACATACAGCCACCCCATCCACCGCTGCACATCCCAGCTCCCACGGCAGCCCCACCCAACCCCCGCCCACGCATCATACAACTCCACCACCCCTTCCTAATCACCCTCCACTCAACACTCATCCTATGACAACCCGAGCCAAGGACGGTACCTTCAAACCCAAAGCCTACCACACTCAAATACCCTTTGATGCACATCCCACAACTGAGCCTACTACCTACAACCAAGCCTCCAAAAATAGTTTCTGGTGACAAGCTATGGATGAGGAATTTCAGGCTCTGAATGAACAACGTACATGGGATTTGGTACCTCTGCCTAGTAACCGAAAGTCTATTGGGTGCAAATGGGTGTTTCGCATCAAACGAAATTCAGATGGATCTCTTTCTCGCTATAAAGCATGTCTGGTTGCAAAAGGGTATCATCAGGAGTATGGTGTGGATTATAAGGAGACCTTCAGCCCTGTTGTTAAGCAACAGACTATTCGTCTGGTCTTGTCTCTTGCTCTTCACTATGATTGGCCGCTTCATCAGCTAGACGTCAGCAATGCCTTTTTTCATGGTCATCTTGAGGAAGAAATCTATATGGTTCAGCCACCGGGATATGTTAATCCCAACCGTCCTCACTATGTTTGCAAGCTTCGCAAATCACTGTATGGCCTGAAACAGGCCCCTCGTGCCTGGTACACACGTCTCTCTACTTTTCTGCAGGGTCTTGGTTTTCGCACCTACCATCATGACAACAGCCTCTTCACCCTTCACTGTTCTCGAGGGACAGTCATCATTCTTATCTATGTGGATGATATTGTTATTACAGGCAGCTCGTCATCACTCATCACTGAAATTACTGAAGCTATGCATCGTGACTTCAAACTTAAGGACCTCGGTCCTCTGGAGTTCTTTCTTGGCCTCGAACTCATCCGCAAATCGGGAACCATATTGATGCATCAGACAAAATATACCCTTGAACTTCTAAATCGGGCTGGAATGACAGACTGCAAACCCGCGGTCACTCCCATGGCAGTCCGCCAATCCCCAGGGCCGAATACTCCCTTTGCCGATCCTACACTATATCGGAGCCTCGTCGGTGGACTTCATTATCTTGCTGTTACTCGTCCGGACATCCAATATGCAGTCAATCGAGTCTCCCAATCAATGCATGCTCCCACAGAACAACACTTTCAGGCCTTGAAACGCATTCTGCGCTATCTTCAAGGTACTCTTCACTGTGGAATTTTATTTCAAAAGGGCTCGTTTGATATATCTGTTTTTTCTGATTCGGATTGGGCTAACGACAAAGATGATCGAAAGTCCACTACTGGATATATTGTTATGATGGGACCGAATCTGATTTCCTGGTGCACCAAGAAGCAAACGCGAGTGTCCCGTTCCTCCACAGAAGCAGAATATCGTGCCATGGCTGCGGGTGTTGCTGAAGCCATGTGGTTACGATACCTTACGGATGCACTTGGCATTCCCCCGACGAAACCACAGATTTATTGTGACAATCAGTCCACTATTTGTGTTACCAAAAATCCAGTCCTTCATGATCGTATGAAGCATGTTGGGTCTGACTGTCACTTTGTTCGCGATGAGGTACTTGCAGGAGCGATGGCCACGCACTATGTCCCATCTACTGACCAGCTTGTTGATATTCTCACCAAGCCTCTTCCGTTACAGCCTTTTCAGTCTCTCTGCTCCAAGCTGCCCCTCGTTACCGCTGATCAGCTTGCGGGGGGATAATAGATTACATATATAATTATTAAATACATCTGGGTTATTCTGTAATTAGTTATTCTTCAGTTCTCTATATATACAGCTGTAACCCCTTCAATATTAAAGAGATCAATTAATTATTAAATCTGTATCAGAAACTAACTAAGAAAAAAAGAAGTTGAAATTTGAAAATATACTACCTACTTGGGAACCTACTGGGAGTAGGGGCCACCTTCCTGGAGTAAGTAACAGACCATAAGTATCAGAAGAAGCAAGTACAACAAATTAGAAGCAGAAGTTTTGACCTTATCACCTACGGCCAAGAACCTACAGGACATAGGTGCCACCATCTGGCGTAGGCAACCTAGCGTAGGTGTTAGAAAGTGAATTCCAGAGAGACAAAAAGTGGGCACCACCTACGGCCACCCACCTATTGGCCATAGGTACCACCTATGTCCCGTAAGTGGGCCCATAGGTGGTCGCTGACTCACTTTTCTTGAATTATTTTGGATTGATTTCTGGGGTTCCATGTAATCTATAAATACACTCTTGACATTTTTAGTGAGGAGAGGCTCATATATGCCCTTTGGGGCAAAGTTTACATACTTTATATTCTCTCATAAACATATTTTGATTCCAAGATTGATTTTTGAACTTGGGATTCTTGTGTTCTTGGTTTTTGGTTGAATAATTGATTTCAAACTTTGGGTTTTCTTCTTTTACTGTTGTGAGATTACTTCTATGTTTTTGTCTAAGAATTTCATGAATTATCTCACAACTATGATCGGCTAATTCCTTTAGCTACGGTTATGGGAACTCTGGTAGATTAATAAAGTAGAGAAAGTGCCAAGTCATTCTAGATAAAGATTCTTGCATGTATTATGATTTTCTTTAGTTTAATTGATTTTTTAGTGGTGGTCAACGTTGAGAACCCACCTATATTCACTACTTACTTCAAAAGAGAGGTAGAGAGTAGGAAAAGAAGATCACAACAATAATATGGAGTTAATTTTTTATATAAGCTAATCATCTTCATCTACTTAAGATAATTATCTTCATCTAATTAACTTGAGATCCACAAAGTAATGGTTAATCTGAGATCCAGGTCAAGGGTTAGTGTAGCAACATTCTGAGACTCACAAGGTAAAGAGTGAGATTTTCCAATGAGTACACAAGAAAGTTGGTGATACATAACTTTCTAGATTCCGCATGCAAGGTATTAGGATAGTTTGATAGTGCATGATAAATCTACAAAGTTAGAAGTCAGGGGGGACACAAGCCTAGTGTTCGTTTCCGATTGATTACAACCAAAAAATGTTTATACTTGTCACTTTTTACTATTCCAACAAATCCCCCCATTTATTTTTCTGAACTGCCCGGTGACTTTAGCATGTTTGAGAGATAGTTCCATGTATTCCTTATGGGTTTGACCCCAACCTAGTTGGGTTACTATATTTTGACATCGATTGTGTTATACTTCTAAGGAGGTGTACTTTTGGACGAAATCAATAGGCCGACCGAGTAAAGTAGAAAATAAAGCATATAAACACAAAGTATGGGCACGTAACCTGCAATCAGAACATGTCTCAAATGGTATCCCACACTGTTTCCTTATATAGTTCAACTAAATCTACATATAACAAATACAGGTAGGGGAAAAAAGAACAAATATATGCATACACCGAATACAAGTATAAAATGATAGAACAAATAGACAAATATCATGTCAAGAACAGAAATACAATCAAAGAATAAGCACAATATATGAAATGCAATAAAGATGATGATGATGATGTTGTTGTGATGCACAAAGTCGCCGCACAACCTCCATATACACCTATCGAGTTGTGCTTCCAGGTAGGACCCATGGGGGTTCACATTTTCTGTCAAAAAATCCAGTATTTCCACGGCGATACCAATGTTTCATGAATGAATATGGTATGAGGATGTAATGCTCACAACAATCAAAATGAGACTTTCCACTATCCAACCAATATACCAACTATGTGAGCTAAAAATCCACTCAAGTCAACCAACTATCCATGATGCAATATAAACCAGAAAGAATCAAGTGAAATATGCAAGAAAAAGGACATTGATACCATATAAAACCCAAAATCTAAGCTTTTTCCCACCAAATAAAGTGTAACAAAACATACATATACCAATACCGGGCCAATAAGATCATATAAGACCCCACACGATCACAAATAGCAAATAATGTCTCAAAACTGCAAAATATTATCCACATAGCCCCCCACACGGGTACATAAATCACCTAAACACATTTTCTATGATACAACCCCCTACCCATAGCATGTTTTACATTTTTATTAACTATTCAGCCCAGTCTAAAGAAAGTTAAGCCATAACCTACCTCAAATGCCAATATTGGTACAATAAGCCTTTAATACCAAGATTTCCCCTCACGTACAAACTCAAAATCAGTTAAAGCACACAAATATAGAATTTATGCATCAAAAGAAAGCCAATGATACTCGTATTGCCCATTTCCAAATCGGGGTCAAATGTACACTCGAAATAGGTTTTCAAAATAGAAGGGTAAAACTAGAATTTTAGTCCAAAACATATTTTCTAAGATTACAGTAACTCATAGGAGAAAATCCAAGTGAAAATGGATTGAAATTGGGATTAGAATCAAAGAAATGCTAATTTGGGCCTTCCAGGCCAAAATCTCCAAATTTCACCCTTAAATCTGAGTTTAAACAAGATTTAAATGATAAAAATTGAAGGAAAACAATTGAAATATGGATTTAGAGCTTACCCAAGCTTAAATATGGATAAAATGCCCAAAAACTCAAATTCCAAGCTCCAAGTCTCAAAAATAGTGAAAGAAATTAAGAAAATATTATATATGGGTACCATGTGTTGCTAAAGCAGTCAACTATCCACTTTAGCAGTCAACACTAAAGTGGTCAAGTACCGCTTTAGCGATACCCGCCAATGTGTGTCAGTCTGCTAAAGCGGACAAGGGCTACTTTTGCACCTACCACTAAAGCAGACAGGGCACTACTAAAGTGCCCTTGTCCAGTTGGCACTTTGGCACTGCCGATAAAGCGACAAAAGTAGCGCTTTAGTGACTGCACCAGCAGAATGGTGGACCAGCTATGGAGATTTGGAAAATTCCAAGTCTCTGCGAACCCTTTGGGATTTATCTGGGATCCCGAGAATACAAACGAACTATGATAACCTATCAAATTCGATGCTCTGGACTCAACGGTGATATCAGATTTTTGAAAAAACATTATTTTCACAGAATTAACCCCCGAACCTATTTTCTCAACTTTCCAAATGGAGGGTCATAATGAGATATAAAAGTCGTAAAATCACACCAACTATGTTACCATATAAAATCAACATTTCGAATCTGTTAGCACAGTCCATTTTTTCCATCCAACGAACAAATCAAAAGATGTTGACCAAAGTTAACTAAAAAGCCTTTTAAATCATCAAAAATCACAATCTCGTATAAATCACACCAAAATGCATAATGAACCATGCCAATCATCCCCACATCCCAGAAACACCATAATGCAACCACGGGGTAGGTCATTACAGGTACCCAAACATATCCTTCATTTGCCTTTGCAAACCTGCTATCCACTCCACATTAAGAAGAAAGTCACCCAATCTTGTTCATTCAACTTCATGATGCTAACTTCGAAGAACTTAAGATGATCCACTGCAAATCCATAATGGCAAACATAAGAATAAGCCCATAAGGTGCTACTTGGACACACAAATGAAGATGACCAATGTCTGCAATCCACGCCAATACTACAATCGGTCTAAATGACCATCAAAACTGAAAACCAGGAGTTTGAAGCATAACTAATCACCATTAAGCGATCTGCTCCAGGATGCTCCATCAACCGAGGATGAAGACATAATGAATCCAACTCGCGCATACTACTCTTGCTGGGTAGATCATCCAAAATTTCTGATGAAAACTGAAAATAGAGGTCAAAGCTGAAGGAACCAATACCGTGCCCACGGGCTATCATTTGAATACCTATCAACCATAATCCATCTGAACTGAAAAAGATCGAATAGGTATACAAGGGGTAAAATTAGCCAACCTATAGATGAAACCCAACTGAGACGTATGTGGAAACGAAGGTTGCGCCCAATCTCTACAACTCCCTGCTAAACTCTCAACATTAAGGTTGAACTATTTGATCTCCACTACCCAAACAAAACCTAAGACAGGTAAGCATCTACACTCTAAATTTGTCATAACCTTTAAATCGCCATTCCAAGGCATCAAGTCCAAAAATGAGCCATTAAGTCTGAACTAAGGCCAAATACCCAAATCAACCTTTCTATCTAAATTAGACATATCCTTACTGAATTATGTCATAGCTGAAACCAAAACGAATTTGAAGAGCAAAATCATAATAGAGGATAAATGACAGGTTGAAAGCACAAGCAATCAACTCCCTATCTGTTGGATGGAATGAACCGTCGAAGCATACTCAAGAACTAATCGAGGATGCAAGCCGCACTAGTAATAGCCAAAACTACAATGGCTTAGAGAAATGCAAACTTAGCCAGAAACTAGTCAATTCGATACTCTAACTCCACAATGAATACTCAATTCACCAACTTAGGAAATGGTCACAGGAAATATCACCTAACTCTAACTCTCTAACTCCACTTATAATAAGAACCACATCACGAAAAAATAGAGTGTCCAACTCTGCACCCATACCTAGAGAAAACCATCACCAGAAGATGAACCCGACAACCCTGAAAGGCGAATCCAATACCTCTCGACATTACCAATTAAAACAACTACCAAACAATGAACCAATTAAATAAAAAGAATGGACCCCAAACTGGTCATCCTAAAAAATGCCTACACAACCCAATCCCCAACTCTAGAACCATAATAGAACCCCAGAAGGCCAACTTACCTTCACTTTCATAACCTACTCAACAACCAATCTATCCTCACTAACAAAAGAAGAAAATAAACAACCTCACCTCAGTACAAAAGAAAAATCATCCAACCAAGCTAGCCGCCCAAGATAACAAATAAGAACCACGAGAAAGAGAATTCTAATTAGATAACACTAACCTAGCCATCTACTAAGTGATGATCGATTAACATTCAACAATGACAATAATAATAATAGCAATATAAATATTACTATAAGGGGTAGGTGGTAGAAAACTTAAATCAACAACAAGCACGACTATAGGGCCACAAGAAGGCCAATATACTAAGGTAAATAGGACTTAAACATAACTGCTACATCCGCAAGAAAACATC
Source organism: Capsicum pubescens (assembly GCA_030864215.1). NCBI lineage: Eukaryota > Viridiplantae > Streptophyta > Magnoliopsida > Solanales > Solanaceae > Capsicum > Capsicum pubescens. The sequence continues at coordinate 202,590,425 of CM061545.1, read as the reverse complement.
AATACCGATCCACTCTATCCACTACTAAAAGAAATTATTTATGGGGATAGTCATAGAAAAAGGGTAACTCGATGCACTAAAGCTATCACTATGCACGGTGTTTGGGGAAGGGCCCATCACAAGGGTGTATTATATACAACCTTACCTTGCATTTCTGCCAAAGGCTGTTTCTAACGATTAAACCTAGGAGAGATAGTCATCTAATTATGATTTCTATATCAAGGCACATAACAGTCTATATAACCTACCAAGGCATACACTTATTGATAGGTACATGAACCTCAATACATAGGAATGAGAAGGGTAAATGCAGGAAATAAAAGTGCACCTATCACGGTGGAATTCAAAGTCACATGCCTGACGGGTTTGAGGGAGAACGAATCTAAATAATTCCAAACTTAAACTGACTGACTGAATCACCAACTGTGGAACTAAGCTTACCGCCCCTTACTTAAGGTGCCATGACACTATGAGACTGATCTGATAAGACGAAATGACTATTAATCCCAAATAAGGGACACACTCTGGATCAGTGAACGATCTCTCTACAATCGTAGCAAACCCCTGAAGCCCTAACTTGGCGAGAAACACAAGCGGACCCCAATTGGTCGACCAACTGACATCGAGGGCACTTCCTACTGAAATGAGCATACCCGCTACAATCATAACATACCTCAGGAGCTCTAGGTTGGTGGGGAACATATTCTAACTTTGTCTGAGCAACCAATTCACATATAGGGCACTCTCTAAACTAATTTCCAATATTGCCATAATCAAAACAAGCTTTTAGAAACTCCGAGATACTGCCTCTCTTGATCCAGAATAGTCGCCACTGCTTAAATATCTATATTGAATACTCCACGAGGTTTGATGAGAACTCTGCCTGCTGTGACCACCACGACTAACCTGAGAGCAACCCATAGTCTGAAATACTATCTGCCTAGAATCAATAGGCTGCAAGTAAAGCCGACCTCTACCAAAAAGATCCTCACTCCCGTATGGAATACCAATAGCACTGTATGAATGACATGGCCTATTATCACCGCCTCTATAAGTCCTAATACATGTTTTCTCTAGACCTCGCATGGTCAACAACCTAAGAGAAAAAAGACCTAATTGCTATTAAATGCTCATATGCCAAATAAAGTGGCAATTCTAATCCTTTAATAAATCCACACACCATATCATGCTCAACCGGATATAACATAGAAATATGCCTAACCCACTCAAGAAACCCAATTTCGTACTCTGAAGCTAATAAGAATTCGACTAAATACCAACAAACCCAACTCTGACCTGAGAACTACTCAATGAACTAGATATCATCCTAACCTTAGGATCCCTAATGCTGAATCTTAAAAGGCTAAAGCGATCATAAACTTTATTGAAGCCTAGAATGTCCCCAAATCCTCTGGCCGACACTGAAGATCGTTGACATCACTACTGGAAAAATGGGCTATGGCGACGGTTCTTATACCGTCTTCATAGCTACCATAACCATCCTAATAGACCTATAGCGACGGTTAGAGAACCGATACAACTGAAGGCATTACAATAGATCATAGGCGACTGTTTTGTATGACGGTTAAAAAAACTGTTGCTAAATCTCGGTCTTTAGCGACGGTTATTTACATTGACCTATCGTGACGGTTGTTATGATGTTGGGACGATTCCAAACCGTTTCTTTATATATACTATAGCGATGGTTATAAGTATGATAAGACGACGGTTATGAGGCTATCGAGACGGATTTAAACTGTCCTTATATATCTACTATAGCGACGGTTTATTACATGTTGGGACGATTTTTTAACCGTCCCTATAAAACTTATTGTGACGGTTTTTAAGCTACTGCGACGAGTTGATTTATATTGAACGGCTACCTATTGTGACAGTTATAAACCGTCCTAAAAGCTTTATATGACGGTTATTTTGTAAGCTATTGCGACGGTTCATCATTAGCTATATCAACGGTTAATTTTGGCTATAGGAACAGTTATTTTAGGCTATTAGGACAATACTATATTATGCTATTGCAATGATTTTATAAAGCAACCATAACACAAAAATGTACATATATATTAATCATCAAGAGTAACAATAACTATTAATTCCCAAAATGTCAATCAATAAGAAATCAAATATTTTTTGACCAAGTTTTGAATGTTCAAATAAAAGATGTTTGAAACTACGTATACTCGGTCAAATGTGATCGATCTCAATCAAAACATACACAAGTTTTTCCAACAGCTAGTGTGACACGAAGCTAATGTGATCGATCTCTTAGGTCAGGTCTAGTTCATCAATTTCGTTCCCACCATATTTTAAGTCATGATCACCTACAATAATAAGAAAAACAAAATTAAAATTGAGCAACAAACTACACAACAACAACAACAAAAGTTGTCATACTATCTAATAATGAACCATTATTCTCCAATTACAGAAATGTAAACCACTAATGAATTTTTTGTTATTTAAAAAAAAGGACACATAGTGTAATCACTAATATTGCTGAAGTCACACAATTAGTTAAAGCATACATATAGAAAATTCTTCTCTGGTCCCAACTGAGATGTAATGTTGTATCTTTACAAACACCGTAGCATAGCTACACATACTGCTAGTTGTCTAGCATACTTAAAAAACTAAGAAACGTCTAACACTAAGTTAACAGAGGGTACTTAGGGATCACTATCGAGCTTACCATCTCTTGGAAAACAACCTACAAATTTCAAATTATAAAAACTTCTGTTTTACCGCAAATATTTTACTGCTATACATGCTTTCTGGTTTCTTCGAATACCAACATGGTCGCCTAGAGAGCATAACCCAATTGTCTTAAAGAGGTTTTCTACTGATATACATGTTCGTCCAAAAAAGCATAGTACACAGTTCTCTCCATGACCTTAAGATCATTCAGCAATCATGAAGTCATTATTTAAAGAAATATAAGTTAACCCATAAGAAGAAACACACACACAGTATGGTTTAACATCATTTTAAGGAAGGATTAAGAAGGAATTCTGGTGATATAATCTTAACACATTCCAAACTCAATCATGTACATATGACTTGAAAGAAGGATTACATGCATCATTAACCCATGAAATTTTCGAGCATGGTTTTATTTACTAGATTTGCTCTAATAGCACCAGTATAAGCAACTTCTTCAGTGATACTTATTGATACTAGGCCCTTATGGTGCACAAAAGTTGTTACCAGCCCTTATAGGGTTGTATAGTATGGAGAACAATCAGGTAACTTTGAAATTTCGTGTTGTTCAAAACAAGTATAAGAGTGGGAAAATGGAAGGAAAACACTATTTATAAATAATCATGGGCTAGAACAGGGTCCAAATAAAGATCTATTTCCTAAATTTTACAGATTCATTACAAGGTACTCTATAAGTATATCAGTATACTCACTAGTAGTCCTGCATATCAGTATACTCACTAGCTAATCATTCATTTAATAGTTATGTTGTCTAGTCTTCTCAAAAGGAAGGACTACTAACAGAAATCAGAAGACAAACTTTGGCATTAAACTAAAAGCATAACCAAAACTCCTAATCATAATGAGGCTCAAAATTAATTCGAAACATTCTAGCTTACACAACTCGTTATTAAATAGCTTTGAAGAATTCAAATTATTTTAATTATTCAGAAATTTGAATCTCAATATGATGTTTCCTATGCAAAATTAACTTTCAGCTATTACTTTAATATTTTCTTTCAGTACAACTAATGTTATGTAAAAGTCAATTGACATTTTAAACTTCTATCCAGTCATATGGCATTATATCATTGAACTGCAACTTTTAGTGCCACAATGACAGCCATGTTATGATATATGGCGTTTTCTTATTTTGCAGACAGCGAGAGCAACAATCAAGGTTCTTAAATGTGTCTACTAAGCAAAATGACAGCCATGTGTAGCAGCCTATATTTCTTAACCATCTAGTATCACAAGCATACTGAAAATAAGCTCAAAAAATAATCACATGCTACTAAACTGACCTCAAAGTGTGCTAAATAATCAGTTTTGAGGTATACACCAGCTGAAGAGCAGTATATGTACCTGAGGTTTATAAAAATAGTTAAATAAATTGATAGTTGTCAAGTTTTCAACCAGCAGCTTCAGGTGGTCACTCTGAAAATGTTTACAAGATTTTGTTAGACAAACAGTAACTCTTGAAATTCTCTATAGCAGAGGAAATATTGTTGTTCCTCTATTCTAAGCAGTTCTTATATGTCTGTGAAATGAGAGTTTACCAAACTCATTTTGCAAAAGTTGAAACTTTTTATCTCTTTTATTCAATACAGCAATCTCGATTTAAAACATGCAGATATTGAAGCAAGCAAAGAGATGAAACAGAAAAAGCCTTCTTTTGACAGACAAATCATTCTCATCAATTACACTCATTTGTGCATTCTCTTGGAAGTGTAAACAAAGCTCTTTCGAGATAGACTGAATCTGGTCGACAACAGCTGCATATTGGTTCGTCCTCTCTCTTTTTCTCCTCTTCATCTCTTCTAGCTGAGGCTTAATAGCCTCAAGCTCTTCCTTCAAATTTTTGGTACTCTTCTATGTAAGGAAGCTCCCGATGTTAAAAAAGCTCTACATACCAAGCAAAAGATCCTGAAGTTTTATTGAATGCTCCAAAGGAGAGATTTTTGTTTGTCTCTAACCTGCCTAGAGTATGGTGATTGTTCTCCTAATGCTGTACATATCTCTGCAAGTTCTACTTCAGAGCTTGCAACAGCTTGCTGCAGTTGAGCCCGGCAACAACTTGCCTGATTCACTTTTCTTCAATATACCTCCAGGCACTCTTGTTGAAGTTCAAAAAGCATCTTATCTCTTTCGATATCTGGCTCTCCCATCTCATCCCATATTTTCTGATACAAAATAAAAGGTAACAGACAAAAAATAGTACAGTCTCAGAAGACAGTACAAATCTTGTGTTTCTTACTAAGAATTGAAGAGCCTAGTTCGAGCAAACCTGCATCTCAGAGAGAAGAGAGCCACAAGTTGTTTCCATATGCAAAGGCTTCTCACTTTGGCAGTTATGCATGTTGAAGCATTAACACCTTCAGAAAGAGAAACACTATTAACACCCTAACTTTTTCTTTTCATTTATTAGCTGAGCTATGTCGATCGGAAGACATTACAATTCCAGATCTACAAGGAGACGTTGGGACACTCCATAAAACCCATAATGTTAATCAATCTACAATTGCAGGTACAAGCAGAGGAGTTAGTAGACAAAGATATCAGAATATGAATATGAATAAGATATTTGAGAAACCATTTATACCAAAAACACAAAAAGACCCCTTGTTCATACCCCACAAATTACCACATATCGAGATAGTCTGAACCAAGATAAAAAAACTTACAACTATACAGCCCAAACATACATAGAAAATATCTACAGAGTACAAACTTTCCTAAACCTTAACCCCTGAGCCACAGATATCAAAGAACCAAACACAAACTATATAACACAAAAATTACAAGGTTACAACAAGCTAATTGCACTACCCAAAACCAACCCAAGCTTAATAAAAACTTGTTTTAGCTATGGATTATTAAATACCATATATACCCAAGACGGAGAAGAACTGACAGCTAAAGAAGAATTACATAAAATATTCACCACCTATAAAAGAATAACCAAAGGAAATCTATTTTATATAAAATGTTATACTGCACCAGCAGAGATATTATACGACGAAATAATACCAGTTATACAAGTTGTAAAAATAGGATTAACCAGAGATATGATTATACCAGAAGATATTGTGCAGCAGCCAGAGATATCCAGAAATGAAATACCTGATTTCTACGCAAATAAACGACTTATTGGACTAGCTACAATTATTCAAGAATTAGCAAATAATTATACCAATGGAAACCCAATATGGAGCTATTATTCAAGAGATCATCAGATAATTTATTCAAATTCAAAAAAACTACGACAAGCAGATATGGAAGATGTTAGACAATGAATAATGACATTACTTAACCCAGAAAAACAATCTACTGCAAGAGCCAGTAAGAGAGGATTTATTTCAGACGGATTATTGACAAGATATTGTAAGCTAATCGGACACAAATATCCAGACCATCAGTGTTCGAGATGTAATGGAGAAGATAATATTATCCCAGAAGTCCACCTAGAATAAAAGAACCAAGAAGATAAGCATGCCAGCTGGAAAGAAGATAAAAAAATCAACAGATACGACAAAAAGATAAAAGAAGACGGAGCAGCAAAAGTAGACAAAGCAATAAAGGAAGAAAGAAACATGTAAAAAAGTTAACTTTCAGAAAAGATATGTATATGTTAGGTAGCCATTGTATATGTTAGGTAGCCTACCTTTTTTTACTTTTGTAAGTCTTTTTTAACTTTTTCTTTTCATTTATTAGCTTAAGAAAGGTAGAGAAACGTGTAAAGTTTTGTAAATACTCTCATTATAAATAGAGGCATAGAAGGCAGCAAAAAGGGCAAGCCTTCATGTGTTGAAGCAAAAAACTCTCTCCTGCCCACTACAAATATTTTGCTTAGTTATTAAAAAACAGATTTATTTCAATGGAAAAATCTATGGAGGAACAAAGCTCAGAAATATCAAACCTACCCGAACAGGTATATTTATTTATGATTATGAATAGCTAAATTCATAATTCCCAACAATCATGGTATGATAAAATAAATTCATGTTAGTTACTTTATAGTAGAATTATTTGAAGAATAATATGTTAAGAAGTTTATTAGCAAAGTGGAAATGGAGAAAAATCCCTAAGAACTATGTCATCCTAAAGGTGAAACTAATGAGGCAAGAAGCCGTGGTGGGGAGTAACCAGAGTAGAGGCGCTGTTTAAGGGAAAAAGTATCCAGATTACCATGTTAATAGTGACCGAAGAACATGTTATTTAAGAATAATCTAGTATATAGTAATCTAAGATAACCATATTTTGTTATGCACATAATTGAAGGGAATATTTCAAAAATAGCAATTTTATGAAAATGAATAATTATTTATCTGATACAATGGTAGATAAATTTAAAATACTTATTTTGTATGCACTTAAGGATATAAAAGTAGTAGATATAAGAAAAATCATATTAGAAAAAACATTTGGTAAATATTATATGACTAGAATAAATTACATATCATACCTACCTAACTACTCTTACAAATACTTACCATGATAAATTACATATATCTAGAATTTTTGGAAAAAGATATGAGAAACATACAATTAATAGAAAACAAATGAAAACAAATTTAGACAAATACATGGAAACTAAAGATATAAAATATATAGAATTTCTTAATGAAAATATGCAAGAATTACTTAGACTAAAACAAACAACTAGAAAATATTATGAAAAAGCATGATAGATGATATTAAAATACTTGTTTTATATATACTTAAAGATATAGAAATTATAGACATAAAGAAAATAATATGGGAAAAATTAGAAGATTATGAAGAAGAAGAATTATTAAACAGTATAGAAAACTTACGCATATATCATGAACATCAATATTACTTAGATTCAGATGAATATTATTCAGAATAAATAAATGTTAGAATATATAAAAAAAATTAGAGTAGGGCAAAATTGGATATATGAAGAAGTTAATTACAAAAATCAACTTGAAATAGAAAAAAGACAAGTAGAAGAGAAATTACTTAACATAAAATTAACCTTAGAAAAAGAAGATGATACAAGTAATAATTTATTTAATACATACGAAAAATTATTTAATACAGATGGAAAATTACCTATACATGAACAACAAATACTAGTTAGTCAGATAAAGAACATAAACCTACGAATTGAATATAGCAAAGTTAGAATAAAATACTACACAGAAATTGCTAAAATTTCAATAGGATAAAATAATAAACTACACAAATTAATGAATACATCTTACGAAAAGAATAAATCATTAAAAGAAATAGAAACTCAACTATATAGTTTATACCTAGAATACAAAAGGTTACATGCTACTAACGAGGATCCTAAAACACTAGATAATTTAATTACGATAATATCTAATCTAGAATATGAATTAATAAAACATCTTAAGTCAAGAAGATAAAAATGAAAATTATTCCAATCAATAATATTCATTATAAAATTAAATACCTACGTATTTATTATATAGTGAAATTATCGCACCTAATCCGTACCCCCCTACAAATGGTATCAGAGCCCAGTTATTTAAAAAATACATAAGTAGCATACATGTTGAATTTAGACTATGTCTGGATATTTGTGGAATATCTCATGGATTTAGACATGTACTCAAAACTCTCTTCATTGAAAGCATAGTTAGGGGTTTGAGTATCTTTTCTAATGCATTGTCCTCTATTATATCAGTCTGTGTAGCTTTGTCTTGATATGTAATCTGCAATAACATTTTTGTTAGTACTAATTACTTCAATTGTAAATGTAAAATTTAATATATTCAAGACTAATCTCCGAATTTCTTTTGTTGTAACTGAATTTTGTATTTTCTTTGTTAGCCACCAGCGTACCTGTGTATTATCTGTTCGTACAATAAACTTATTATTTACAATATATGGCTTGTTTACTATTACTTTTTTGTATATATTGTTTTTCTAATAATTCTTCTATATGCATTTTAAATTCTTTTAAATCATCAAAATTATATGTTAATGGTTTCTGGGTTATTATGCTATTTTTATCAACTGTTTTACATGTTTCTTTCTTCCTTTATTGCTTTGTCTACTTTTGTTGCTTCGTCTTCTTTTATCTTTTTGTCGTATCTGTTGATTTTTTTATCTTCTTTCCAGCTGGCATGCTTATCTTCTTGGTTCTTTTATTCTAGGTGGACTTCTAGGATACGTATTTATTATATAGTGAAATTATCGCACCTAATCCGCACCCCCTACAAATGGTATCAGAGCCCAGTTATTTAAAAAATACATAAGTAGCATACATGTTGAATTTAGATTGGATTTACTTAAGATTAATTTATATTGATTAATTATGAGAAGACCATTTAAAAACAGAGAAGCTTTTAGAAAAATTAAAGAATCTTTAATTAGTAATTATTCAGAATATATAAGTCTAAATAAAACAAAAGAAAACCCACAAAGACTAGACTACCTAATTACCTTAATATCTAGTATTGAAGCAAAATTAATAATCCATTTAAAATCTAGAAGAATGAGACACATACCACCTAATTATGATAAAATCAGATTTAGATATCCACCAAAATACTATAAATATGGTTTAAATGAATAAAATACAAAAATACAAAGAACTAAAACAAATTATTTCTGAAAAACGTAAAGAATTAAAAATAAGAATAGAAAGATTAAGTTATAATATATTTGCCAGAGTTAGTAAAAACTCAATAAATGCCCAAAAAAATGAAATATCAAATTTAGAATCACAAATAGATAGTTTAGAATATATATATCAACATGAACTATTTACAATAAAATGAACAAAGAAGAATTTATAATAGATGAAAAAATATATGAAAATCACGAAGGATTAAAAATAAAAATAGTATTTTCTAATCTTGGAAGAAGATATAAGAAAATTGGTGAACATTTATATTTAATGTTAGAAAAAGAAGAATTAAAATTAGAAGATAAATTGACAGTTATGGTAAGAATAGAAAGGGAAAACGAAGAAATAGATAGAAAAAAGGAATTAGAAAAAATAAAACAACAAACTACAAAAGAAATACGAAAAATAGAAGAAACTAAAAATAGTAGGATTGCTGAATTAGAAAAAGAACTACAAATGTTAAAAGATCTGTATGAAAAAAGACAAAGAAAAAGAAGAAAAAGATAAAGAACAAAAATTATTTAACGAGATAAATCAATTTAAAGAAAAACTAGAAATAGACAATAAAGAAATAAAAAACAAGGAATTAGAAATAAATAATATAGATGTTGAAGAGACAAATAATTATGATTCAGAAGATAGTGAAACATATACAGAAATATTAACAAATACAAAAAAATTAGAAATCAATGAAAAACAAGAAGTAATTAATGAAGAAAACTTAGAAAATATCAACACAGAAATAAATACTCTTGATAAAAAAGAAGATGAAAATATAATACCTAGAACATCAGAAATAAGGAAACCTACATATTATAAGAATAAGTTTAAAAAATATAATCTAAAGAATGAATATGACAAATGGACACCAAAATAAATAGTTAATAAAAATTATAACTTTTTAGACTTAGATTGTGTAATAGATACAAAAAGAACAATACAATTATGGATAGGATATATGACAAAACAATTATTAGATAATAATATAAGTGTAATAGATGCACCAGAATATATAGAAAGAACACTAAAAGGAACAGTGAAATTATGGTTTTTAAATCTAACTGAAAATAGTAAAAGAATATTAAGAACTGACAAACCCACAGAAGGAACATCATCAATAAAATTAACACCTATAGAATTATTAAAAAAATATGAAACAACTATAAAAGACGAATTTAGCAGCATGACAACAACAGAAGAAGAACAAAATGAAGAGAAAGATACAAATAAAAATTTAATGTTAAAATCAACAATATGTAATATGTGCTACATAGATGAATATACTTGCACATTTAAAGAATATTATTATAAAGGAGCATATAATACAGAAGAAAGTTAAGAAATAAGAAAATTATATTTTAGTAAATTACCTGAACCATTTAGTTCAAAAAAATTAAAAAGTTGGGATGAAACAAAAATAGTAGATACTCTAGGAGCAAGAATAAAATTTTTACAACAATGGTATAGAAACCTATGTGAAAAATACAGAGAAGAAATAAGAATGGAAAAAACATTAATAAGAAATTTAGCATGTTGCAAAGATAAAATAACACCTCAATTTGGATGCGAAGAAAGATATTATAAGAAAAGAAAAAGACATAAGAAATATAAGAAATACAAAAAATCAAAATATAAGTATAAGAAACCAAGAAAAAGATATTATGTAAAAAATTATAAACATAAAAGACCATATAAGAAAAAGAAATCTATAAAGGAATGTACTTGTTATAATTGCGGAAAATTAGGACATTTAGCTAGAGATTGTAAATTACCTAAAAACCCAAAAAATAAACAAATATCAAAAATAAAAATAGAAAATACAAAATATATGCAGATAGATTATATAGATTACGAATTAGAAAGTGAAGACAGTATATATGAAATTTCAGAGAATGAAACAGATAATGAAATAGATAGTGAATTAGATGAATTAAATGACTGAAGAAGATATAAAAATAATAACAAAAGAAGAATAATTAAATAACGAAGGAACAGATCAAAAAATAATATTTGATAACAATGTATTTGATGAAATAAAAGGAAAAGAGTTAGACTTAAGTGTAGAAAAAATATTTAAAATACCAACAATAAAAAATATATTTACTAGAAAAAAGGAAGAATATTATGTAGTAAACCAAAAGGAACATGTAATAGACTGTAGATATGCAAAAGGTAAAGCTAGTATACCACCAGTAACAAAAAGAATAATTAATAAAGAGATAAACGATATAAAAAGTAGAGATCCAATAAAATATGTACACCTTGGAGGTACAAAAATATTAATAAAAGCATGTTTTAGAGAAGGAATAGATACACCAATAGAATTATATTTAGCAGATGATAGAATTATAAAACCTATAGAAAAAAGTATAATAACTGCCATAAAAGAAAATTTAATATACCAAAAATTTAAATTTATAATAAGTGCGAATTATTCAGTAGCAGTAACGGATAAAAATATAGACAAATCATTAGTATTATATTGGAAAATATCAGGAATAGAATTAACCCCAGAAAGTAAAATATTTATGACAAGATGTAAAAATCTATATGTATTAACAACAAAACATAAAATAACTGAAAAAAATAAAATTAATAAAATACAAATAGAAAGACCTTTTGAACAATTCGTAAAAACAATTGATAATAATGATTATAGTTACAGAAATATAGACATAGAAGAAGATCTAGAAATAATAAATGATAGAATAAGTACAACAAAAAGAACACCTTATGATAAACCGGAATCATCAAGCTCATAAAAAAGAACAAGTTATGAAACAAGTTCAATGGATAATTCAAACCAATATTACATTACAGGAAAGGTAAATGAAAAAGAATATTTAATACTCTTAATACAGGACAAGAAGAAAATTATATAGCAAAATAGCTAGTAAAAAATGAGGAAATAAAAACTGACAATAATACATGCCCAGATCTACCAAGAAGTTTAATAAATACTAAAAATATAGTAGAAAAAGAAATAATAATAGGAATAAGAAAAATAAAAATAGAATTTGAAGTAAAAGAAGAAATGCAAAAAACAGACATAATATTAGGAATAAAATGGCTAGAACAAGTAAAATAATATAATATAGAACATACACAATTAACCATAACATATAACAGAGAGAAATTATTCTTAAGAAGAGCTTTAACATAAAATGAAAATATATGTATTAATGAAGATAGTAGTAGAAGGATATTACAGTAGATATTATACGCCTATGATAGATACAGGAGCAGAAGCTAATTTATGTAGATATAATTGTTTACCAGAAAGTAAATGGGATAAATTAAAAACGCCAATAATAGTTAAAGGATTTAATAACGAAGGAAGCTTAATTACTTATAAAGCTAAGAATGTAAAAATACAAGTATGGGATAAAATATTAACAATAGAAGAAATCTATAATTATGAGCTAACATCAAAAGATATACTTTTAGCAATGCCGTTTTTAGATAAATTATACCCACATATAATAACTAGAACAGATTGATGGTTTACAACACCATGTAAACAGAAAGTAAGAGCAAAAAGAGTTAATAATAAAATAAGAAAGAAAACTGATTGGATAAAAGGAAGTGAAAAAATTACACAAAAGTTAGAAAATATAAAAAATACTGAAGATACAATAGAACTAGTCATATTTTCGATAAATAAAACAGAAATAACTATATTTTCAATAAATAAGATAGAAATAATTAAGAAAAAATTAGAACAATTATATAGTGAAGATCCATTAAAAGGATGGGAAAAACATAAAACCACTATAAAAATTGAATTAATAGATAAAAATAGCATAATAACCAAGAAACCATTAACATATAATTTTGATGATTTAAAAGAATTTAAAATGCATATAGAAGAATTATTAGAAAAACAATATATACAAAAAAGTAATAGTAAACATAATAGCCCAACATTTATAGTTAATAAACACAGTGAACAAAAAAGAGGAAAAAGTAGGATGGTTATTGATTATAGAAATTTAAATGCAAAAATAATGACTTATAATAACCAATACCAAATAAGATATTAAAAATAAGACAAATACAAGGATATAATTATTTTAGTAAATTTGATTGTAAATCAGGATTTTACCATCTAAAGTTAGAAGAAGAATCTAAGGAATTAACCGCATTTACGGTACCACAAGGATTTTATGAATAGAATGTACTACCATTTGGATATAAAAATGCACCAGGTAGATATCAATATTTTATGGATAGTTATTTTAAACAACTACCTAATTGTATAGTATACATAGACGATATACTATTATATACAAAGACCAAAGAAGAACATTTAAAATTATTGGAATAATTTACGGATATAATAGAAAAATCGGGAATAAGTTTAAGTGAAAAGAAAGCTGAAATTATGAAAAATCAGATAGAATTTTTAGGAATACAAATAGATAAAAGTGGCGTAAAAATGCAACAACATATAATACAAAAAATAATAAATTCAAAAGAAGAATTGGATACAAAAAAAGAAATTACAATCATTTTTAGGATTAGTAAACCAAGTAAGAGAATATGTACCAAAATTAGCAGAGAATCTAAAGCCCTTACAGAAAAAACTAAAAAAGGATGTAGAATATAATTATAACGAAGAAGATAAAAAACAAGTTCAGAAAATAAAAATACTTTGTAAAGAATTACCAAAATTACAATTTCCAGATGAAAATAAAAAATTTATATATATAGTAGAAACAGATGCTAATGAATGTAGTTATGGAGGAGTACTTAAATATAGATATGAAAATGAAAAAATAGAACATCATTGTAGATATTATTCAGGAACGTTTAATGAAACAGAAATAAAATGGGAAATAAATAGAAAAGAATTATGTTTATTATATAAATGTTTATTAGCATTTGAGCCATATATTGTATATAATAAGTTTATTGTACGAACAGATAATACACAGGTACGCTGGTGGCTAACAAAGAAAATACAAAATTCAGTTACAACAAAAGAAATTCGGAGATTAGTCTTGAATATATTAAATTTTACATTTACAATTGAAGTAATTAGTACTAACAAAAATGTTATTGCAGATTACATATCAAGACAAAGCTACACAGACTGATATAATAGAGGACAATGCATTAGAAAAGATACTCAAAACCCTAACTACGCTTTCAATGAAAGTGGACAGTATGGGTAATGAAATAAAAAAGCTAAAGACTAATGAAGATAAACTGAAGTCTAAAGCTACAAATCAACTAACTCAGCAGTGTGCAGAGCTATGTCGATCGGAAGACATTACAATTCCAGATCTAGAAGGAGACGTTGGGACACTCCATAAAACCCATAATGTTAATCAATCTACAATTGCAGGTACAAACAGAGAAGTTAGTAGACAAAGATATCAAAATATGAATATGAATAAGATATTTGATAAACCATTTATACCAAAAACACAAAAAGACCCCTTGTTCATACCCCCACAAATTACCACATACCGAGATAGTCTGAACCAAGATAAAAAAGTTTACAACTATACAACCCAAACATACATAGAAAATATCTTTCCAACATGATGGCTCACATATGAAGGGGCCCCTAAGGGGTTTGAGAGTACTTGTATACACCGGCATGATCCAGATCCAGGACACTCAATAACCATCATCACCATCAAACTACTCTGTCTAATTACAAACATACAAATATAAATGCACCGACAAGTACCATAGCTAAAAAAGTGTGTAAATCTGTAAATCCATTGCTTGGGGAAATTCCAGGTTTAAATTATCATAAAAGTGTAGAATGAGTCAAAATTTTTTTCGAGTGAGGTAAACAATATTAGTAAAACCGTGGACCAAAATCGATCTTGGTCAAATCACTAAAACATCATTTTTAGTCTCAAAGGCTCGTAAGTTATCCAGTAAGATAGTACAATTCTCATTATGAAAGAATAAGTTTTAAAAGTGAAAAGTAGGAATAAATCCTTTTTAGGAAAAATAGTAGTAAAATCATATATTTAGTTTGAATCATACCATTTACTATTTTAGTGAGCATGAATGTACCAAATCTATGCATACCATCACTAGTATCCAAATAATGAGATCATAAGCATCAAAATGTTTATAAACTACAACCACGTACTTCACTTCCCAGAATTCAACCAATACCATAGACACAACCTTGGACCCAATAATGCATATCCGACATAACCATATCATAATCCAAAAATCATCACAATACACCAAGCAAAGTAGTAAAAAATATACTAAAGGTTCATTAGACTTAACTATGCCTAACATTCTAGCAACCTAGGGTAATAGGATCCTAGAATCATAATAAGCATTTCACCTTAAGGGTCAAATTCACCCTTCTATCCCCGAACTCATAAATTAAAATAAGTCATAGTGTTCTACCCATTATTATGTCCTAAAATTCCAATCTAATATGCAACATTTATAATACACCATCTTCTGAAGAAAAAGAGGAAAAATCCTACCTGGATGTCGAATTACATGTCCTCAAATTGCCCAAAAATTATCTGCTTTTGTCCCGTATCCCAAAATTCCACCACACTATCAAAATAGTTATATACTCATCATTAGGAGTAAGGTGAGAACCATATTACTATATTATGGGTCGAGTCAAAATTTGGGTAAAAAATAGGCCTACGGGACCCATAATGGAATCTAAAATTAAATCCATCACAAGGTCCCTCGAAGGACAAGGAATGCAGACTTAAAGGTTGAGCACAAATAAAGCGTAAATAAAGTCTCAAATTAACCATTAAAATTTAGGAATTTAATACCTAATTTCTAAGAATTTTACCATGATGTAAAATGGAAATTAAAGAGATAATTAATGGGAAATTAGCAAGGAGAGTTAGGCTAGCTTATCTTAGCTTTTATGGATGATTTCCCACTTTTTCCTCTCTTTGAGCTCTCAATTTGGTGTGTAAATAATGGATGTTTAAATGTGGGGGGTGCACCACCCTTAAAGGACTAGGTCCGTGAGGTGAGGAGAATAACAATAATACAGTAAACACACAAAAACTTGCAAAAAATAATAGAACACAAGGATTTACATGGAAACATCCTTGATCACAGGAGGAGAAACCATGACTTGCATTTGCAACTACTCAACATCCACTATGATAAAAAATCATTGATTACAGACTTCACCGAACTTAACTCTAAGTTCTTCAAGATGTAATAGCTCTACTACAACTACTTCTTCACAACTCAGTCACTTAAAAATCAATCAACTCTAATCGACACACCTTAGGTAACCCTACCTAAGAACTCTAGAGCAATAAGAAAGCTTTACTATTATATGTTGAGTGAATTAGTTACAAAGCAAGACTCAAGAACTCTTAACTAAAACAATAAAAATTTAGAACATAAGCTTTGAGAGTTTTTTCCACAACCACAGATTTCACTGATTTGCAAAAACTATTGAGGGAGAAACATCTCTTTCAATTTATAGTAGTGTAGAAATTAGGGTTGAATTTTGATTGGATCAGGTGTCTAATCAGGTAAGCTGTGCACCTGCATAGTTTGTTACACTAGCAGACAAAACCGTGTAGAGATGTGACAGTTGTACCAGGGCAAGATATGTAAGGGGCCTAGTCCTCCAATATCAACTAGTCATCATCAAAATGTGAGACAACAATTTTGCCCCTTTTTGATGATGACAAACCATAACCTTAGGGCACTAAAATTTATTAAAATTTAGAGAAAACACTTGTATCTACACTACCATTCTCCTGTCAGTGTCATCCCTTTATTCTCTTATCACATGCATCATATCAATATCAGAGTATGTGTTTTCTGTATTGAGATGCTCATATCAGCAACAATCAATATTCACCTGTGTTTTCCCCCTCTTGATATTCCCCCTCTCAACATCATTCACCTATCTTATAGCACCTAGTCTCTACCATGATAAAATTAATTTCCCCTTTTTGGCATCATAAAAAAGTAAGAACAGTGTACCAAGAATAAAGTAAGCACAAATATGTTAACTCATGGCCATTATAGAAACACTAACATGAATGAATAACTTAAATAGGAAGAGAAAGTTGATAGACACAAACAAAAAGTTCATTCATTTTAGATAAGAAAGTACCATTATAGTGGAAAGAGAAATTAATATAAACTTCTTGATCCTAAAAATCCATAGGAATCAAGAAATAAAAGCTGACAAAGTAAAACAAGACAACAAAAGAAAAAAGCTTAGGTAGATGGATGTTTTGGGGAGATGCTCTTGAGAAGAATTTCCATCCTAACACTCTATACAACACTCTCTACAACATGAGAGTCCAACAACTGCTTAGTTAGGTCCTTTACTTCCGCATTCAAACTATGAACCCCTTTAGTGAGTATTGAGACCTTTTTCTTAAGTTTTGCATTTTTTATGCTGAGTGCTTTAGTAGTACCTGGTCCCTAAAAGGAGAGCTCCTGTTTCTTCATCTTCAATTTCAGGATCTTTGCATCCTTAGCAACCATATTAAATCTCATTTTCTTCATCCCCCTTCTTAAGTTTTCCTGAACAACCAACAATTCAGACACCTAGGACATGGTCCTTACTTTTCATTCAATATATTTATTTTCAATCAATGTAGTCAGACATGACATTTGTTTCACTATTCCAGGAGATCTTTTTCACAAACTACCCCAAAATGATCAAACACTCTATTTAGAAAGTATCCATAAGGCATTTCATATCTTTCTTCCTTCTTATGGATGACTTTGTAAATGTTTTGAATCATCAGGGCAGGCAGACTAATCAACTCAAACTTGTTGATCCACTCAATTACATATAGATATACAATAGAAGACATAGTTCTCTTTTTAAACCTGGGTAAGAAAACCTTGTTGACAAACACAAAAATCAGTTGGAATTCACTTTTAAGGAATTTCTTCCTCACTCCTGCAACAGAGGTTCCACCTACTTTAGAGGCATTTACTATGAATTCAGTTGAGGGTTGTTGATTTGACATAGTTCTCACACTAATAATAGGAGCATCTAGAATTTTGCCCAAAACTTCTTCATCTAACTTTATCTTCTTTCCTTGGACTAGAGCAGTCAAGGTCAACCCATCATCAGAGACCTTCACAGTGTAATAGAATTGCCTCACTTTTCCTTCATAGATAGAGAGAATTGGTTTCTCTAGGATGTGTAACCAACATTAGTGTCTCACATACTCTACCGTTTCCACCATTCCAAGTTCTTCAAAGATTCTGGAATCAAAGACCCTTCCAAACAACACCTTCCGAGTTTTAAGGATTTACTTTCTCTTATCTCTAGACACAAACTTCTATTCTTCACCCTTCCTTCTTCTTTTAGAATTATTGCTAGGTTCTTGTTTTATAACTTTTCTCTTTTTAGGACCAGGTCCCTCATAGAGTTTCCTTTTCTTTACTACAGTGTGTTTTTATTTTATCCCCGTAGGACTTATAGAATTTAAAGGGGAGGACTTGGTCCTTCCTTCATCACGAACTTCTTTCCTCTTTCTTTCTATTACAACAGCAACATCAGTATCAATCTCTTCATGACCTTCTCCAACAGTAAACACTTCTACATTCTCATCCTCAACCAGAATGAATTTCTTCAATCTCCTTCTCTTAATAGTTACTGACTTATTTGCTTTCATAGCATCCCCCAACAATTTCTTATTAGCGCCCCTAGTTGAGTAAGTTCTTGTGACTTTTACCCTAGTATCAACCACCTTTTCTTTACCCTTATTGCCTTTTTGTTTTTGCATCAACCACCTCAGAGAAAATTCTTCATCATCAATCTCATCCTTCTCACTTAGAGGTTGCATAAATTTCCTAGCACCAGTCTCATCAATCTTAAGAGATGAATTTCCTATTTTCTTACCACCACCTTACTCCTTTAAACCAAAATAACTCTCTCTAGGATCACGTAAAAGTAAGATAAGGTTCTTAGGAACCTAATCATCACCGTCTAACCCACTACTTGAAGGATTTGATTTTTTCATGGAATGCTCTTTATTAAATAGTTGGGAAAAAATAGGATTTGATTTTGAAGGGGTGGGAGTTCCAGGTTTATTTAGGGTTTCAGAGGGGTTAGTATTTTTCTGAGTCTTCTGAGGGGAGGGGATTTTTAGGGAACTCAATTTCAATGGAAGAACCAAAAGCTTGACTTTGGTCCACTGTTATGGCAGACTCAGATGGGGGTTCCAATGCTTTTGAAGTTACTTTCATGGTTGACTCATTAAAGGAACTATGAGTTTTAGGGAAGGGTGTAGAAGGTGGAATAGACTTAGTTTCTTAACGAGAGTTTAGAGAAAATTCCTTTTCAATCATGGACATTGATGGAACATGATTTCCTATGGAAGGATTTTTGACTGGATCAAAGGGTTTTGAGCACTTTATAAGGCTTTTGTAAGGCTTGAGTATGAAGGATTTTCAGCCATTTGAATCCTTTTTGAGATGAGAAAAATAAGAAGGCCGATTTTTAGAACACACTGCTCTAAAAGAGAAGGCTTGATAATAGATTTTGAAAATTAACTAGAAAAAGATTTGATTTTGTATTTAAGGGACAAATCGTTGCAATGTTAGAGACTTTAAGAGAATAGGACATGTCTGGTCCCAATAGGTGCAACTCTTTACATTTCTAGGGATTTGACAACTTTCAGACAGAGAAGGGAAAATACACGACCTTTTCATATAGGACTTTATGAAATTTTAAATTACATATTCATGGTCCTAACTGGTTGGACATGATCAGATCTCTTCCTTACTTGATTGAATCTTTTATATAATGTTTGTCTCATCTGTTCTCCTTCAAAGTAGTTCACCATGCATGTATACCTGCAAAGGTATGGTATTGAGTTAGATCAATAAGTATAGACTCCATCAAGGATACCTATTTCCTAATCCTAACCAATGGATAGAGGAAAACTGATCCATCAAGTAGGTCAATTCATTTTGATCAACCCCAACCTCAAGTTGTTCTTCATAAATTGCTCCTTGTAATGAGCCTTTATAAAGATATTAGCTATCTGATCTTTAGACTTATAGTATTTCATGCAAATAGCCCCCTTTTCAACATTGTCTTAAAAAATGATGCCTTATATGAATATGCCTTTTCCTTTTATGCTCCACTAGATTCTTAGCCATGTTTATAACACTTGTATTATAACACATCAGATGGATAGTGTTAGAAATAATATTAAAATCCTTCAGTTGCTATTTAATCCATAATAATTGAGCACCACAAGAAGCTGCAGCCATATATTCAGCTTTAGTAGTAGATAGTGCAACTGAGTTTTGTTTCTTAGAACCCCAAGAAATTAGAGAAGAACCAATAAAATGAGCCATTACTAAGGTGTTGTTTCTATCTACCACATATCTATCATAATCAGCATCAACATAACCTATTAAATCAAAACTATCTCCAGATGGATAGAACAGGACCAGGTCCCCAGTCCCTTTTAGATACTTAAGAATCCCTTTTGCATATTTCAAATGAGACTCTTTTCGACAAGCTTGAAATATGACGCACATTACCATACTAAATACAATACTGGTATGCTCGCAATAAGGATCCAATAATCTCTCTATACATGGTTTCATTTACCAAGAGACCATGTTCATCATTATCCATCTTTGAACTGGTCCAAATTGAAGTATCAATTAGCTTGGCATCTCTCATATTATATTTCTTTAGCATCCCCTTGATGTATTTTCTTGACAAATCATAGTCTCTTGAGAGGTTTGTTGAATTTGTAGGCCTAGGAAAAAGCTCAATTCACCTATCAAGCTTATTTCAAATTCATTTCCTATTAATTTTGCAAATTTTTGACATAAAGATTCAGAAGTAGCTCCAAAAATTAAGCTATCTACATATATTTGCACAATCAACAAGTTGCTACCTCTGGACTTTAGAAAAAGAGTATTGTTAATTTCTCTCTCTTAAAGCTATTTTCTAGAAGAAACTTTGGAAGTCTCTCATACCAAGCTCTAAGAGCTTGCTTCAATCCATAGAGAGATTTATCTAGTTTTAGCACATGATGTGGAAAGTCTACATCCTTAAAATCTGGAGGTTGTTTGACATAAACTTCTTTCTTTAAATTTCCATTTAAAAAGGCACTTTTGACATCCATTTGGAAGAGTTTGAATCCTATATAAGCAACAAAAGCAATAAGAATCCTGATAGATTCCATCCTTGCAATATGAGCAAATGTCTCATTATAGTCAATGCCTTTTGCTATATTATAACCTTGAACGACAAGTCTTGACTTGTTTTTGTTAGTAGTGCCATGTTCATCCTGCTTGTTTTTGTACACTTATTTTTTCCTAATAATTGTTTTGTTAATAGGCTGGGGACCAGGTGTTAGATTGTGCTCCTTTTAAATTGTTGAAGCTCTTCCTATATAGCATTTGTACAATCAATATCTTTTAGGGCTTATTTTATATTATTATGCACAATTTGTGACAAGAAAGCTATTAAAGCCATAAAATTTCTAGCTTAAGCTCTTGTTTGAATTCTAAATTCCAAATGTGATGTTATATTTTCAAGGGGGTAAGAGGATTTATGCTTCCAATTTGATGTTCTAGACCACATTCCATTAGGACCAAGTCCTTGGGGATTTTGACAAAAACATTCTTGATATTTCTCTTCTATAATTAGAGTCTGCAATTGAGATCCTAACTCACCATTACCTTCTTTATCCTTAATTGTGGCAGTCTGTCCTTGACCATCAGTTTCAGCTATACCATCCCTTTGAATAGGAATGATTTCTTCTATGTCAGAATCTTCATCTCTACTAGAATCTCTTTACTTTCCTGACTCATCAAAGACTACATGTACACTTTCTTCCACGCATAGAGTTTTTTGTTGAAAAATCTATATGCTTTGCTTGTTGAAGAGTAGCCTACAAATGCTACTTCATCAATTTTAAAGTCAAATTTCCCAATAGTAGACTACAAATGCTGCATCATCACTTTTAGAGTCAAATTTCCCAAGCTTATTCTTTCTATTATTTAGAACAAAATATTTGTATCCAAAGGGTCTGAAATAATCAAGATTAGGATTTTTTCTAAAAACAAGTTCATATGGAGTTTTGTTCAAGAGAGATCTGATTAGGAATCTATTAGTCACATAACAGGCAGTCTTGATAACTTTAACCCATAAGCTTTGTGGAAGGCCATCATCAATCAGCCTAATTCTAGAAATTTCTATGAGAATCCTGTTCTTTCTTTCAACCACTCCATTTTATTGAGGAGTTCTAGGAGTAGAAAAAGTATGAATGATTTGATTTCCAATACAAAATCTTACAACTTGGGAGTTTTCAAACTCAATTCTATGAGTAGATCTGAATCCAATAATTTTGCAGTTCAGCTTTACCTGAATTTGCTTGGAAAAGGCCACCATAACATCATATATTTTATCCTTAGCTCTTAAGAATATTATACAGGTGAATCTAGAATAATCATCCACAATAACAAACACATACCTCTTTCCACCTCTACTTAGGACTTTAACAGGTCCACATAAATCCATGTGCAGTAACTCAAGGGGTCTAGAGATGCTGACCTACTTCTTATGCTTAAAGAAAGATCTGGTTTGTTTTTCTTTGACACAAGCACTACTAACCTTGTTGTCTGAAAACTGCAGCTTTAGAATACTACAAACCAAGTCCTTTGAGATCAACTTATTCAGTAAGAAGGAACTTACATATCCTAATCTTCTTTGCCGAAGATCAATATTTTCACCTTGGACACTCACGTAAATCAATTCATAATCAACTACAGAGTTTATATAAGACATATACACATTCTTGCACCTTTTAGCTTTGAGAATGGCTTTCCCAGACTTCAAGTTTGACACAGTACATCTATCAGATAAGAACTTCACCTCATTTCCTTTGTCACAGATTTGAGATATGCTCAGAAGACTATACTTGAGACTATTCACATAATACACATCCTCTATCGCATGATTAAGAGACTTTCTAATCTTCCCAACACCATGAATGTAAACCTTTTTTTCCATTTCCAAATGAGACACCCACACCTTGAAGTCCTTGAGTGAGAGAAAACAGTCAGTCCTCGCAGTCATATGCTTAGAGCATCCACTATCCATGAGCTAATTTTGACTGCCTTCCCTTACTCCCACCTGTATACAAAGTTTATTTTTTAGATTTGGAAATCCACTTAAGTTTGAGTTCCCATAAAAGATAAAAGAGTAATTAAATCTTTCTTGGTCTAGCAAGGTAGTTTGTTCTTCTTTAAATTTTTCAAGGGGTTGAATCCCTTGGGATAAGATTGCTCTTGCTGAATGTATCTAGCACTGTTCATTATAACTTTAAGCCATTCTTAACAATCCCTCTTCAAGTGGCCATCCCTTCCACAGTGAGTATATAGAGGATTATTGACTTTGTTTTTAGCAATAGGAATATACTTTCCTTGAGAACCAAAATCATGAGTTCTATATTGATATCCAAGGCCTCTACCATTATTGATTCTCTGACTAGTTAGATTATCAAAGATCTGTGAAGATATGGTCCATTTTAGGGATTTATTAAGTTCTTCTTTTATGTAGACCAGGTCCTTTTCTAATTCTTTATTCTTATGAAGTGCAGTCATGAGATGCCTTTGAGAATCCTTCAATTTTTCTTCAAGATCAATTTTAAGATTTGAGGCTTCTCTTACCCTTACCATCAGAATTATCTATTTTTTTCAGTTGAAACACTAAAGTCTGATTTTTAGATTTAGTTTTAAGGACTATTTTTTTATTTCAGACAACTGAAGAGTTAAGGTAACTAATTCAAGATCTAGATTTTCTACTTTGTCTTTAAGAACACTTTTCTCTGCAGTCAGTTCAAACACAGAATCAATCAACACATTTTCAAGCTTCTTTATCTTCTTAGGGG
This sequence comes from Capsicum pubescens, assembly GCA_030864215.1. Classification (NCBI taxonomy): domain Eukaryota; kingdom Viridiplantae; phylum Streptophyta; class Magnoliopsida; order Solanales; family Solanaceae; genus Capsicum; species Capsicum pubescens. The sequence goes on along the minus strand of CM061545.1, from coordinate 202,566,203 downwards.
AATAATTATCTAAGTTTTCCTTAATGTCAGAAAGAGTTACCTCATTTTGTTCTTCATCATATGATTTTTCCATGACAGAAAATAAGGAACCATAGGTGATTTCACTATCTCCACTGCTAACATAGAGATATCTTCAGGCTTTTCATATTCATCAGATTCACTGGAAGTATCTCCCCAGACTGCTAAAGCCTATTTCACTACATAGTCAGCTATAACCTTTCTTCTTGACTTCTCTGGAACCTGGTACTTCTTCTTTTCTTTGTCACCACTTAACTTTAGATATTCTTAATACTCTATTTTGTGTAATGACGAATCTTTGATGAAATGCCCAGCTTTCCCACACTTGTGGTAGACTTCAACAGTACCTCCCTTTATGCTGCTGCTTCCTTTTCTTTAAAACTGACCACTTTTATTCATAGCTCTCACAATATTCTTAGCCAAATAAGAAACATCAGTGTCCTTCTCACTTAAATCATATTTTGAGTCTTTCAATACTAGAGACTTTTCCTTTTTACTATCCTTTTCTTGACCTTGTTGTTTCTTGAGTTCATGAGTCCTTAAATTTCCAATTAGTTCATCCATAGTAAGAGTCTTCAAGTTTCTTTCCTCAATAATAGCATCAACTTTGCTTTTCTAGGATTTTGAAAGAACTTCTAGGATTTTCCTTACTTGTTTATGCAGAGGAATAACCTTACCCAAATAGTGTAGCTCATTGGTGATTGAGGTAAACCTTATATGCATTTTTTAATGGTTTCTCCTTTATTCATGGAGAAAGCTTCACATTGAGTGGTTAACATGTCCATTTTGGACTCTTTCACATTTGCAGTACCTTTATGAGTTGTTCTCAGAAAATCTCAATTTTTTTGGTATCTTCACAAGCAAAAATTCGATTATACTCGTCAGGTCCTATTCCACACACACATATTTTTTTTGCCTTGATATTCTTTTTAATTTTCTTGTGATCTTCTTCATCATATTCTCTCTTGGTTTTGACAACCATTCTGGTTATGTCCCCTTCTTTGACTTCCCTAACTGACACATGAGGACCATCCAGTATCACATCATTTAGTTTAATGTCCTCAGCCAAAATAAAGTCATACATCCTGGTTTTCCACCACTCATAGTATTTCCCATTAAAGTAGAGTGGTCTAGTAGTAGATTGTCCTTCCTCCAGATTATGTGGAGTAGCCATGATCAAGAAATCACTCTAGGTATTAACCTTTTAGAGTGTTCTTGCTCTGATGGAAATTATTTAAACGTGAGGGTGCACCACCATTAAGGGACCAGGTCCTTGAGGTGAGGATAATAGCAATAAAATAGTAAACACACAAAAGCTTGCAGAAAATAAGAGAACACAAGGATTTACGTGGAAACCTTCTTGCTCAAGGGAGGAAAAACCATGTCTTGCCCTAACAAGCACTCAATATCCACTATAATCAAAACTCATTGATTACAGACTCCAATGAACTTAACTCTAAGTTCTTCAAGTTGTAATAGCTCAACTACAACTACCTCTTCATAGCTCAACCACTTAAAATTGATTAAATCTAATTGACACACCTTAGGTAACCCTACCTAAGAACTATACAACAATAAGAAAGCTTTACACTTATATGTTGAGTATATCGGTTACAAAGAAAGATTCAAGAACCCTTAACTAAAATAACAACAATTTAGAACAAAAGCTTTGAGAGTTTTTGCCACCACCAAGGATTTCACTAATTTGCAAAAACTATTGAGGGAGAAACATCTCTTTGAATTTATAGTAGTATAGAAATAAGGGTTGATTTTTGATTGGACTAGATGTCTAATCAGGTATGCTGTGCACAACATAGTTTGTTGCACTAGCAAACATAACTATGTAGAGATATAACAGTTGTACCAAGGTAAGATATGCAAGGGACCTGGTCCTCCAATATCAACTAGTCATCATCAAAATGTAAGACAACTATAGAAAATTAGGAGGAGAAAAAGGGGCGAAGTAGCCACTAGGTGCCGCTTAAATGGTCACCTTATCACTTAAGAGATAATTTCTTAAGTAACTCTAAGATCTCTTAAGAGATCTGTCATGTAACAACCCAATTTTCTGGAACCCAAATGTCATACGGTGCTTATGATATCAAAGGACCACAAGCTAACCCTCTACTAATATCTGTACCTGGACGCTGCATAATATAGATAATAAATGCAGAAACTGGCCGTAAGGTTCAAAACATCTAAAAATACTCAAAATTTAAAACTAAATACTGATATATCTGTCTGAAAAACCTCTAAACTGTCTGAGCTATGAAGTTGATGGGACATGTCCCCAACATACTCTGTCTACTAAAAATAAACAAAATCTGATGCAATAATGATAAAAGGATCATCCTTGAATAAAAAAGACTCACTGCTATGTCTACTGCTGCTGACTGGGTCTGACCTGCTAAGGGTACTCTGGATCTCGTGTCTCTGAACCTATGGTGTCAAATAAAACACCATAGCATAAATGTGTTAGTACGGGAATGTACCAAGTATGAAGATGAGGTAAAGCTAAATGCAAGGGCTTATGCATGAACAATTACTTAACTGAATAATCATGAGAGTACTGAATGAGAACATATTCATGAATGCACAAACCATAACTACAACCATCATGACTCTGAATTCTAAAACTCGGATACTGCATTACTGTTATCTGAACTCGCTACTAATACTGAGATACTGAACAACTTCATCATCTGATACCGATAACTGAGTATTGGAGTTGAGATCATTCTTATCTAGCGAGTGATCTCATAATCTGAGGATGCTGAAGCTGATTAACTAAATATACTCACGTCATTGACTGAATTTTGAGATTTCTACTCTCGACTGACTGCATCGGAGATCAAACCTCTCTAACGTATGATTTCAGAATCTACTATCAATGATAAGAAAAGATCATATCCAAATCTGACAACAAGAATACTCAATTGAATCTGAGAATGAGATCAAGCCTATCTGACGAGTGATCTCTAGATATGATAACAAGAATACTCAACTGAATTTGAGACTGAGATCAAGCCTATCTGATGGGTGATCTCTAGATCCGATAACAAGAGCACTCAACTGAATCTGAGACTGAGATCAAGCCTATCTAATGGGTGATCTCTAGATCTGATAATAAGAATACTCAACAGAATTTGAGACTGAGATCAAGCCTATCTGATGGGTGATCTCTAGATATGATAACAAGAATACTCAACTGAATCTAAGACTGAGATCAAGCCTATCTGACAGGTGATCTCTAAATCTGATAACAAAAATACTCAGCTGAATCTAAGACTGAGATCAAGCCTATCTGACGGGTGATCTCTAGATCTAATAACAGGAATACTCAACTGAATCTGAAATTGAGATCAAGCCTATCTGACAGGTGATCTCCAAATCTGATACTGAATAACTTTATATGAGACCAAGCCTATCTGACGGATGGTCCATGAATCAATGGAACTATATGAGTTCCTCATTGAGATAGATGACTGTATCTGATAGTCCTGATTTCCAAAGATTGATACTGAAACTGTAACTATGGGAAGTAGTCACTTAACCGACATGACCCGAATCTCAACTGGTGGGGTCCAACCTGTAACCCCAGCTGGAAGGGTATCAATACTATGCCATGGGTAAAGACCTCTCTGGTCAAGCCTATCTGATGGGTGACCCTCACAGGAAATCAAGCCTAAGGCATATAATAGTCAAGACTATCTGACGGGTGACCAACCTTTCCTGATGGGTGACTCCTGCATCCTGCACTGGCTATGCAGTTTTGGAGTTTAGGGATTTATCCTAATGACTCTGCCACTTTGATGGGGAGACGCCATCCCTACCCTCGCTCGGTGCTAGCTCATACTCTTAACTAAAAGACTCTAAACTGATTCTTAACTAAATACAAACTAAGCTTAATCTGAAACTGATCATATTTCTCGAATGGTTTGACTGAGTTAAACTGAATTCACTTGGTTTCGTATCTGACTGAATACGACAAAATCTCGTTATCTGACTGAATGACGCTAAGCTTTGAATAGAGTACTCGATTACTATAGAGGTCAGAACTGAACACTTGAATACTACTAGATCTGAGTTGGGTACAGAACTGAGGCTATATTACTAATGATACTAAGATTATGATGATTATAGAGATTACTGAGATTCCTTAAGTTCTACATCTGTTTGAGAATACAGAGTTCTAAACTCACTGAGTTCTGAGAATCATGGATTGACTGGAATTATCGTGAAAACTGACATGGGCTCTAGACAACAACTAAATTATCAGGTATAAATACCCCCAAGACTTAATAACATAAAAGTAAAACATAACCATTCTTGAATAATCATGACCAAGGACAATCATTCACCATCATAATCACTAAGGCATCACTTCAAGCATTTAGGAACCCTAAACATGTAATAGCACAGGGGGACATGCTAATAGATCATACTCCATTCAATAAGGTCTTGCATCAAACACTTGGCATGTATTAAAGTCTTAACATGTATCAAAGAGCACATAATTGGGGAATTTCATGCTATCATGTCACAATTCATTCACTAAGGCTTTTCAACAAACACTTGACATGCATGGGCTTGAACACAATTGGGGATTTCTAGTCAACATGCTATAATGGCTCTAATTCCTTCACATCAGCATTTTATCAAACATATGGGGAGCATGCTTTACTTATTCAACAATTTTCTTCACTTAATTGACATGAACATATCACTTAACAAGCAACTTGAAGAGGGTTTATCATGAACATCACATGAATATCACATACTAGGGTCAAATCTTGAAAACCTTGCAAACAAACATGAATCAAAACTCAATAATAGCATGAACATCAATTTCAACTCACATGAATCATAAAAATCCACAAACATAAGATCTTTGAATTTTAGAAAAGGGTTCTTGAGCTTCTTGGATGAAAAGGACCCAAGAATTAACATCTACATACCTTAGAGAAACTCTTTCTTGAAAGCTGTTGGAGAGATTCTTGATTTCTTGATTTCTCTTGACTTTTTCTTGAAGAAGAAAGAAGAGTTTTAATTTTGTACAAACCCTAGTTTTTGATGTTGAAGATGAGAAATGAAGTTGTGAGACTTGGTCGGATATAAATAGGGGCTGAAAAGAGTGGGAAAAAGATCAAAAAACCCTTTTAAAAACAAGTTAAAAATGCTGAACAGGGTCTGCGATGGTCGAAGTGACGATTCGTCGCTTAGTCTGACGGTCCATCGGATCATCGATCGCACAACAGTCAGAAAAAGAATACACTACCTCGATGCGATGGTATCAGTGAAGGTCCGTCGCAAACTCGACGGTCCGTCGGATTGTCCGTTGCACGTTGGCCCGGATGAGGCCACACTGTTTCAGCGCGACGGTCCCAGCGGCGATCCGTCATAGCCTCGATGGTCCCTCATCCTGGCCATCGAACTTGGGACTAAAAAGGGAGTCACTTCCTTGGTTGTGATGGGCTGGGCGACGGTCTGTCGTAAGCTCGACGGTCCGTCAGCTCGGCCGTTGCATCTGGGCGGTTTCGATTGTTTTTTGTAAAATGACCATAACTTTCCCGTCCGATGCTAGATTTTGACGAAATTGGTATCGATGGAAAGATTATTCAATTATCTACATGAAAAAAAGTTGATATTAGGGAAATTCTATATGGTTCAAAAATATTTCTCACTTGGGAAGACATATGTCAACCTTTTTGGACCGAATTTACGCTTCACTTGACATGCTCTAAGGCTCAGACTATGAGAGAAATTTGTGAGGTTTTACATTTCACCATGGGTCGGTTATCTCTTAAGAGACTCCCAGGATTCTTAAGAGATGCTCGCTTAAGCAGACACACCTTCGCTTAAGCGAACCTTGACCAAATAGTCCAGGTCACTTAAGTAATACTATGTCACATATGCAGAGACCACCTAAGAGGTTATATGATCCCTTAAGTGGTAGAATCAGTATCCTAATGCACCAAATTTCTTTTGAGTCTAAACGAACTCCAATCGGGTGCTCGAGATTCATTTGGAACCCCATGCCCGTATACAAAATATGCTACTATACCAAATTCAATGTTCCAAACTTAATGAAACCATCAAAACTTTCATTCAAGATTGTTTTGGCTAAGTATGGGTCCTACACCTATAGTTTAATTTTTTTACATAACTCGCCTAATAACCATAAACGAGTTTGGAAGCCTTGAGACCTAAACCAAGGGTTCCACTAACCTAAAGTCAATGTTCCAGAGTGGCTGGCATTGTCAGAATTATCATCAAAGCTCACTTCTAAGATTTTTCATCCAAGACCAGATCCTAAATAGTGAAAGCTCCAAAAAAGAGAAATGATCCTAAAACCCAAACTCACCATTCGATAGCCAAATCGACAGTTCCAAAAAGTCATAAATGACCTATATCTATTATGGAAAGGCTCAAAACGTTAGAAATGCATGAAAATCAAGGAAATGACCTGGATGGTCACTACACTAAGTACCTAGTAGAGTCTTGTAGATTTATGCGGAGACGTCTATATTCTATCTTTGGGAAGCTATAGGGCTTCCTTAGAAAATTCTATTCTTGACTCCTTATTATGTGTCTGTACTTCTATGAACCTCTAAGTTCTTTTTTTAACTCCACTCTTTCTTACTTAGATAGAACGAGGTTGTCTATAGATACAGATGTGACTTTTATACGTTTAGTTTGAGTTTCAGCTCCGTGTTATACTAGGGAATTAGCAATTTATATCAAGGATCTTTAGTGCCAGTCAGAGGTTCTGGGGCTATCACAGGATCCAACAGAGTTTGTGACTGCCTTAAATTTTTAGGATTTAGTGTTAGGGGTTCCTATCTATTTGTGGATATGTCATAGCCAGTGTTGGTACCCAATACATCGAGTGGTTCTCAGGTAAGAGTTAGGTTTATTGGTATTCAGTAGGGTTTATTATTAGTTTTGGAGTATGAAATTAGGTTTCTCAAGTGGGTCAGACATACTCTTATGTTATTTCTTACAGAGCATGTGATAGAGAATAAGTTTATCAGAGGATTGGCTTTACCACTCTATATGGCGATGTAGAATTTAATAGTACCTGTGTATTCTTTTCCTTAAGTTGTTGATCATATGAGGACCTAAGAGAAGGCATGTATTAAAGCATATGAAGGTGGCGGTAATAGGCTATGCCATCAGTATAGTGTTATTAGCATTTTATTTGGGAGTAGGGGTACTCTCAATAGGGATCGACATCACTTGCAGCCTTTTAGTTCTATATATGTAGAATCTTAGGATATAGGTTGCTCTAGGATTAGTTGTGGTGGTCATAGTAGGCAGAGTTTTGGTCAGAAATCATAAAGCATTCATTATAGAATTTTAGGCCGTGGCAGCCAGTCTGGGTAAGTAGGTACAGTATATTTGAGATTCCCAGGGGTATGTATACATTGTAGAGAGGTTGTTCATTAGACTAGGGAATGCCCCAATTATGAGTTGGTTGTTCAGATAAGGTTAGCACATGTTCGTCACCATTCTAAAGCTTCTAAGGTATGTCACGATTATGGGAAGGATGATCATTTTAGTAGAGAGTGTCCCAAATATCAGTTGGTAAGCCAGTTGGGAACAACTCATGTTTCTCACCAAGTTAGAGCTTTAGGGTTTTGTTATGATTTTAATGAGATGAATCATTAGTCATTTAGCGCGACCAAATCAGTCTCATATGGATTTGACACTTTGGTTAGAGGTACTTGGTGTTTCAGTTTGTAATTCAGGTGCTCATTTAAGGCTTAGAAGCGCTCAAATTCATACTCCTTCTAGCACATCAAGATTATGACTTTAATCTCCATTGATATAGGTGTGATCCAACTTATTATCTTTTACCTTCTATTTGAGTTGATTTAGGGTTTTCATACCAATCAGTGATATTATGCCTTGATGTTACTATATTGGTTAGTGTAGACTCTGTGTATATTTTTATACTTATATGGATACCCTCGTAGATGTTTTCTTTTAGTTGTGGATTGAGTGGATCAATATTATGATATCCTTGGGGTGTATCATTTGGATTAAAGTCCATTTCCTTTGGCATATTCGTCTACTTATGGTCCTAGGGTAGTACAAGTCATTGTTTTTTCATTTTATACCATATTCCATCTATATTATTGTTATTATTATTATCATCGTTTAGATACTAATTGATTTTTACTTAATAGATGGCCATACTAGCATTATCTAATTAGAATCATTTTTCTTGTGATTCTCATTTGTTGGTTTCAATGGCTAATTCAGTTGGGTGGTTTTCTCCTTTTTAGTAAGGTGAGATTGGTTGTTTTACTTATTTGTTAGCAAGGTCACATTGGTGGTTGAGAAGGAGTGAAGGTAGGTTGACCTTCCATGTTTTTGTTATAATTCTAGCTTGGGTTATCCTTTTATATAACCCCTTCTTAAGTTAGAGAATTGGGGAATTTGATATACTGATTTGCTTGCTTTATTTTTTGATAGTAATCTTGACCTTGGCATTGATGTTGAAATTGTTACACTGTTCTTCTGTAATGTGAGTCATGGTTTATTTGGGTTAAGGTTGGTTTAATAGGTGGATTCACAAATTTCTAGTTTTGGTAATTGATCCTTCTGATCTAACATGGTGGAATATTTCAATTTGATGATATGTGCTTATGTATTAGTTGTCAGTAAGAAAAATAGGTGTCTTTGGGAGTGAGTATTTGTTGACAAAAATGGAGTATTGGTATGAACAGATTCATGCAAAGGCTGTATTTTTTTGAGTTGCTCAAGTTTTGGCTACCATTAGTACTTTTTGCAGCTTTGGGGAGTTCTTGGTTATGCGTTGTTGTGTTATTGTGATGACCCTCCATATCATTTTCTACATTTCCACACATTTTTTTGTTTAGATCCTTTCTATATCTTCCCTAATTCATTTATGACTTGCTAGCGTTGAAAGTTCACTTACCGAGTAGTTCATTTATTTTTTAGAGTTAATTCTCTATTTTGAACTCTTCATTGGTAAGAATTGGCTATCAGGCATAAAGTTTAGATTAACAACCTTGTATGCCAATTTTGATAGTTACAGCAGCTTTGGAATGTTAATCTTAGGCTAGGGGGACCTTTGGTTTAGGTCCCAAGGCTTCCACACTTGTTTTTGGCTATTGATCAAAAATTGATAAAATGGACCATGGGTATGAGGCCCACTTTTTGTTGAAACAACCTTGGATGGAAATTTTCACTGCGCCATTGAGTCTAGAATGTCGAATTTGATAGAGTAGCATAGTTTGTTTACATTCATGGGATTTCGAATGAATCCCGAGGGGTCAGTGGAAACATAGAATTTTTTGCAAGTTTCAGTTGGTGCACTGATGTGCTATAGAAATATAGCACTTCCGACGCTTAAAATAAGGAAAATATGCAAGTTTCTGAGGTTGTTTTGTTAGATATGATGCATTTTGGGTCTGTTTTGCAAAAAACTAGATTTTGGATGTTAAGTTCGTGAAAAAGAGGAAAAAGTTATTTTTTTGGCTACTTATGTGATCAATAATGGGTGTTCATGACACTTTCCGAACTGTTCGTGATCAAAACATCTGCGGGAATTGAAGAAGAGCTGAAAAAGACTTCTGGCACCTACCTAGTTCAACATGCAGACAACATGTAGTACATATGGACCGCATATATGCAAATCATGTGTCAGAAGTCCAAAATCCCAAGAGCAGAGTTGCAAAAATTTTTGGTCTAAGCACATGCGGTCGCCACATGCGCCCAAGGCCAAGCCGCATGTGGAGACCACATGTGGTCACCTACCCTTTTTTTCTCCTATTTCGTTCGGACTTTGGTTTTAGGGTTTCCTCAAGTACTATAAATACCCCTTATGTGTTTTTAGTAGAAGTTACACACTCTTGATACTTACAAATATATTTTGATTTCGAGATTTGATTTTGGTCTTGTACTTCTTTTGTATTGAATTCAGTTGATTAATTTAGTTACAATTTTGGGTTTTTACTTGTGATTTTTGTGATTTCATCCTATGCTTTCAATCATGAATATTGTTGATTACTTTACAAGCATGAACAGCTAAAACCCTTAGCTAGGGTTGTGGAAACCCCGGTGGATTGACGAACTAGGGGAAGTGCTATTGTTGTTCTGAACCATTACCCATGCATGAATTGTATTATCTTCACTTTAATAGTTATATTAGCGGTTTCAAATGTTAGGATCATGCCTAGATTATTGCTACTTACTCCAAAAGAGTAGTAGTGACTAGGAAAAGATAACGACAACAGTAATGTGAGGTTTAACTGTCGATCCACACTACTAGGTATTATCTAAGTAAGATGGTTAGATTTCATATAATAACTAGAGACTCAAAAGGTAATAGTTAACTAGGATCAAGATAAGGATTAGTAAGGCAACATCCTGAGACTCAAAATATTAAGGGTGAAATCTGTCTGCTCATCCAAAAAACTGTAGATGGTACATAACTTATCGATTCTGCATGCAAGGTATAGGGTTAGTCCAACATAGCACGATAATCCTACGAAGTTTAGAAGCCAGGGGGAACACAATCCTTTTCACCTACGACTGATTATAACCAAAGTTGATATTTGCCACTAGTTCAATATTACTACTTAAAACCACCATCTACTTTTCTAGTTCTGCCGGTTGATTTAAACAACTGAGATCCACGATTCCACGTATTCCCTTGGTATTCAACCCTAACCTTTGTATGGTTACTATATTTGATAGTTATAGAATGACCCTCAAAGTGAAGGTGTATCTTGGGCGTTATCAAATTTTGGTGCCGTTGCCGGGGAATACGGTGTTGATTTGTGATTTGAAGTGGTTGCAGTTTTTGGGTTTTCTTTTTATTTTTGTTCTTAGTTGGGTATATGCCGGTGTATGCCTAGCACATGGAATAGGGGAAATCCCTTACTCTCATTGAATCAAAATCTAGAGAAGATCCTACAAACACCTAGTAGGATGATAGAATCGAAAAGAGATGATATTCCTAAAGGGGTTCGTGACGATTTGCCTCCCCTTCTTCCTCAAGGAGTTCAAGACATAGTTGGTCAATAGACTGGTGAGCTTTTAGCTTAATATTAAAATGAGAGAGGGTATTAGAAGAAGCTCGATGCATAGTTTGGGAGGCAGAGTTAGTTGAGTAGAGATAAGCAACATATCACCGAACAGTACTTGGTGGAAATCAAAATAGAGTTAGAGGAGGCCATCATCAAGTGATCCCACCATATCATTATGTGTAGCAATAAATTTAAGATGAAAAAAAATCATAGATACGTTGAGACAATAGAGACTTGAGCCATTATTCCTCTTATTTTCCCCCAGGCATCAAGTTTTCCATAACGAGTGCAATGATCTAGATCTTAAATCTGAAGGGTGTATTTGTGGATTTTCTTACAGATAATGCAAATATGCATCTTACCATTTTTATAGGGATCTATAGTTCATATACAAATCTAGGGGTGAATTATTAAGCACTTAGACTAAGGTTGTTCCCCTTCTCACTTACTGGAGAAACATCATTATAGTTAGGGGAATTGTCATAGGGATCTATCACTATGTGGAATGGAATGAGTTATGCAGACAATTCTTGAGTAGGTTCTTTCCTCCATCAAGGGTGTTGTATCTTAAGGATGAGATCTATAATTTTAGGCAGCTGCAGTCAGAATCTATATACGAGGCATGGTTTAGATTCAAGAAGAAGCTTAGCATGGTGCCCAGCTATTGAATCTCAGGGCCAAGCTTGTTGGAAATATTTTATAGAGCCTTGACTAATAGTTCTAGAGCCATGGAAGACACCATATATGGAGGAGCTTTTATGAGACTAATTTGGGAGGCAGCTTCAGAGATGCAAGATCAAATCTCACTTATTAACGGAGGATGGCAAACTTGGGAGGCTGAGAGGGGATCTGTCATATATGATATTAGTGCCTCCTACGACCAGAAAGTAGCTGGTGATTTAGTAGCTCAAGAGATTGTGCTGTTAAGAAATGATCTTGGGATACTGGCACAGAAGTTTGAAGTAACAAGTGTCAAGAAAGTGAACGCAGTAGGAGAACAAGGTTTAGCTTCCAAAGCTTACGAGTTAGAATTAGGGGAGGAAGCAAACTATCTAGATCATTAGTTAGCTAGTTTTCGAGCCCAAGGGCAAGGGAACCAAGGTTGGAAGTATTATGAAAGATATAAAAACTATAGTAGGGAGCGAGATAGTGACTGGAGGAAGAAGGATGATTATAGAGAGAAGAAAGATCGTTATATTCCACCTGGCACAAAAGATATAGCATCAAGAATGAAAGAGATGTTGACTAAGCTGGTAAAGGGTCAAGAAAATTAGGAGATCAACCTTAAGGAGATTAAGGCCAACATTTCAGGATTGACCCAGATGATTGAATCCCATGCAACTGCTATCAAGTAGTTGGAGCAGCAGTTTGGGCAGATGTCAACAACTCTAAACCAAAGGCAGCCATGTACCCTTCCGAGCAACATTGTGAAAAATCTAAAAAACAACGGTCATGTTCTTGCCATTATCATAAGGAGTGGTATGATTACTATGGATCCCCCACTACCTATTGCAGAAGCACCAAGGCATGATTAGACACCTATTGTGGAGTCAGGAAAGGCAACATATGGTGATGATATAGTTGGTAAGCAAAAGGGTAAGAGGCTGGTTATTGAGAATGAAATAAGACAAATTCTGAAACCACCCCACCTTTTCCTCAGCGACTAAACCAGAAAAGATAGGAAGGAAAATTCAAGTGATTCATTAAGATTCTCAAAGAATTAAGCCTGAATATTCCTCTTCTTAAGGAATTGGAGCAGATGCCTGGTTATGCTAGGTTTATGAAGTAATTGGTCACAAATAAGAAAGGAGCTACGATTAAGGATGTTGATGGTTTGCACCACTGTAATGCAGTCACTACTAGGTCTATGTCTCAGAAAAAGGGTGACCCTAGAGTATTCACTATACCATATACTATTGGGTCATCCCGATTTGCTAGAGCCTTATGTGACCTTAGAGCCAACATAAATTTGATGTCGCTGGTTGTGTTCAAGAAATTAGGTTTGAACCTTCCTGAAACGACTTCAGTACGACTATTGATGGCTGACTGTATAGTAAAGAGACCTTTGGGCATTTTGTTTGATATGATTGTGAGAGTTGATAACTTCATATTTTCAGATGAATTTGTCATTCTGGTCTATGAGGTTGGCACCGAGATGCCTATTATATTTGGGAAAACATTTATGGTCATAGGTAGAGAAATGGTTGACATGGAAAAAGGACAGATAAAATTCAAAGTCAATGGTGAGGAGAACACATTTAACATCCGAAGATCAATGAAGCAACCAACTGACATGAGGATGGTGTCGGTGATTAATTGTGTTGATGACCCTAGAGGATACTCTTATGGGTACCTTGATGAATTCTGAGTAATCAAGGTACCCGCATCATGTCGCAAAATTAAATCAAGCGGTGCATGGGAGGAAACCTATGGGCTTGTTGGTGAAGTCTGAGTAACAACACATCCATGTCATGCCGCGACGTTAAATCAAGCGCTGGGTGGGAGGCACCCCACTATTTTAGTGTTCAATTTTTGTTGTTTTTATTTTGTAGGTTTTTAGCTCATGGACTTACTCGGAATGGTAAAATTATTACGTTCATTAGTTTTTAGGTAAGGGGACTTTGTGACCAACCCATCATGGTCATAAGTCCCACACAGGCCAGGTAAGTTGAGTAATAATTGAAAAGATGAATTTTTGAGGATGAGAATGGAAAGTTGTGGACTTTGGCATAAAATCATAATTTTGGGACCATAAACGTAAGTTAAGGGACCATAAGTAGCTGGAAAAATATAAAAATACCAAGTCCAAAATACAGGAAAGAGGGCCAAAATTTTTGGCTCACATGCGCCCTGCATATGCTGGCCGTATGTGGCACATGCGCCCTATGGATGGCCGCATGTGGCAGGCGCATGTGGGTGCCGTAGATAGGTCACTTGTGGGACCAAATTTTAATTAAAATTTTGGGTCCACCAATGCAAAATTAAGACCTAAACAACCCCCATCCTTATTTAAACATCTGTAGCCTCATTCTAACTCATTCAAATCCTCAAAACTTCACTTTTCTCTTTAAATTCAAACTTTTCTCTTAAATCATAAACTAAACCCACACTAAAATAAAGGCCAAATTGAAACTTTTTTGAAGTACCAACTTGTCCCAGCATAATAAAAACAAGTTCCAACTTGGGTTTTGCTCGATTTCTTCATTGTTCACTTTTGAATTTTCTTAAAAGAGGTGACTTTCTCGAATACTAATCATTATTTATTGATTTATTTATTAAATAAACAAGTTGATATATATATTTCCATGAAAAATAAATAGAATCTATCATGCTTGTATGTAAGAGCCTTGAAGTAGCCTATAATCTTGATGTAGGGCCTTGTTTTGAATTAAATTCTAAGGTTAGGCCCCAATCAAAAGTTGAACTTGAATAAGTTGAGTAATCCCAAAGGTTGAGCATGTTGGTTTGCTTTGAAAATCATGATTCTTGACATATATGTTCACATTAGACTTGTTGGGACTTCAAATAAGTTGAAAATTGAGGAAAAATTCAAACTTTTTGAATTTTGAGTTTTTCTTCAACTTTTGCAATCCCTCATTTTTGTTGGGAGCTAACGACTAGTTTTTTAGGTACACATGGCACCAAAATCTACTAAGAAGAAGAAATTTAAGACATTGATGAGACGGGATGAGTCTCCCAAGCCTAATGGTTTGGTGGTGGAGTACCCAATATAACGACTTAGAGATGCTGCAAATAGGGTGACATATAGAGTTACTAGAGGCCAATTGCACTTGGTAGCTGAAACTATTATATTGGGAGCTATGGGATAGATGCTACCAGAGCAGTCACAGTGAGGAATACTGCCAGCTTTTCTTAGCCTAGGTCTCAGGATGAGGCTACTCAGATTATCCAAATTGCACAGGCATGTGTAGCCAAACCAAGGATGAAGTTAGAGCGGAGATCACCTCTATATTATTCTCTGCTGAGTTATCATGATGATGATGGTGTAGAAGATTCTGAGTTAGATAAATATGATGTAGCTCAGGAACCCCAGTCTGAGGAGGGATCCCATGATTCATCTGAGGATAGAGTAGGAGGAGTCATCAGTGGTGCCCTAGTTTGAGGAGGGTACCGTTGTTCATGCACAATAGTCAGATGTACCCCAATATAAAGAGGATACAAATAAGGATTCCCATGAGATGACCGTTCTAGATGAGGTCACACCAGTACAGCAGGGGCAGAGTCCTGTACCCACACATGCCTCGGAGTCACCTCCTGAGGAGGAAAATTTAAGGTGGTGTGTTGAGGGGATGTAAGAGATATTTGGTACGAACAATCATATTTTGGAGGCTCGCAGGCCCAAGAGGCTTATTTATGATGAGTGCAAGATTGATCTATCTAGGCTTTGCAGAGTACCACAGTTACAGGCTTTCTTTGATCATTACCAGTTAGAGTGGATGACTAGAGCACTTGATTCTTACATCCCGACTATGGTACGTGAATTTTATGCATTATACCATGGTACAATAGTTCATACTTTATGCAGATTTCTAGTCCTGATAAAACACATGGAGAAGCCACTATTTGATGAGACCCTTGTGAGAGGGGTCAGGGTTGATCTTTTAGTAGAAACTATCCGCCATGTCATTTTTGGTCCAAAATATATCACTCTCACATCCATAATAGAGTATGACTACAGACTGAGAGTTGCACATGATAGACATATTATGCGGAAAGTTGAGCATAGATGACCGAGAGTTGAGATGGCTAGGTGGATAGCCAACTATATATCACCTTTGGGTGATGAGACCCTATGGATTAAGGGTCATGGTGTGTTAAAGAAGGGTCCATTAACATTTGATGTCAAGTTTTGGTGGTTGCTCAGCTGATATTGACTATTCCTTACTATTTTAGATAATGTGTTGACTTGGAAAGGAGAAGCCTCGGTTGATAGTTTGATGGACGGATATGCTATTGATTTTTCAGCCATCCTCCGGTATGAGATCCATGATAGGTCATCTGGGGAGACAATGAATTTGCCATTCCCTTTCCTGATTCAGAGGTTATGTGATAAGGTCGATGTACCTGAGATACCGGGAGTAGATAAGAGGGTATGTATGATATCCACTTCCCAAACAAAGAGTATGAAGGATCTAGCACATTCAAGCCTTCCCAGTAGATCTAGTGAGCCAGCCAAAGTACCTTGGGCCCAGACTGAGGGTACATCAGTTTCCACAGAGCCTGGTGATGTACATAGAAGTGATGTGGGAGTTAGTGTTGATCTTGAGATAGGGAGTAAAGAGAGGCCCCATATGGAGTACTCAGGGCGAGGGGACACCAGCCACTTCTTCATCAACCCTGATTTCAATCTCAAAGCTGGTTGGAGTATCTTTAGAGCCTACTCGCCCATCCACTACAACTCCTGCTACATGTATGATTACTATATTTTGAGAGTTCTTACAAAGCTTAGTGGATAGTCATAGGGCCACTGATGCTCGATTGTAAGTTGTTGAGACCAAGATGACTACACTATACGAGCAGATGCGTTCAGGGGTTCAAACTAGATTCGAGATGGCAGAGGCTAGATGGGAGGCCGCATAGAGAGTTGCCTTGCCTGAGCTATGTGTGGATTTACAGAAACTTCTTAATGAGTTTGAGAGATGGGTTACAACTCATATTATAGAGATAGGGGTGCTGAATCTTGCCCAGATGAGAGTGGAGATGGATATATTTTGACTAGAGATATGCTTTCTCATAGAGATCCATGTAGCAACCAATCTCCAGTCATACCCCCAGTGGTCCAGATATTACCTCTGCACATACCTAGATATTTTGATATCTTTATGGAGGATGATGATGAGGTCCCGATAGTTGGGGCCAAGGGACCACATATGAGACTTGTAGGATCTTGATATGCCATATGACTAGGCTATTAAAAAGGCCAGACATTATTTGATGGATACTGTAGTTGTTAAGAGGTAGAGGCATGCAGTGATAGCAGTGGATGCATCTTCTAGTAGTGCACCACTGCCTTTATCGGCTGATATGCTCCCATCTGGGGATCTCATGACACGGACGCCTAGTTCATCCTACGTATGTCCTCATTCCTTTTGTTTTATATTATTTTCACACATTGGGGACAATGAACAGTTTTTAGTTGGGGGTCTGGTATACCATAATCGCCATGAATTTTGGTTGCCCTGCTTCTTTTCCTATCAGCCATGGTATAGTTGAAAAACTGACATGTCTAGGTTAAAGTTTGTGTTGTATTATGTTTTTCTCTGTATTGTATTGTGTTTTTGTGTAATTAGAAGATTTTTAAGTATTTAGGGAAGTTGTCATTATTTTTATTGATTTTTGAGAAAAATATTACCTCTCCAAACATGTGTTTTAGAACTGTGTGAATGTATATATGTGTGAACATTGCGGATCTTCTGGCATTAGGATAAGGGACATGATAATTACTTGCTAAGAATTGCATGAACCGGCTAGGTAATAGATTGTGATAATGACTCTATGTTGTGTGTGTGAGATGCTACTTAGTTCTCTTTATGTGTTGAATTTAGAACTTGCCTGGTTAGTTTTACCTACGTTGTAGGATAGTTGGTTAGGAAAGGATCATAGGCCATTTTTCATTTTAGTCCACTTTTAGCCTAAATGACCTTCCCTACGTGAAATACTATTCCTTGATCCCTATTTGAACCTTATAGCCTATTTTTCTTGTTTCACCTATTTACCTTCCCATTTGTATTACAATGAACCTATTTTGGCCCTGGTCCTCCTTGGACATTATGCACCTCAACTCAGGCAAAATGACTAAGTTAAGGATGGCTATCATAGGGGTGCGTAGTGTAAAGTGGGTATGTAGAAACGTAAAATAAGAGAAAAAGTTAGTAGGGCTAGGTGTGGAACAAAAAGAAAAAGAAAAAAAAAGAAAAAAATTATGAAAAAAGTGAAAAAGAAAGAATAAAAGACCACACCTAACTTGAATGTACAATAAAGAATTAAAAAGGGAAAAATAAGGGCGAAATAAAAAAGAAATTAGCTAATAAGTGAGACCCTAAGATTAGTGTAGTGCCAAGGAGGCTTAGTGACTTGATATGTCCATATGTACCATACCAGCCCCGAATCCTACATTACAAGTTGAGTAAAGTCCTATAGTGATCCTAACTTGACTATTTGAAAACTAAGGTTAAAAAAATAAGGGCAAGCCTATGGTATTTAATGCACATTGATTGTAACTTCTCTTTTGAGTGTGAGTGTCTCTTGACTATACCTGTATTGACATTCATTATTTCATATGAGTTAGTGAGACTTTTTGTTGTGAGGACACAAGAGCCATATTGCTAGTTGTCTATGTGTTTGGGTAGTGTAACTTGTACATATACATGGTTGTTTGTTGCTACTATAATGCCATACCATGATCCCATTGTGACATATTATTGTGCTTCATGTTTATAAACAGTTGGTTTTGAAAAATTGAGATAGGAAGGGGTGTTGTGATTTGAGCTTAAAGTGTTGATTGACTGCCTTGAATAGCTTAGATTCTCCTAATTAAGCATCGTGTCTTATTTTGATTTGTTTCCTGAGGACATGCAAATGTTCTAAGTTGAGGGTGTTGATGTGCTATAGAAATATAGCACTTTCAATGCTTAAAATGAAGAAAATATGCAAGTTTTTGAGGTTGTTTTGTTATATATGATGCATTTTGTGTATGTTTTCCAAAAACTAGATTTTGGATGCTAAGTTCATGAAAAAGAGGAAAAAAGGCATTTTGGCTACTTATGTGATCAATAATAGGTGTTCGTGACACTTTTTGGATTGTTCATGACTAAAACATGTGCGGGAATTGAAGAAGAGCTAAAAAAAGACTTCCGGCACATACCTTGGTCAACATACAGACCATATGTAGTACATGTGGACCGCATGTGTTAGAAGTCCAAAATCCCAAGAGTAGAGTTGCAGGAATTTTTGGTCTGAGCATATGCGGTCACCATATGCGCCCAGCCTCAGACCGCATATAACACATGCGCCCAAGGCCAGGCCGTATGTGAAGACCACATGCAGTCACCAACCCTTTCTCCTATTTTGTTTGGACTTTGGTTTTAGGGTTTTCTCATGTACTATAAATACCCCTTATGTGTTTTTAGTAGAAGTTATGCACTCTTGATACTTACAAACATATATTGATTTTGAGATTCAATTTTGGTCTTGGAATTCTCTTGTATTGATTTCAGCTGATTAATTCAGTTATACTTTTGGGTTTTTACTTATGATTATTGTGATTTCATCTTATGCTTCCAATCATGAATGCTGTTGATTACTTCACAATCATGAGCATCTAAAAACCCTTAGTTAGGGTTGTGGAAACCCTAGCGGATTGATGAAGTAGGGAAAGTGCTATTATTGTTCTAAATCGATACCTATGCATGCATTGTATTATCATCACTTTAATAGTTATCTTAGCCAGTTGCAAATGTTAGGATCCCGCCGAGATTATTGCTACTTACTCTAAAAGTGGAGTAGTGACTAGGAAAAGATAACGACAACAGTAAGTTGAGGTTTAACTATTGATCCAAGCTACTAGGTATTATCTAAGTAAGATGGTTAGCTTTTATCTAATGACTAAAGATTCAAAAGTTAATAGTTAATTGGGATCAAGATAAGGGTTAGTAAGGAGACATCCTGAGACTCAAAAGTTAAAGGTTGAAATCTGTCTACTCGTCTAAAAGATTGTAGATGGTACATAACTTATCAATTCTGCATGCAAGGTATCGAGTTGGTCCAATATAGCTCAATGAGTCTATGTAGTTGGAAAGCCAGGGGGAACATAATCCTAGTGTTCAACTATGACTGATTACAACCAAAGTTGATATTTTCCACTAGTTCGATATTGCTACTCCCCCTATTTACTTTTCCACTTCTTCCCATTGATTTCAATAACTGAGAGCCATGATTCCATATATTTCCTTGGGATTCGACCCCAACATTTGTTGGTTACTATATTTGACAGCGACCACATAACTTTTAAAGTGAAAGTGTAGCTTGGGCATTATCATGCACTCAGCTGGTGCATCCGCTAAAAAAGCCCTTTATGTGATGTGCTTTAGCGAAGACAACTTAAGCAGCCGGCCGGTTTCTTTAGTGACCCTATCTTGACCAAAAAGATGCTTTAGCAGTTGTCTGACCGCTAAAGTGGATGATGCTTTAGCAGTAGCTTATCCACTTTAGTGGTATGCCAGGCCATAACGGATATCGCTTTAGCAGTTATCACTTTAGCGGTATTTGGTGCTTTAGTGGTGACCACTTAAGAGGTCAAGTGGCTGCTTAAACTGCACCTGGGAGGCAATTAAATGCTCTAATTGCTTGATTTTCTTCCCTTTTCCCACAAGCCCAAGAGATAAAAAGACTTAAAGAGTGAGGAAACTTAGGAGACTGACTATTGATATATTTTGGGGTGTTTGTGAGCTTGGGTTACTCGTTTCTCCATCAAAATCTTGGTATGTTTTTGTAAAGTTCATTGTTAATTCCTTAATTTACTTTCGAAATCCCTAGATTTTGTTGGGTTGATTTTAGCAGTGTTGAGCTTGGAATTTACCTATTCTTGAGGGTAAATATTTCTTGAGAATAGAAGGACAAGTTGACGATTTTGAAAGTGTAATTCTGCAAGTGAGCCCCACATGGGTTTTTACGTGATTTTGGGCTCGGAGCATAAAAATACAATATGGGTATTGTTCTCGTATTGATGATTAGATTACCTTTTTGATAGCTTGGCATCGAGTGGAAGCTTCTCAAAAGTGGAAATCATTGATATAATAGACTTCTCTAGCCTTTCTTCGGTGTCTAGGTAGGCTAAGATTATCTTTCTCATAAATTGGGATAAATTGTAGTATATTTATGATAATGTGCTAGATGTGGGTCAGAAATTAGGACTTGGAGTTATATTTAATGTGAATTTGGATTATTTAGATGATTAGAGGCCATAATTAGTCATGATTGACTTAGCTACTCATTCTTTAGGTAGACTTGCTATCCTGGGACTAAAATTTGGCTTATTTAATAACTGGTAGTGAAATTAGATGCATTAGCATAGTTTGGGTTAAAATTTGCCTTAGAATGAATTTCAGGGATTAGAATTGGGCCCCTCCAGCCCACCTTAGGCCAAACTACTATTAGCTCCTTATAGACTTTATGAACGTGCTACATTATCTAAAATTATATTCTAGAGATTGAGGAGGCTTATATACATAATGACTTATGCTATATTGACACTTGGGATATGATAGTAGTTTTGGTTCCAGTTCAATAATTTATGATATTAAGACTGGTTTGATTCCAACATTATCCATGATATGAGTTTTGATTCAAGTCTGGTAAATGATGATATGAGTTTCAGTTCAAGTCTGGCAAATGCTGATATGAGTTTTGGTTCAAGTCCAATAAATGATGATATGGATTTTGGTTAAAGTCTGACAAATGATGATATAAGTTTTGATTCCAGTTTGGCAATGAGGTGCTGATTATGACAGTTATGAAATTGGTTCGAGTCCAGTATTCACAATATAAAAGATTCCAGGGTTATGATTATTGCATATGGTTAATTTGTATAATTTTGATTATTATTTCTCATTGATTGCACCCTCTGGGATTATGGGGTCCGGTATTGGATTATTTTCTTTATTGCACTTTATGGCATATAGGGCCAGTATGTAGAGATAGTTATGTTTTTCTTTATCATTATTATTTTTGTTATTTGTTTATAGTATTTGGAGTATTATTTAAGGTTTGCCCGCTTACCTTGACTTAGCATATTTATCTCATATTTATTATATTTATATTATGATTTAGCTCAGTCGGATCATCCTACTGAGTACCGTGGCTTGGTTACTCATACTACACTTCTGTACCAATTTGATGTAGATCCAAGTACTAGTTGTTGCTGAGATTTGTGTTGGTCAATGTTCGGAGATAGGGTTAGCTCTTAGAGCTGTAGTTGACCTTTTATCCCTTTTCTATTTTTGAGACTATTATCTATTGACTTGATATTATTTGTACTCTTTCAGATTAAATGCTCTTGTACCAACACTACTAGGTGATGGGATGTAATTATTGATCTTATTTCTCTTCTATTATAATATTATTACCTGATTTATTACTTGTGAGTCTTTTACTTGCATATTTCTGGCATTTATCCCATTTTCCAACTAAATTAGCTTATTTCTTATACCTTTAAGCAACAGTTTGGCTTACCTATTAGTGGGATGAAGTAGGTGCCATCATGACTCAGAAATCAAATCCTGACAAATTGGTATCAAACACTAGATTAATTAGTATTATTGGTACAAGAGCAAGTGTCTAGTAGAATCTCGTGGATCGGAACGATGACGTCTATTTCTTGTCTTTGAGAGGCTATAGGACATTCTTGAGAGATATTCACTTCTTTCACTCACTTCATACTAAGAGTATGAGTTGGTTTCTAAAGATTTATTTGGTTTTACTCTTTTGCAGATGGCTAGGATGCATGTTACTGCTACACAAGACAAGGACCCCAATTCTGCGACTAGGGATCTTACCAGAGTACATGGATGACCTATAGTTCAAGGAAAGCTGAGAGATATAGCCCGAGCCAGAGGCCAAGATAGGGAGCCTTCACCAGATCTTATTTCTGCTCCTGCAATAGAGATTCCTCCACCCATCTAGTAGTGGGCCAAGGTCCAGCGCATGCTTTCTTCATCACTGCTTAAGGATGTTATGGTTTATCTCTTGGGGTTAGTTGGTGGTGCACCATCTGATGGTGCACAACCAACAGACTAAAGTTGAAGTTAGGCACAGAAGATATTGGATAGATTCTTGAGATTTACTCCACTTAGGTTTTCTGGTGCACCGGGTGAGGATGCTTATGAGTTTTTAGTTTATTGTGAATATAAGCTTCGTAATTTAGGCTTAGTTGAGGCATGAGGTGTGGACTACACTGCTTTTGAAATTGGATTTCATAGCTCGACATTGGTGGAGAGGTTACTTTGATTCCAGGATAGCTGGATCTCCTCTTTTGACATGAACTCAATTCTCTGAGGTCTTCTAAGAGAAGTACATTCCTTGTAGCCTTAGAGATCATGTAAGGGACCAATTCTCGATATTGGAGTAGGGATCCATGGCAGTTGTAGAGTATGAGGCTTGATATTATAAGTTTGATAGGTATGCTACATCTATCTTGTCGACCAAGTACGATTGGGTTTGGTGTTTTATTTGAGGATTAAGACTTCTTCTTTGCATTGCTACACAGATTTTGGTTGCTACTGGAAAGTATTTTGTAGAGGTTTTTGATCATCTTTATATTATAGAGGAAATGCATCGCGAGGTCAAATGCGGCAGTGATAAAAGGCCAAATATCAAGGAAATTTTAGTGGGAGCTAGAGTAGCTCACAGTTTAGAGGTAGTGGTTCTCAGAGTAGGTACCCTCCATGTTAGCCTTATCAGCATTAGGGTTAGCCTTGTAAGCTCGTTCATGCAATACTTTAGATTACTAATGGAGGCCAGTCTAGCTACATTGATTATCCTGGCCATAGTAGTGGTTAGTCTCTGAGACGTTAATCTTCCTGGTATTTTAGCCGAGGTGGTTATTTTAGGACAGCTGGATCTTTGAGATATGGTACAGGGCCTGGGGCTTGTTATGATTGTGGGGCCTTTGGCCACTTCTCTGGAGAGTGTCTCAGGCATGGAGCGGTGGTTCCTTCAGTTAGAGTATTTTGCCGATTAGGGCAGTATAACCCCCAGCTAAAGGTAGTATGCATGTTGCCAAGGTGTTCCCCATGATGCTCGTGGAGTTCCTTAGGTAGGTCAGATAGGATATCAATTCGGAGCCTAACCAGGTGGCGGGCGTGGTCAGTTGTATGTCATACCTGGTTGTCACACCCCAAATCTGGGACTGACCGTGATGGGTATCTCAAGTCCACCATAGACCAGAGACCACCCCCTTTTGCCTAACCCAAAAGAACCCAATGCACTAGAAGCTAATTGAATTCTGAACATATAACAAGATAGCAAAATCAATAACTTAAAGGAAATCTAAGAATGTCAACAACTACCAGCCAATAACCAACTACCAATAACTGATAGCCATACCCCAAGTCCATAATAATCCATAAAGCCTTCTATCAACCAAAATCAATCAAGTCGCGACATACCCACAACGATAGAAAAAAAACAAGTCCAAAACAAAGTCTATGACATAAGGAAAAAAACCCATTAAATGAAGCTCTTTCGGAGGATGGAAGCTCACCACTTCAAGTCTACTCACGATCAACCCAAAAGTCACCTAATCATTACGTAGAAAAAGTAGGAGTATCTCCGAACCCTACATCGCGTGGGGATGCAGCATTCAATAACGGTTAGCGGGTTGAGCACTAGCATGTAACTCAAGGATAAAAGGATAAAGTAATGCATGAATCAATAATTCAAAACCAGTCAAAATCCAAATGCACACAAACATATACATATACATTATATATAACGTGTCGAGGTAGGGAACAAGTTTTAACAAGCACTTTAAAATATTAAACTGGGTTGTGTAGCATAACCATCATAATAAAGCACCCACGGGCTATATGGATCCAACTCTCCCCAACTGAAAGGGCCTTAGAGCGTATAGCCGCATGAACCCACGAATAATCATATTTACATATGCACCATAAGGGACTCAAACCTCCCGACATACATCAAAGGTGATTTACTCACCTAGTTATTTAACATAGGAGACTCAAACTACCTAATCATATAATAAGGGGATTTAAACCACCCGGTCATTTAGACCCCCGTGTCGGCAACTACAGTTTCCAGTATTGGTCCCTCGAGAACTCTATTTTTAGGGCCCGACTACACAACCCTCCTTTAAGCCCAATTAAAACATTTAGCACACATTCCCATTAATTGAACCAATTCATTCATTAAGGCATCCCATTGGTTTCATCATATCAACCTCACTTGCAAGTTAACATTATAATGCCATGACAATTAACCATTCACATGGGGAAATTCAGAAGCCCTCTAGGTTAAATTATTCATTAATATAGGGATTCCACAAACCCAAAGGTTCAATAAAATCAATCTGTGCTTTATTAACCTTTTATGCCAATGCATTAGTATAGGAGAGCAAGGAAAACCATGTGATAAAACCATATTCAATATCAATTTCAGATTTTGGATTGAGGGAACACAATTTCCAAAGCCATATGTTAGGCAAAATCATCAAATTAGGGAAAACCATGACCCTTTTGTTTATTCAACATGCCCATGCACCCCACAAGTTCAAAACCATTTATAAATCTTATACAATGCATAATAATTCATGGGAGAACAATTTAAGAATCAATCATGCCAAAATCCTAAACCCATATCAAAACCCATGTTCAAATCCACATAGAAAACCATATAATTTCATGTTTTAAGTAAAACAAGTTTGAGGGTAGAGTCAAACGCCTAAAATATTAAGAGTTATGGAGAGAATTCAACCCTTAAAGCTTTAGATGACCAAGTATGAGAAACCTTAGCTTGTTTTACCTTAGGGATTTAAGAGAATTTAAGAGAATGTTTTTGATGTGTTATGGATGAGAATGAAGTCCAAATTATCTTTTAAGGTTGTGGGTTATGTTTAGGAAAGGAGGTAAATGTGCAAAATGCCTTTAGTAAAAAGACTGGAAATATTTGCCCAGTCGCTACGGGTGACCATACGACTCATACGGTCACCCTACGACTCATGACCTCTAGTCGTAGGTTGGACCGTACCCATGGTCACCCGCACTGGTCTGGTTACGACTGAGTCATATGACTCATCAAGTGACGCTATGACTCGTAGGGTCCTAGTTGTAGTTAAGACTGAATCCTTTGGGTAACACTGTGGTCACCCATGATTGGTACTTTACGATTCATATAGAGTCTTTACGACTCGTGACCTCAAGTCGTCACCGAGGCAGTAACTCGGGCAAAACTCACTGGACCCCCTATGATTTGGATCCTATGACCCGTCAAGAAACCTTACGACTCATATGGAGAGTTGTAGTTTGGAAAATGAGTTCAAACTCAAAATTTTCTAGGGTCGAAAATTCGGGTTGTCACATTCCCCACTTAGATCATTCATCCTCGAATAATGAGACAAGGAATTCATTAGCATAATTTGACACCGAAACATAACCATGCTAACCTTTAACAAAGACCAAAAAATAAAGATATCAAGGAAACCACAATCTCCTTTAACAAAGAAAGAAAACAAAGGTATTAAGAAAAACACATACCATAAGCACGATTATCCGAGATGAGGAAGAATAATGGGTATTTGGACTTCATGTCCTCTTCAGCTTCCCAAGAAGCTTCTTCAACCTTATGATTACTCTAAAGGACCTTTATCAAAGACATGTCCTTGGTCTACAACTGACGGACTTGCCGATCCAAGATTTCCACTGGGACTTCCTAATAATACAAGGAATCCAAAACACCCACACTCTCCAAGGGAACAATAAAGGACGGATCACCCAAACACTTTTTCAACATCGAGACATGAAAAATCGGATGAATGGAACCCAAACTAGTAGGCAAATCAAACTCGTACGCCATATTGCCCAATCTTTATAAAACTAAATACGAGCCAATATAATAGGGACCGAGCTTCCCCTTCTTTCCAAACCGCATCACACCCTTCATGGGAGATACCTTCAAGAAGCATATCTTCTAAAGTCTGGATAGTCCTCTCGGCTTGTCCATTTATCTATGGGTGGAAAGCGGTACTAAGGTTCACCTTAGTCCCCAAACCTCTCTGAAATAAACACCAAAAATGAGATGAGAATTGAGTAACTCAATTAGAAATGATAGAAACTGGAGCACCATGCAATCTGATGACTTCCTGAATGAAAAGCTTAGCATAATCATCCCTAAAATAGTTAGTCCCTAATGGCAGAAAGTAAGCAGACTTAGTCATTCTGTCCACGATGACCCAAATAGAATCAAACTAGTTTCGAGACCGTAGGAGACCGGTAACAAAATCCATATTAATCACTTTCCATTTCAACCCAGGCAACTCAATATCTTGAGACAATCCACCAAGACTCAAGTGCAACACCCTCACTTGTTGACACAACATGTACTTAGCCACAAAATTGGCCATATCGTTCTTCATGTTATTCCACTAATAAATCTTCTTCAAGTCATGGTACATCTTCGTCCAACTAGGATGAACAATGTACCTCGACTCATGAGCCTCAACCAAGATCCTCTCTCTCAGCCCATCAATATCAGGAACACATAACCTACCTTGGTACCTTAAGATACCCCATCACCACAAATCTCAAAAGCCATCACTTTCTACTGACCAATATCATCCTTGATCTGCATCAAGATAGGGTCCAAAACCTATTTCTCTTTCACCTCAGTATGAAGAGATGACTTTACCATCTCTTGGACAATCACACCTCTATCCTCGGAGTCCAAGAGATGAACTCCAAGATTTTCCAAACATTAAATATCCCTCACCAATCGTCATTTCTCCTAATCCACATGGGATAAGCTGCCCATAAATAACCTATTAAAAGTATTAACAACTATGTTAGCTTTACCTAGATGATAATGGAGACTCATGTCATAACCCTTGAGCAACTCAAGCTATCTCTTATGCCTAAGATTCAGCTCCTTCTGAGTGAACACGTATTGCAAGATCTTATGATTCGAATAGATGTCAACATGAACTCCATACAAGTAATGGCGCAAAATCTTTAATGCAAACACCACAACCAACAATTCTAGGTCGTGCGTCGGATAATTCTTCTAATGAACTTTCAACTGCCTAGAAGCATACACCACCACCTTGCTATACTGCATTAACACACAACCAAGTCCCATACGGGACGCATCACAATAGACAACAAAACAATCAGTACCCTCGAGCAAGGTTAAAATAGGAGCAAAAGTCAACTTATCTTTTAACTTGTCTAAGGTTCCCTCACATGTATCAGACCACAAAAACTTTACCTTCTTCTGGGTTAACTTTGTTAATGGGGCAACAATCGATGAGAAGCTCTCCATAAACCTCCTATAATAACCAGATAAACCCAAGAAGCTCTGAATATCAGTTTGAGTCACGGGTCTAGGCCACTTCTTAACCACCACAATGTTTATAGATCTACCATGATCCCTTCACTAGACACAACATGACCAAAAAAGGTCACTACCCTTAACTAGAACTCACACTTTGAAAACATGGCATACAAACGCTGACCCTTAAGGGTCTGCAACACTATGCGAAGGTGATTGGCATAATCCTCTTCACTCTTAGAGTATACCAGAATATCATCAATAAATACAATCACAAAAAAATCTAAGAACTAACAGAATACCCAATTCATAAGATCCATAAGTGCCGCTGGAACATTAGTTAAACCAAAGGACATCACCAAAAACTTGAAATGACTGTATATGGAAAGTAGTCTTAAGGATATCTACATCCTTAATCTTCAACTGATGATAACCAGACTGAAGGTCAATCTTAGAAAAGTACTTAGCACCCTAAAGTTGATCAAATAGGTCATCAATCCTAAGAGAAGGATACTTATTCTTCACCTTCACCTTATTCAACCGGAGGTATTCTATACACATTTGAAGGAAACCACTCTTCTTCCACACGAAGAAAATAGGAGCACCGTTTGGAGAAATACTAAGGTGAATAAAACCCTTATCAAGAAGATCTTTCAACTACTCCTTAAGTTCTTTCAACTCAGCCGGAGCCATTCTCTAAGAAAGGATAGAAATAGGATGAGTATCAGGAACAAGATCAATCCCAATATCTATTTCCCTATCGGTAGAAATACCAAGAAGATCATCAGAAAAGACCTTAGGAAACTTGTTGACCACATAGATAGATTGTAGTAAGGGAACCTCCAAATTAAAATCCTTAACATGAACTAGATGATAAAGACACCCCTTTGAAATCAACTTCTGGGCTTTAAGATATGAAATAAATCTTCCCTTAGACACTAGGGAACTCCCTTCCCATTTTATAATCGAGTCATCAGAAAATTTAAAAATGACCATATGGGTACGACAGTCTAAAGAGGCATATCATGAGTGCAACCAATCCATCCCCAAGATCATATCGAAATCAACCATATCCAACACTATTAAGTCTACCAAGGTCTCTCTACTATAGATAGATACCAAAAAACCCCTATAGACTCTTTTAGCTATAATAGAGTCATCCATCAGGGAAGACACTAAAAAGGGTTCAGGAATACGCTCAAGGCCAAAACTAAAATGAACAACCACATAAGGGGTTACACAAAAAAGGGTTGACCCTAGATCAGTAAGCAATAAACATCAGGAAAAAAGAGTTGTAACAAACCAGTAATGACATCAAGAGATACCTCAGATTCCTGGCGGGTGGCAAGAGCATAGAGATGATTCCAACTAATGTCGAAGCCAGAAGTCATACATTTTGGTGTCGAAGCAGATCAAGTAGCAATTAGAACCTTGTTAGTCCCAGAAGAAATCCTAGAAGGATAATTCCTCTTCATGTGACCAATTTGACCACAACTAAAGCACTGATTCCTCCCCCTCTCACACTGACAATAATGCAACTAACCATAAAAGTGATAAGAAAGGTATCATAGAGCCGACTGAGCCCCATGTCTTGAGAATGGGCACCTTGTTCCCCAAAACTCTCACTACTCTAGAAATGATGATCACCGAACGACTTTGGATAAGGAGAACTGACCATAGAATAGGAGTTAGGACTTTCCCAATTCATTTTCTTAGACTACTGATTGCCATACTTGTCATTGCTTTATTGACCTTCACCCTACTTTGAATGTCTGAACCTCTTACTCTGCTTTTTCTCCATCTATGCATGCTTCTTCTTTTCCTCTTCAACTTGTTACATATACACCACAAGTTTAGAGATATCCATATCCTTGTTCAACAAAGCAACTTTTCTCTCCAAAACCAAATCACAGGACAACCTAAAAGAAAACTTCCTTATCCTAGCCCTCATTCTAGACACTAACTCAGGATCATAGTAAGACAACTGATGGAACTTCAAGG
Source organism: Capsicum pubescens (assembly GCA_030864215.1). Taxonomy (NCBI): domain Eukaryota; kingdom Viridiplantae; phylum Streptophyta; class Magnoliopsida; order Solanales; family Solanaceae; genus Capsicum; species Capsicum pubescens. The sequence continues at coordinate 202,536,045 of CM061545.1, read as the reverse complement.
CATACTTCTTCACCATCAATTTGCCTTGCTTCAAGTTCATGAACTCCTTAGCTTTTGCCTCCCTTAAATCTTGAGGACAGAAGCAATTAAGAAAAGCACTCAAAAACTGATCCCACATAGCCTATTCATCATCCTCTCCCCTCAACTACTCCTATCCTCATACCATTAGTATGCCACATCTTTCAACTGATAAATAGTAAACTCCATACCTTCAAAGTTAGAAGCATGCATCACCTAGAAAATTATCTCCATATCATCAATGAACGCTTAAGGATCCTCCTCAACCATAGTTCTAGTGAAGGTAAGAGGACTCAACCTCATAAGCTGTCTAACTCTAATATCCTCAGAAGAACTCACAACAACAACAGCAGGACCTGACTGACTTGACTGAGATGTCACCAATTAGGTCAATAGATGAATGGAATAGAGCAATTCGGTATTAGTAATATCTCCTTGAGGTGACTGACCAGGAATATCACCATCTGTAGAAGGATTAGTAGAGACCGATGGAACTTCACGAGGCCAATCAAAAACAACAACTCTAGACTAAGTTTTTACCCTATAAGTATGATGAGTTCCATCCACATTGTCCTCAGATGGGACATAAAAGTTTCCACGAGCATCAAATCTTCAAGAAAGCTTGATCTGAAATGCGAACAAATGAGAGTTAGAGGATATTCAAGGCCTTAGACTCTATAGATCGAAAATAAAACAACAAGAAAGCGAAATATTCCTAAATACCTCGTAGACTCTCTCTCTTATAAGTGTGGCATACTACACACCCATAAAAGAGACTTCACTTGACACAAATTTATGGACACCAAATTTTTTACCATGAATCTAGGCTTTGATACCAAGCTTTTCATGACCCAAACCAGGGCCTGGTCATGAAGGTTATCTCAAGTCCATCGTGGACCGGAGACCACCCTCTTTTTCTAACCTAAAAGAACTAAATGGACTAGCAGTGGAATAAATTTCAAACATATAACAAGATAACATAATCAATGACTTAAAGGAAATTTAAGAATGTCAATAACTACCAGCTAATAACCAAACACCAATAACCAATAACCAATACCCCAAGTTCAAAATAATCCATAAAACCTTCTAATAACCAAAATCAATCTAGTCGGGATATGCTCCCGATGATAGCCAAAAAACCAAATACAAAACAAAGTCTATGACATAAGAAAATGAGACCATGAAATGAATCTCTTCTATAGGATGGAAACTCACCACTTCAAGTCTACTCACAATCAACCTAAAAGTTACTTAATCACTATGCAAGAAAAGTAAGAGTATTTCCAAACACTATATTGCATGGAGATGCAATATTTGGGGATGGTTAGCATGCACTTTAGAATATTAACCTGGGCTGTGTAGCATGAACATCATAATAAGGCACCCATAGGCTATATGGGTCTAGCTCCCCCCCGCATGAACCAGAGAATAATCATATATACATATGCACCATGGGGGAATCAAACCTCCTAGCATATATCAATGGTGATTTAAGAACCTAGTTATTTAACATCGATAACTCGAACCACCCAATCATATAATAAGGGGGATCAAACCACCCATTCATTTTGACCCCTACGTCAGGAACTGTGGTTTCCAGTATTGGTCCTTCGAGACCTCTACTTTCACAGCTCAGCTATACAACCCTTCTTTAATCCCAATTAATACATTTAGCACACATTCCTATAAAGTGAACCAATTCATTTACTAAGGTATCCCATTGGTATCATCATACTAACCTCACTTGTAAGTTAACATTATCATGCCATGATAATTAACCTTTCAAATGGGGAAATTCATAACCCCTCTAGGTTCAGTTATTCATTCTTATAGGGATTCCATAAACTCTAAGGTTTAATAAAATCAATCTATGGTTCATTAACCTTTTATACCAATGCATTAGTATAGGAGAGCAAGTCAAACCATAAGACAAAACCGTATTCAATATCAATTTCACATTTTAGGTTGTGAGAACACAATTTCCAAAGCCACATGTTAAAGTAAAATAAAAAAATTGGGGGAAATCATGACCCCTTTGTTTATTCACCATTCCCATGCACCCCACATGTTCAAAACCATTTATAAAGCATTATAATGCATAATAATTCATAGGAAAATCATTTCAGAATCAATCATGCCAAAATCCTCAACCCCTATCAAAACCCATGTTCAAATCCATATAAACAACATATAATTTTATTTTTTAAGTAAGAAAAACTTGAGGGTAGAGTCACATGCCTGAAATATTAAGAGTTATGGAGAGAATTCAACCTTTGAAGCTTTAGATGGCCAATTATAAGAAACCCTAACTTGTTCTGCCTTAGGGATTTAAGATAATTTAAGAGAATGTTTTTTATATGTTATGGATGAGAATGACATCCTAATTATATTTTAAGTTCCTTGGTTATGTTTAGAAAAGGAGGTAAATGTCCAAAATGCTCTTAGTAAAAAGACTAAAAATTGTCGCCCAGCTCCTATGGGTGACCTGGCGACTTGTAGGGTCACCATATGACTCATGACCTCTAGTCGTATGCTGGACAGTACCCATGGGTACCCATAATGATATTTTTCCTAATTATCTCCCTGGTCTTCCTCCTGAGCATGATATTGATTTTCCTCAGTTATGGTTATGTTCTTTGGCAACATTTTAGTTCCAACTCATGCAAGTGATATAGTATATGTTCTTGATTTATGGTAGGGAGATTGAGTTTAGTATTTGACATCAGTGAATACTTGTTGGCCCCAGTTGTGATTTTTGACCCTTTTGAATAACAACTTGAAAGTTGTGATAGATTTTGGAGTATGGATGCTTACTTGACAACATGATTGGTTTGTATAGTTTAGATTGAGTAGTTAATGTGCTATGGATTCATAACACTTTTGATGCTTAAAACCAAGAAATATGTAAGTACTTAGGTGTATTTTTGTAGATTTAACGTGTTTTGAAGTGTTTTGCAGAGAAATAAGTTCTGGGAGCTAACCGAAAGAAAAAGAAGTCCAAAGTTGAAAAGTGACTACCTACTTAGGGGACCTACACCCCATAGGTGCCACCTAAGGGGCGTAGTTTATTGAAAATTGAGTTTCAGAGAGTTTGAAGACCTAGAAGTGGTCTACTACCTATGTGGGGCCACCTATGGCCCGTAGATGCCACTACGGCCCGTAAGTGGCTACCGACTCAAGTTTTCCTCTTTTATTTAGAATTTGATTTCTAGGGTTTCCATGTAATCTATAAATACCCTTTTGACATTTTTAGTTACTATATGCTATAAAGGCTCATATATGCCCTCTAGGGCTTAATTACACTTACAAACATCTTTTGATTCCAAGATTAATCTTTGAGCTTGGGATTCTTGTGTTCTTGGTTTTTGGTTGAACAATTGATTTGAGACTTTGCATTTTCTTCTTTCATCATTGTGAGATTATTTCTATATTTTTGTCTATGAATTATATGAATTGTCTCATAACTATGAGTGGCTAATTCCCTTTGCTAGGGTTATGGAAACCCTGGTAGATTAACAAAGTACAGAAAGTGCCAAGTCATTCTAGATAAAGATTCTTGGATGTAGTTTGGTTTTCTTTGATTTAATTAATTTCTTAGCGGGGGCTAACATTTAGAACCCTACCTGTATTCACTACTTACTTCAAAAGAGAGGTAAAGATTAGGAAAAGAAAATCACAACAGTAAATTGAAGTTAATTAGCGATATAAGTTAATCATCTTCATCTACTTATGGTAATTATATTCATACAATTGACTTAAGAATCACAAGGTAATGGTTAATATGGGATCCAAGGAAAGGGTTGCTAATGCAACTCTCTGAAACTCACAAAGTAAAAAGTAAAATTTGCCAATGAGTCCACAAGACAATTGGTGATACATAACTTGTCAGATTCTACATGCAAGGTATTGGAATAGTTCAATAGTGGATGATAAATCTATGAAGTTAAAATCCAGGTGGGACACAAGCCTTGTATTTGTCTTAGATTTATTACAACCAAAACCATCTAATTTTTGGTACTTTTTACTATTCTAGAAAATCCCCCATTTCTTTCTACACTGCCCGGTGATCTCAACAAGTTTGAGAGATAGTTCCATGTATTCCCTGTGGGTTCAACCCCAACATATTTGGCTTACTATATTTTGTCAACGACCACTTTATACTTCTAAAGAGGTGTACTTTTAGGCGATATCAAATTTTTTTCACTATTGCCGGGGAATATGGTTGCCGGGGAATACTGTTGCGGATTGATCCATTAAAGTTGTTAAAGTTTTTGGGTTTATTTTTCTTTATATATATATATGTCTACTCTTCTAGATATGACATATTTATAAGAGAAAGTGTGGAGTGATGATGGCTCCTTATTTGTTGATCCTTATCCTTTTGATATAGTGAATTACTGCAGGAGCGTGATAGATATATTGTTGGATCATAATGAGAGCATGCTAGAAATGATGACATTCCTCACAAAAGAAAGACAGGAGTTCATTAAAAAGGTTGATAGGTTTGTCTTGGATATTTACAACTTATAGGTAGACCTTAATGCAAAGATTGATGCGTGTAACACCCAATAGTTTAGTTATAAGATATGTGAGGCAAAGAAAATTCTTATTAGCTAAATTGAGGAGCTAAAATTAGAGGAATAAACACCTAATCATACTTTTTTAGATGTTGTCACTATTAATAAAAGCACACTTGAGTTATGTGAGGATGAAAAGGATAATGTAATTCAGAGTTGATATGTATTGGACCTCATTCGAATTACTTTTCCACATTATGCTTGGCTAGTACAATATTAGTCAAGCCATTCGAGCCCATAAAAGAATGCAAGGAGGAAAAAAATATGTCTATCTTCTTGAATTTATTGAGCCAATATCAAAGAATTACATTCCTCACTTAAGGGCCAAGAGTTGCAACATGTCACATCTATTTCTTGGTTCCTTTATATTTATACCACCACCCCTTGAGCATAATAAGAAATTAGAATAAAAATTAGGGGTGAAATTCATAAGTTCAAACTAGAAAGAGAAAACTAAAGGCCAACTCTTAGGCTACCTTCATGAAGCTAAAGTAATTAAAGTACCCATGGGCTTGTTAGTGAAGTCTGAGTAACCAGCATAGCCACATCATGCCACGACATTAAATTAGGAGCTGCTTGGGAGGCAATCTAAGGTATTTTATTATTTGTATATTCATTTATGTTAGACATCAGATCTGTGCACCTATGTTATTGTAGCAACCCAATGCATTGGGGACAATGCATGTTATTTTTTATGGGGGTGGGGCTGCTTGTGGGTCTTGGAATCCTCTTAGATTTTTGTTGTCGTGCCTCTTTTTCTTAGAGTCTTATTCTTAGCAGAGCCAACATGTTTAGGTAGTATTGTATTTGGTTTCTTATTGTGTTGGTTTTGTTTAACTGGGAGATTTTTTAGTATCTAAGGCAATTGATGTATTTTGTTTTGACTTTTTGAGAAAATTGATACCCTAGGAAAAAATTGTTTTTGAACTGTGTGATGTGTATATATATGTGTGTGACCATTGTGAATCTCATTATGGCATTAGAATTAGGGACATAATAATCACAACTAACATTTGCATGAACTAGATAGGTAGTAGTTTGTGATGCAACCATGTGCTATGTATGTGAGAGATACTACTTTGTTTTTTTATGTGTTGGATCCAAAACTTGCCTGGTTAGTCTAGCCTAGGTTGTAGGATAGTCAGTTAGGAAAGGATCATAAGTCATTCTTGAAATAAGTCTATTTTAGCCTATATGACCTTTCGAATGTGAATAAGTATCCCTTGATCCCTATTTTGAGCATATATAGACTATTTTTCCCTTCCTATTTTGATTACAATAAACTTATTTTGGCCCTGGTACTCCTTGGACATTATGCACCTTAACTCAGGCAAATTACCTAAGTTGAGGGTGGCTATCATAAGGGTGCATAATTTGAAGTGGGTGTAAATAAAGGGTAAATAAGAGAAAAAAAGTAGGGTTGGGTGTAGTAGAAAAATCAGAAAAGTAAAAAGAAAAGAAAAAGTTGAAAAAGAAAAAAATGAACAAAAGAAACCACACCCAACTTGAATGTGCAATAAAATGGGAAATAAGGATGGAACAAAAAAATGGTTGATAAGTGGACCCCTAACGTAAGTGTAGTGCCAAGGAGGTTTAGTCACAAAAAATGTCAATATGTATCATACCAGCCCCCAAGACATATTACAAGTCGAGCAAAGTCTTATATTGATCCTAACCTGACTGTCTAAAAGCTTAGCTAAAGAAAATAAGGGCAAGACTATGGTATTTGATGCATATTGTTGGAACTTCTTTATGAGTGTGAGTGTCTCTTGACTGTCCTTGTATTGACATGCATAATTTTATATGAGTGATTGAGACTCCTTTATTGTGAGGGCACTTGGGTTGTATTGTTAGCTGCTTACTTGTTTAGGTAGTGTAACTTGTACATATGCATGGTTGTTTGTTACTAATGTAATCCCATATCTTGGTTCCCTTGTGTCATATTATTATGCTTCATAGATACACATAGTTGGTTTTGAAAAGTCAAAATTTGAGGGGGTGATATTTTTTAGTTAAATTTGATGATTGTCTGCCATAGGTATCTTAGGTTTCTCTTGGTTAAGCATTGTTGTGTTATTTTATTGTGTTTTATTGCCTGAGGACGTGCAAACATTCTAAGTTGAGGGTGTTGATGTGCTATAGATTCATAGCAATTTTGATGCTTAAAACCAAGAAATATGCAAGTACTTAGGTGTATTTTTGGGTATTTGATGTGTTTTTGTAGGGAAATAGGTTCTGGGAGCTAACCGGAAGAAAAAAAAGTTGAAAGATAAAAAGTGACTACCTTCTTAGGTCACCTATGCCCCGTAGGTGTCACCTAAGGGGCGTAGGTGACAGAAAGTTGAGTTTCAAAGAGTTTGAATCCCCAAAAGTACTCTACTACCTACGTGGGGCCACCTACGGCCCGTAGGTGCCATCTATGTCCCGTAAGTGGCTCCGTAGGTGTCCACTAACTCAAGTTTTCCTCTTTTGTTTAGGATTTGATTTCTAGGATTTCCATGTATTCCATAAATACCTTTTGACATTTTTATTTAATATGTTCTAAAGAGGCTCATATATGCCCTCTAGGGCTAAGTTTACACTTACAAACATCTATTGATTCCAAGACTGATCTATGATATTGGGATTCTTGTGCTCTTGGTTTATAATTGAATAATTTATTTGAGACTTTGGGTTTTCTTCCTTCATTGTTGTGAGATTATTTCTATGTTTTTGTCTATGATTTCCATAAATTGTCTCACAACTATGAGCGGATAATTTCCTTAGTTAGGTTTGTGGGAACCCCGACGGATAAACGAAGTAGAGAAAGATCCAAGTCATTCTACATAAATATTCTTGCATGTATTGTGGTTTACTTTGGTTTGATTGATTTCTTAGCAGTGGCCAATATTGAGAACCCACCTTTATTCACTACTTACTTAAAAAAAGAGGTAAAGATTAGAAAAAAAAATCATAATAGTAATTTGAAGTTAATTATTGATATAAGCAAATCATATTTATCTACCTAAGGTAATTATCTTCATCTAGTTAAATTGATACTCACAAAGTTATGGTTAATCTGGGATTCAAGGTAAGGGTTAGTAATGCGACACTTTGAGACTCACAAGGTAAAGAGTAAAATTTGTCAATGAGTCCACAAGACAGTTGGTGATACATAACTTATCAGATTCTGCATATAAGTTATTAGAATAGTTTGACAGTGCACGATAAATATATGGAGTTAGAAGCTAGGTGGAACACAATACTAGTGTTCGTCTTAGATTGATTACAATAAAAACTATCCAATTCTTGTTGCTTTTTATTATTCCAGTAAATCTCCCCATTTACTTTCTGCACTGCCTGGTGATTTCAGTAAGTTTGAGAGATAGTTCCACATATTCCCTGTCGGTTCAACCCTAAACTAGTTGGGTTATAATATTTTGTCAGCGAATGTTTTATAGTTCTAAGGAGGTGTACTTTTTGGCGACATTAGTAGTTCAGCTTTAGTTTTGAGATTTTAGCTATGGATTGCATAACTTGGTTTCAGTCCCATTTCAAGGTTTTGATGGAGTTGAGACTTTTCTTATAGTGTGACTAAGCCTACTCATTACCTATCAGTTTTGTTCTTATCATTTTAGGTAAATTATTCTTGATATGTGCTCGGAGGATGGTCTGTTGGTGCATAGTACTGGTTTCTAGTCCTTCTGACCTTGGTTCTTAATTCTTGTTAGAATTTAGTATACCTACCCAGCATAAGAAGTGTACCCAAATTTGGCATAGTTGGTTTCACCCACAGTTGGTGGGGTATTCTAGAGTGACTATTCAGCTTTGAGAGTTTACGCTTTAGACTAATAAGTATTGATTTTGAGGGTCATCCAGACCAGTTAGTGGCTTGGCAGAGATCCCAGACATTGGTCATCACTATTTAAGTATTCAAGTAGAGCATTATAGGCTTGATTCTTATACTATTCCATGCGGATTTTAAAAGATTAGCTTTAGTCTTTCAAGGTTATTGTGAGGAGATAATACGAGTAGGACTCAAATAATATTAAGAAGATTTTGGATAAGTTAAAGTTGATATCAGGTATGTAAAGGCAAGAAAATGTTAGATTTGGAGTTTGGAGTTGATGTTATCTTTAGCTTAGCTGAGTATCTTCTTGGTTGTGTTATTTTTGTATGATGTCAGCATGTTGTGGTTTGGGTTTGCGTGTTTTTGTCACGCTCAGTTCAGTCGGAGGTTGGTGGTTGATAATGAGTTTTTGGTTATTTGGAAAGTGAAGTTAGGTAGTTAGTAAGAAAGGGATACCTATAGTGAAATTCCTTTAAAGCATTGGTTTGCCATAAAGGTTATCTAGGAAGTCTTTCTAGAAGTATACGGACGTAGTGCCTCGACCTTTCGACCTTTTGGGATCTTCCTAACCATTAACTTTTGCAGATAAAAGTCCTTTTAGTTGTGGATATTGTAATGACCCTCCAAGTCATCTACTTAATTCTATATGTTTTCGATATTTCGAGCCTTCTCATAACAGATATAAGTCATTTATGACTTGCCAGAACTATCGGTTCAATTATTGGATATGTCATTTGGATTTTAGGCTCATTTCTCCATTTTGAAGCTTTTGTTATAAAGTAATTAGTCTTGGATCAAAACTATGAGTAAACAATTGCGGATGAGAATTCCAACAACATTGTTAACTTCGAAACATTGATATTAGGCCAAGGGGACCCTTGGTTTTGGTCCTGAGGCTTTCAGACTCATTTTAGGCTATTGGTTGGAAATTGATCAAAATAGAACTATAGGTATGTGGCCCATATTTAATTTAAACGGCCATTAATGGAAATTTTGATGGTGCCGTTGAGTCCATAATATTGATTTTAGGTTAGTATCATAGTTAGTTTGGTTCGGAGCCTTTATATTTTGTTTTGAATATTTAAACAAAAATTAGTTAAAATAGCCTAAAAGGGGTAATGAGGGTTAATTTGTTTCTTTGTTGGAAACAACCTATTTTGGTAAATATAATGATTCCATTGGATCCGTAACATGTTTTATGATCAATTTGCACTATGGGTTTATGTTCATAGGGTACCAGATGATTTTTGAGGATCAAAAACAAGTTTTGAAAGATATTGGTGCTGGTGTGGCTACTTTAGTGGCTGTTGACCATTTGATTGAACCGCTAACGTGACCATTTGACTGTATAGCAGTATTTTGACCCTCTGATAGGATGCTATAGCGGTTAAAGTATCCCTTTTAGCAGTCTTCCCTGAGTATAAACATAAACCAAAACCCTTTATTAATTTTGACATTTTGGAAGCTAGGAAGCTCTTTTTTAATGACACTCAATGTTTTTTCTCGAACAATTATTGCCTATGTGATTATAACGTAATATTTCTTATTTCTAAGAATACCTATTTTATTTTTCATAATTGCCAATTAAAATTCAAAACCCTTTTTCTGCCATTGTTGGAGCTTGGGGAAAACCCTGGGTTTTAGCCCTTGGAAATTTCCTGAGTTTTGAGATCATTATCCTATTGACGACTTAACCATACGTGTTGTATGGTGTGGGTACAGGCCAGTTGACCCTAGTCATTAGGTGACCAGTAGGTGGTAGTTGGGTTTTCGATCTTGGTAACAACTTGGTGGTATGAGTCGTTAGGGGCAGTGATGGGTTGTTAGGAAGATCCTTAATCAAATTAGTAAATTAGTGACTTGACTTGCCTCTGTGTATGAGAGGCTCACGAAGAGCCGTAAGGATAGGTTACGAGTGGTAGGGTTGAGTCATATATTGTCCAGTGTCCAATCCCTTTAGGTTCTATCTTTGATACGACTAGACCATACGAGTCGTATGATCTAGTAATGAGTGGGATCATGGAGTCATAGTATAGACAGTGAATGGGTGTCCAACTCATTGTCTTGGTGATGACTCAAGGGTACGAGTCATATGTTGTGGTCACGAGTCAAGGGGTCAACTCGTAACCACCTACAATGTTTTTATAGTTTTTAGTTGGGGGGTATTTTAGACATTTCTCACTTAAAACCCTTGATACCCCACATCCCTATAATATTTTTTGGTCATTCATTCCACACTTTAGAAGATTAAACATCCTCTTTACTCTCTCAAAATCCTCTCAAGCAAAGTTGGCGAGGTTTTATCCAAACTGTTTATCTAAGGTCTTAAGGATCATTTTCTCTCCGTGAATCTCTGTAATTCAGGCATGTTACTATTCCCTCATTGTTATTTTACTAAAGGCACATGTTTTAATGTGTGGTTTTCATGGTATTGTTATGGTTTTGAAATAAAGGTTGGGATTTTGGATGTTTATGGTTGATTAATTTTTCTCATGATTTAATTATGATTTTTTTTATGTTTTAATTATGGTTTTCCATATATGGGTGCGTGATTTAAATTGAGTGGTCATGGTTGAGCCCCAAATTTGATGATTGTGGATTTGATAAAGGCATGCCCTCAAGATGTTTGTGAAATTGTTAATGAAAATGATTTTGTCACATAGTTTGATTATTCTTGGAATCCTTACATTTCATAAATGGTCAAAGAAATATGAATTTGTTTTGGTAGATTTCATATGGTTTTGGAAAGGCCTTGGTGGTCATGGTTTGACTATAAATGGTTTTGGTGTAATTGGAAATGGTGGAGTCTAACTATGTTTAATAGTTAATATGGCAAAGGGTAATAGACTTGCAAGCTCTAGTTTTGTTATGACGTTACCAATGGTTAATGCCTAATTTAAAAGACTCCTTCGTAAATGGTTGGGAATATGTAAATGATTTCATATAGTCTTAAAGGGGATTCAATAGCAAAGTCGTGGAAGATGGAGGTCTCGGGGGGACCAACACTGGAAACTCACATTTTCCGATGTGAGGGTGGTCTTGGTGACCATGTGCATGATGTCACACTTTATATTTTTAGGATGTACTAGTCATCTCAGGTTCTTTTCTCCATTCATGCGACTAACACACACTGGGGCCCTTTCAGCAGGGGGAGCTGAACCTATATAACCCGTGGGTAGTTTTAGGACTGTCAAGATACACAACTCAGTTAAGGTTTTAAATGCATGCTAAACCTTTTTCCCTATACCAGCATAATATATATATGTATGTATGTGATTGCATATGGTTATTTGATTTGGTTTTATATAATGGCATTATTTTACCTTTATCCCTGAGTTATATGCTAGCGTTCACTCCGCTAACCGTCTTTGACCATTGTATTCCCACACGATGCAGAAAACAACCATATTACCATTCCTCCTGCTCAGTGACTTGGATCAGGGACAGCTTTGAGTCAGATTGAACTGATGAGCTTCCATACTCCAGAAGGCTCCATTTCATAGTATGAAATTTTTTCATTATTGTTATTTCTTTGGTTTTGGTTTTGGCTATGGTTGGGGGCATGCCCCAATTGGATGTTCTTTGATTCTGGTTAGAGGCTTTGTTGGAGTGCTATAAGCATGGGCGGTATCAGTATTAGTATTAACATTGGTATTAGTATTGGTATTGGGAATGGTATTGGTTGGATATTTTGTTGTGGTTGTTTTGTGATGATTATGAACTTACTTTATTTTCCTTGGATTATTACTATTTTATCTCGTAATATGTTCAAAATTATCCAACATGGGATGTAGGGTGGTCAGCGGTGGGGTATTAGGGGTGGTCTTCTGTAATACCCCAAAAAACTCCAAACCAGTATTAGAGCCATGTACCAAGCTCATGCATAGTAAATCATGGTTCTTTTATAGTTTTATGATTAAGTTAGATGTATATTAAGGCTTCAAATAACTCCCAGCTATCAGACGAATCAAAACATTCCTTACCGATTGAATTCTTGAGAAAGATATTGGTATAGTCAACTTCAAACGAGCATATCTCTCATTATACTTGGAATTTTTGAGCTTATGACCTATCGACAGATAGATAATTGAATTATCTTTCGAACGATACCAATTTTTCCTAAATCCAATATTGGAGCAAAGAGTTATTCCTATTTTACTCCAGCATGTCAAGCTAGAAACTATGTGACGACATTCGTGGTAGCTTACCACATTTGTGATGCCCTACCACGAAGGTCATCAGCCTTAGGCAGAAACCAGATCCTAAGTGATGACATTCGTGGTAGATTACCACATTTGTGATGCCCTACCACGAAGGTCGTCAGCCTTAGGCAGAAACCAGCTCCTAAGTGACAACATTCGTGGTAGCTTACCACATTTGTGACGCCTTACCACGAAGCTTGTCAGACTTAGGCAGAAACCATCAATTCCAGCTCCTGTGTGATGACATTTTTGATGGCTTACCATATTTTTGACGCCTTTTCACAAATGTCGTTAGCTATGATTTTCACCAACTGGGAATTTATTTCATAAGGGTATTTTGGTCTTTTCCCTTTACTTCCCACGACTTATAACCCTAAAGAGGCATAATTTTTCCCATTTTTATTCAGTTAAGCATCTTAAAAACCCTCTCTTACACTCTCAACCATAATATTAGGGTTTTCATCAAACTCATATCTCAAAAGCAATATTCAAGCCTTTTTCCAAGATAATCAAGAATTAAGTTTCCCAATCCAAGAACTCTCCAGCAAATCATCAAGGTTTCCTTTCTAAGGTATGCGTAGTGTTCATCTATGGATCCAATCCGTTCATAGAGCTCAAGAACCATGTTGTAAATACTATTTTGTGAACTTTTTGTGGTGATGAGCATATACATGTTGATGATTGTTGTATAAGTTTCAAGATGATATCTAGCGGTGTTTTCATGGAATATATATGCTTGTTAGTTGAAAACTATGAACCTTAGATGGTGTAAAATGGTACAAGTTATGAAACACACCTATGCCTTAAATATTGCATGCAAGGTGTTCGATAAAATGCTTAGAATGCTAGAAATTCATGTTTATATGGTTCCATGATGTCTAAATGATAAATCCATGTTAGCTATATGCTTTAATATGAATTTCATGCTTTTCATGTGTTGCTATTGTTATGGTATGAAGCATGTATGATAATGGAGATATACAATATGCACATAAAATATAGCTATGCACTCCCTACCATGCTTAATATATCGAGGAACTACATGATGTATAATATCCTCTATTTATGATAATGTGAATTATGGACTCCAACCTTATGATCATGTCAGTCATGTTGTGTCAGTTTCCTTCCATTGAGTCTTGGGGGTATTCGTATCCGAAAACTATAGTTGTGTGCCTAGAGACATGTCATCTTATCACGATACTCTCAGTCAAGCCATGATCTATAGAATTCAGTTGGTCATATGACTCAGGAAAATCTAGTAACCTCAGTAATCTCAGTAGTTCAGTAATCTCAGTGATCTCAGTACTCAGTAATATCTGTAACCTCAGTATTCAAAGTCAATCTCAGTAACTTCAGTACTCTCAACCAGTCATCAGAACTCAGTACATTCCGTCAGTCATCGGAATCCAGTAAACTCAGTTTTAGCTCAGCTAAATAATACCACTATTTCAGTTCAGTTAATTAATATCCGTTCAGAAAATCAGTTTAGTTAAGTTATTTAGTTCAGCACAGTTATTCAGTTCAGTGTCTTTCAGATGGGAGTAGGATTCAACACCGAGTGAGCCTAGGGATGGGGACTCACCCGCTAGATTAGGACTGAGATCCTTAGAAGCAATCCCTAAGTTCCAGAACTACATAACCAGTGTAGGTACAAGATGTCACCCGTTAGATAGGACTGAATACTCAGGGGTCACCCATTAGCACATTTATATGTATAGGACTGATCCCAGGAGTCACCCGCTAGATTAGGACTGACTCCACAACAAATGTCTTTACTGGTGGTGCAGTACTGACACCCTTCCAGTCAGGGAAGAGATTGGACCCCAGCCAGCTTAGCTTGGGGCATGTCGGTTAGATAAACACATCCCACAGTTTTAGTTATAGATTTAGGACTGTCAGATACAGTCAATTCAGTTCAGTAGTACAGATTCAGTACTGTTAGATACAGTCAATGCTTATCATTGTAAATAGACTTCAAGATTACCCATTAGCTAGGACTGATCTCAACTATGATTAATCAGTATCAGAATTATTAGATTTAAAGATCACCCGCTAGATAGTACTGATCTCATACTAAGTCAAATCATCCTTATCATCAGTATACTCATGATCACCTGCTAGATAGGACTGATCTCAGATTTAGTTGCTCCAAGTAGAACAGAACTCAGATAGTTCCATCAGAACTTAGACTGTTAGATATAGTCGCTCAGTATCAGTTACATTGGTTAGGACGATCATCACAGTTATATTAGTTATATCAGTTTTCTGAACTCATGTATCAGTCATATCAGTTATCAGAATTCATGATATCAGTATTCAGCTTCAGGACTGTTAGACACAGTCAACCAGACCAGTTCTTCATAATTTGAACTGTTAAAAATAGTCCTTCATCTATTCAGTATCTCAGTATTATTACACTCCGTAGTCAGTATCTCCACGAGTTTAGTTATAGTTATGTATGCATGTATGTATTCTCACGTTCATATTAGTCAGCATTGTTCATGCATATAACCGTTTGCATTTAGCCTACCTCACCCGTATACTCAGTACATTCAGATGTACTGACGTATTTTCACTATGGTACTTTCTCTTATATTACACCATAGGTTCAGAGGCACGAGCTCCAGATCAGCAGTAGCATTCCAGTGTTCAGAGTTTATAGTATCCTTTTTATTCGAGGACGATATGATTATTACTTCATTTGATGATTTAGTTCAGTTGCTAGATGGAGTTAGTTGGGGACAAGTCCCATCAACTCCTTATTCAGATAGTTTAGAGGGTTTCCAGACTATAGCATGTCAGACAGTTATTTCAAATTTATTTTGGTATTGTTATACCATTTTCAGACATTGTCTTATCAGACATTTATTCAGTTCAAACCTTATGGTCTTTCATGTTCATGTTTCCATATTTTATGATATATTATGCAGTATACAGGTACAAATATCAGTCATGGGTTAGCTTGTGGTCCTTCGGGGTCATGAGCATTGTGTAGTATTTTGGTTCAGAAAATCGGGGTGTTACATCTTCGGTCCTAGTTAGACTTGAGATGCCAAACACGACTAGGACTTGGTTATGGTCGTGTCATATTAGTATTAGAGCCCTAGGTTCATGTTCAATTGGAAGTCCACAAAGCTGTGTCGAGTAGAGTCTCTTTTAAGGGTGTGTACCGCGCCACACTTATAAGGGAGAGACTATGAGGCATTTAGGAATATTTCTCTTTCTTGTGTTTTGTTTTTGAGCTGTAGAGTTTAAGGTCCTAAAATCTGCTCTAATACCCATTCATTCACTTTTTAGATCATGCCTCACCGATGGTCTGAAGCTTACAAAAACTCCTCTGTCCCACCCAAGGACAATGTTTATGGGACACGTCCAACTTATAGGGTCCAGACATGGTCGAGGGGTCCAGTTCCTGATTGTCCTCCTAGAGTTCCACGGGTCCCCTCCAGTCCTTCTCGAACTCCTTAGGTTGATGTGAAAAATGTTGAGTTTCATCAGTCTATTCATATGTTGGCTCAGTTGGTAGATTCTCAGGCTAAGCGAGGTGCTTCTTTTACTTTATCTTTTGAGGCCACAAGGGTTGGAAAGTTTATGAGGTTGAGATCTTCTGTGTTCACTAGTGTTAAGGTTGAGGAGGATCCTTAAGGTTTTATTGATGAGATAGAGAAGATCTTCCTCTTTATACATGTTACAAACATGGAGGGTGTGGAATTTGCTGCCTACTAACTAAAAGATGTAGCATACCAATGGTATGAGGAATGGAAATAGTCTAGGGGTGACGATGTTGGGTTAGCCCTATGGGATGATTTCTCTAGTGCTTTTCTAGATGGCTTCTTTCTTCAAAAGTTAAGAAAGGTAAAGGCGAAAG
The DNA here is from genome assembly GCA_030864215.1 of Capsicum pubescens. Taxonomy (NCBI): domain Eukaryota; kingdom Viridiplantae; phylum Streptophyta; class Magnoliopsida; order Solanales; family Solanaceae; genus Capsicum; species Capsicum pubescens. The sequence goes on along the minus strand of CM061545.1, from coordinate 202,519,545 downwards.
AGTTTGTTAACTTGAAGCAAGGAAACATGTCAGTCAAGGAGTATGCCTTGAGGTTTCACCAGTTGTCTCGGTATGCTCTGGAGTTAGTTTTTAACATAAGGGCTAAAATGAGTAAGTTTTCTTCTAAGTTATCTCGACATTTGATTTTAGAGAGTAACGTTGCCTTATTGAACAAGGACATGGAAATATCCAGGTTAGTTGTGTACATGCAATAGGTTGAGGAAGAGAAGAAGAAGCAGGCTAAAATTAGGGAAAGACAGAGCAAGAAGTTTATATTTTCTGAGAAGGGTGATGGCCAACAACAGAGTGGCAGGGATGGTGGAAAGTGGTCTAAAAAAGTGAGAAAATTCTGGGTCTTACTCGATAGCTAGTGCTATCTACCAAAAGTCATCATGTGACAGGCATTTTCATGGTAGCAATAATTATAGGGCACAAGGTGCCCAATCTCAGGCCAATGAGGCCCAATCAGCTCCATCCTATTCTTCCTGCAGATTTTGTAGTTGGTTGTATTGGGGTTACTGCAATAAAAGAAAGGACAAGTGCTTCAACTATGGCCATCCAAGGAATATGCTTAAAAGTTGTCTTGTTGGTAAGGTTACCTCAGGGGAAAACAAGGTTTGGGTTCCCTCTTCATTAGTTCTTGCAGCAAAGGGTGCACTATCTAGCTTCGGCACTAGATGGGACTACCTCTATGCTCTCACTACCCATTAGGAGTCTGAGGCATCGCCTGATGTCGTTACTGGTATGTTGAAAATCTTCTCTCGTGATTTGTACTATTTAATTAATCTGGGGTCCACTCTTTATTATGTGACCCCAGTTATGGCTGTGCATTTCAATTTTGGTCCCGAGTGTATTTCGACCCTTTTTTGTTTTTACCCTAGTGGGTAACTCGGTGGTGGCTAAAAGAGTCTATAGGGGTTGCGTGGTGTCTTCGGGTGGTCGAGAGACTTTGGTGGATCTGTTTGAATTAGACATAGTTGATTTCGATATCATATTGGGGATGGATTAGTTGCACTCGTGCTATGTTTCTCTAGACTGTCAGACCCGTAAGGTCATTTTTAAATTTCCTAATGAGCTGGTTATTGAATGGGAGAGTGGTTCCATATCTCCTAAGGGAAGGTTTATATCATATCTTAGAGCTCGGAGAGGGGTGTCTCTATTATCTGGTTTGGATTAAAGACTCTAACTCAAAGGTTCCTTCTTTATATTCCATCCCGATGGTGAATAAATTTCCTAAGGTTTTCCCTGATGACCTACCTGGTGTTCCTCCCAATAGGGAGATTGATTTTGGGATAGATCTTGTTTTGTACACTCATCTTATTTTCATTCCTCCATATAGAATGGCTCCTGCTGAGTTAAAGGAGCTTAAGGAACAACTAAAGGCTCTTTTAGACAAGGGTTTCATCTGTTCTAGTGTGTCTCTTTGGGATGAACCAATTTTATTCGTGCGTAAGAAGGATAGGTCTCTTCGGATATATATTGTCTATCGATAATTAAATAAAGTAACGGAAAATAATAAGTACCCTCTTCCAAGGATAGATGATTTGTTTGACCAGATCTAGGGTGCAAGTTTTTTTCCAAGATTGCTCTTTGATCCAAGTATCATCAGCTAAAGATTAGGGAGGTAGATATTCCTAAGACTTCCTTTCGTACTCGGTATGGGAAATTTGAGTTTCTGGTTATGTCTTTTGGATTGACCAATGCCCTAACGACATTTATGGACTTGATGAATAGAGTCTTTCATCAATTTTTGGATTTGTTCATCATTGTGTTCATAGATGATATTCTAGTCTACTCTAAGAGCGAGGTAGATCATGTCGATCACCTCCACATTGTGTTGCAGACCTGAAAGATCAGCAGTTGAATGCTAAATTTTCAAAATATAAATTTTGGTTGAACACTATCACTTTTTTGGGTCATTTCATCTCTAGTGAAAGGATCATGGTGGATCCACAGAAGGTTGTCGTGGTTAAAAAGTAGACTAGACCCATGAATCCAATTGATATTTAGAGCTTCTTATGTTTAGCTGTTTACCACAAGAGGTTTATAAAAATTTTCTCTTATATAGCTACCCCGTCTGATGCTTGTGAGGGTAGTTTTGAGAAGCTGAAGGATAAGATAACTTCGACACTTGTCTTAACTTTGGCCAAAGGCACTGATGGGTTTGTAGTCTATTATGATATGTCTCGTATGGGTCTTGGTTGTGTCTTAATACAATATATGAAGGTGATAGCTTATGCCTCTAGATAGTTGAAGGTGCATGAGAAGAACTATTTGACTCATGACTTGGAGCTATTAGTTGTAGTGTTCATGTTGAAAATTTGGTGTCACTATTTGTATGGAGTGCATGTGGATATATTTTCTGATCATAAGATCCTACAATATGTGTTTACTCAGAAAGAGCTGAACCTCAGTCAAAGAAGATGACTTGAGATGCTCAAGGATTATGACATGAATCTTCACTACCATCCAGGAAAGCTAATATAGTTGTTGATGCTCTTAGCAGGTTATCCATAGGGATTCTAGCTCATGTGGATGAGGTAAAGTGAGAATTGGTGAGAGATATTCACCGTTTTGCTAACCTTGTAGTTCGCCTCTTGAGGATGGTGGTGTGTTTGTTCAGGAAGTGGAGAAGTCGTCCTTGGGTGCTGAGGTGAAGGAGAAGCAAGTGTTAGATCCTATCTTGATAAGGATCAAAGGTGATATAGGTAGGCAAAAAGTAATGGCTTTTGAGGTCAGTGGTGACAATACCTTACGGTACTAAGAAGTATTGTACATTCTAGATGTGGATGGATTGTGAGAGAGGATCATGGTAGAGACGCATGAGTCATGCTATGCTATTGATTTTGGCTCCATGACAATGTATCATGACCTTAAGAAAATGTATTAGTGAAACAATATGAAGCGGGATGTGGCTAGCTTTGTGGATAAGCGCATGGTGTGCAATCAAGTAAAAGTTGAGCACATGAGGCTCGGAGGATTATATCAAGAGATTGAGTTGCCTGTGTGGAAGTGGAAAGTGATCAACATGGATTTCGTTACCGATCTTTCCCGGTCTTGGAATCAGTTCGATTTGGTTTGGGTCATAGTGGATAGGATGATGAAGTTTACTCATTTCTTACCAGTGAAGACAATTTTTTCAATAGCGGATTATGCGAGGTTGTACCTCCAGGATATTGTGAAATTTCATAGGATACCTGTTTCTATCATCTCAGATCATGGTATGAAATTTTCATCGCACTTTTGGTGGTTGTTTCAGAAAGGCTTGGGGACCAAGGTGATTCTTAGTACGTCTTTCCACCCGCAGTCGGATGGCCAAGTGAAAAGAATTATTTATACATTAGAAGATATGCTTAGAGCTTACGTGATTAATTATGGTGGTAGTTTGGGTTGAGCATTTGCCTCTTATAGAGTTTGCATCTAATAATGGCTATCACTCTAGCATTGGGATGGTTCCTTTTGAGGCATTGTATGGTAGGATGTGTAGGTCTTCTATTGGGTGGTTCAAGGTTGGTGAGGTGGAAATGTTTGGTCCGTATTTGGTTCACCAAGCCATGGACAAGGTGAAGATGATTTAGGATAGGCTTAAAGCTACCCAAAGTCTCCAGAATTCCTATGCATATATGAGGCATAGTAAGTTAGAGTTTGAGGTTGGGGATAGGGTGTTCTTGAAGGTGTCTCCCATGAAAAGAGTGATGCAGTTTGGGAAAAAAGGGAAGCTAAGTTCGTGGTCCATACTTGGTTTTGATAAGGGCTGGCAATGTTGCGTATGAGTTGGAGTTACCTTCTAGTTTGAGCTCTATTAACCTGGTGTTCCATGTTTCTATGTTAAGAAAGTGTGTGGGTAATTCATCGCAAATTGTCCCTATCAAGGATACTAGTATTTTAGATTCCTTGTCTTATGAGGAGGTCCCTATTGAAATCTTGGATCGGCATGTTCATCGATTAGGAACCAAGGACGTAGCTTTGGTAAAGGTTCTATGGAGGAACTACAAGGTCGAGGAGGCCACTTGGGAAGCTGAAGAGTACATGAAGTCCAACTATCCATTCCTATTTTCCATTTTGGAAAATCGTTCTTAAGGTATGTGTTGATATTAACATCTATGTTTTTTTAGCTTTGTCAAAGGTATATTGGGAATTCCTTGGTAATCAGTTTTCTATCTTAAAGGTAAGATTAAATATGTTTGAGGGTTAATCGTACTAGTTATCACCTTGTTCCATCATTCGAGGATAAATGATCTAAGTGAGGGAGAATTAAAACACCCTGGGTTTTGGCCCTGGGAAATTTCCTGAGTTTTGAGCTCACTGTCTTATTGATGACTTAAATATATGAGTCGTATGGTGTGGGTACGGGTCAGGTGACCCTAGTCGTTAGGTGACCAATGGGTGGTGGCTGGGTTTTTAGTCTTGGTAATGACTTGGTGGTGCGAGTCGTTAGGGGTGTTGACGGGTCATTAGGACGATCCTTAATCAAATAAGTAACTTAGTGACTTGACTTGGCTCTGAGTACGAGTGGTTCACTAAGAGCCATGAGGATAGCTTATGAGTGGTAAGGTTGAGTCATATGTTGTCCAGTGTCCAATTCTTTTGGGTTCTGTCTTGGATACAACTAGACCATACGAGTCATATGGTTTGGTAACAAGTGGTGTCATAGAGTCGTAGGATGGACAGTGTATAAGCGTACAATTCACTGTCTTGGTGACGACTCAAGGGTACGAGCCGTATGTTGTGGTCACGAGTCAAAGGGGTCGACTCGTAACCACCTGTGGTCTTTTTATAGTTTTTAGCTGGGGGCACTTTAGACATTTCTCACTTAAAACCCTTAAGACCCCACGTCCCTATAACACTTTTTGGTCATTCATTCCACACTTTAGAAGATTAAATATCCTCTTTACTCTCTCAAAATCCTCTCAAGCAAAGTTGGCTAGGGTTTCTCCAAAGTGTTCATCTAAGGGCTTAAGGATCAATTTCTCTTTGTGGATTTTATAATTCAGGCATGTTACTCTTCCCTCGTTGTTATTTTACTAAAGGCATATGTTTTAATGTATGGTTTTCATGGTATTGTTATGGTTTTGAAATAAAGTTTGGGGGTTTTGGATGTTCTTGGTTGATTAATGTTTCTCATGATTTGATTATGTTTTTTTTCATGTTTTAATTGTGGTTTTCCACATGTGGGTGCATGGGAATGGTGATTTAAATTGAGTAATTTCATGCCCTCAACCTGTTTGTGAAATTTTCAATGAGAATGATTTATTCACATAGTTTGATTATTTTTGGAATCCTTGCATTACATAAATGGTCTAATAAACATGAATTGGTTTTGATTGGTTTCACATGGTTTTGGAAAGGCCTTGGTGGTAATGGTTTGATTATAAATTATTTTGGGGTAATTGGAAACGGTGGAGTCTAACTTGTCTTAATGGTTTATATGGCAAAGGTAATAGATTTGAAAGCTCTAATTTTGGTATGACGATACCAATGGTTAATTCCTAATTTAAAAGACTTCTTTGTAAGTAGTTGGGAATGTGAAAATGATTTCATATGGGTTTAAAGGGGGTTGAGTAGTAAAGTCATGAAAGCTGGAGATCCCGGGGGAAAACCACTGGAAACTCACATTTGCCGATGTGAGGGTGGTCTTGGTGATCGTGTACATGATGTCACACTTTATATTTTTGGGATGTACTAGTAATCTCCGGTTCTTTTCTCTGGTCGTGCGGCTAACACGCACTAGGTCCCTTTCAGTAGGAGGAGCTAAACCCATACAGCCCGTGGGTGGTTTTAAGACGGTCAAGTTACACAACCCAAGTTAAGGTTTTAAATACATGTAATCCTCTTTCCCTATTTTGGCTCGATATATATATATATATATATATATATATATATGTATGTATATATATATATGTATATATATATGTATATATCTATATATATATGTATATATATATGTATATGTATATATCTATATATATGTATATATATATGTATATGTATATATATATATATGTATATATATATACATGTATATATATGTATATATCTATATATATATGTATACATGTGATTGCATATGGCTATTTGATTTGGTTTTGAATAATGGTCCTATTTTACCTTTATCCCTGAGTTACATTCTAGCATTCACTACGCTAACAGTCTCCGGGCGCTGTCTCTGCACGAGTTGTAGGAACCGGCCATACTACCATTCCTCCTGCTTAGTGACTTGGATTCGGGACAACTTTAAGTTAGATTGAAGTGGTGAGCTTCCATACTCCGGAAGGCTCTATTTCATGCTATGGGATTCTTTTCATTACTGTTATTTCCTTGGTTTTGGTTTTGGTTTTGGCTATGGTCGAGGGGATGTCCTGACTAGATGTTCTTTGATTCTGGTTAGAGGCTTTGTTGAACTACTATGGGCATGGGTGGTGTCGGTATTAGTGTTAGCAATTGTATTGGTATTTTCATTGGGAATGGTATTGGTTGGATATTTGGTTGTAGTTGTTTGGTTATGATTATGAACTTCTTTATTGTCCTTGGATTATTTTTGTTTTATCTCATAATATGTTAGGAATTACCCGGCATGGGATATAGGGTGGTCAACGGCGGGGTATTGGGGGTGTTCTTCGGTCTTGTTTGGACTTGAGATGCCCGACACGACTAGGCCTTGGTTTGGGTCGTGTCATCTTGGAGCATGGAATATTGTGTAAAGTCGTCCATTGAGGCTAACATAAGCTAATTCAATACGTCTTGATCATTTTTTGTTGTTTTTCCCTGAAAATTCTTCTTTTTTCCTTGTAAATTTATAGAAATTAGCTTTTAAATTTCTTAACTTTGTGGGCGGATTTGGGTTTGATGCGAGCTCCATTTGTGCTCAAATTTTGAGTATTCATTTCTTGTCCTTCAAGGACCTCATGAAGAATTCAATTGTTGGATTCCGTTAGCAGGAACCATAGGTCCTATCATGACCCGATTTACGTGTCATGATGGCACCTACTAAATCCCGCTAGTAGGTAACACAAACCATAACCCGATGCTAACGCAATGGGTTAATTTTGTGGAAAATGTCTAACATAGGTGAATTTCAAGAACACAATATATAAATAACCTAAGTGTTTTAAATAGATAAAAATAGTCCATACGAGATACCACCCCACAACCTGGTAGAGCCGGTACAAGAGCATCTAATAATAGAAACACAATCTGAGTATCTAGAGTAGTCAATTCATCTGTCTAAAATCAAAAGACTGAATATAGAAAAATACAAGGAAATGAGTGACTCGGACTCCAAGAGCTGACCCTATCTTCGGATATCAACACCACACGAACACATATCAATGGCGACAACTAATACTCGGATCTGCACCAAAAAGGTACAGAAGTGTAGCATGAGAAAAATCATGATATAAGTATGATAAAATGTAAGATAACATAACTAAGTCAAGGTATAGACAAACCTGAAATAGCTCTGACATCGTTGTGTATAGATAAGTAAATAAATTGGTATTAACAACACTCATAAAGCGTCAACACATCTAGTCATAACTACAAAATTGGCTCCCATAAGCCAATTGGTGCGGAAAGTAAATAACTCATCACAGACTCCCATACGCTTGGAGTGTAAACTCAAAGATAGAATAAAACAACCATTCATTGCTTACAAATAACCAATTCGTTATTTAACCATCATTCCACAATTTACCAACATATAGCATCCTTATCATCATTTATACACTAGTCTGTTAATCAACTAACCATCTTTTATCACTAATTCAATTAGCGTCCAGTCATCATTTATCAACTAGTCGTCATTTTTCAAATAGTCATTTTACCATTAGAACCCATTTATGTCATGTAGATTTTAACCGATTCCTTATTTTTAAACTTAGCCAAATTACTGCTTTCAATCTCACACCACGATGTTGTTAATCATAGGAAATATCTCATCATAGCACATTATGCATATCCAAACTCAAACTAGTAAATATAATTAATAACTAGACTTGAATCGATAAATAATCAATAGCTGGACTCGAATCGATAAATAATCAATAGCCTCACTTGAATCGGTAAATAATCAATAGCCGGAATTGAACCGATAATCATATCATCAAAGTCATAATCATTCTCCATACTCGAATCGGGTATATATAATCACAACATAATCATCTTTTGGACTCGAACCGGATATATATAATCAATATCATGAGTAGTATCATCAATAGCATAAATAATGGTATAATCAATAGGGTTCAATCCTCACCTAACCAACATAACCATCAGGCATCAAAATTTCTTAGTATTACCTCAAAACACATTTCCAAGGGTCTAATAAGCATAAATAGTTCTACCAAAGCTAACATGTGTCATAGCCTAAAATGGGTTAAGAGTATACTTCTAATCCTCAAGTTCTATTTTAGGCAAAATCTACCCAAACTAGGCTTAAGGTATCTAAATCCACTTTTTAGATGTATAGCAAGCCATAATTAGCCCTAAGGTGGATATTTTTCTCAAGTACTTAGCTAGTTCTAAGGGAAACTATGGAAACCTTCATTAGTGTAAGCAACTAAGGCCAAACTTACCCTACACATGATTAACTAGAGTATTTTACTTAATCTTGAGCAATCTAAGGCTTTCTCATGCTAAACATGAGTAATAAAGTCTAATTCACCTAAGGCATAAAGAAACAACCTAGGTATTTCAACTCTACAATTTCAATTTAGCCTAAACAATCCAACTAACCCTAGTCTTGCATTTCATCAATCCAACAACAAAAACCCACCCCAAATATAACACAATGTAATAAGAATACTATGAGATTGCTTTGTCTAACATGGGATAAACCTATCCAACCTCAATGTAGTAGAAAGCTTAACGAACCGCTAAGGCAACACTTTTCCCTTCCGAGAAGCCTCCTCAAGATGCAAAGCTATCGTAAACATATTCTACTCATCAATATAAGAATAATGATACCCATATTGCACCATTGTGCTTCGGGTCCAAAAATCACACCAAACCTCATATGAGTCCCACTTACGAAAATCGCATTTCCAAAACCAACCCAACATAATATCAAGCTCAAGGAATCATTACCCTTATAAATGGGTAAAATCCAAGCTAAATCGTGACTAAAATCAAGCCCTAAAGGTTTTGGGGTTTTGAGCAATAAATCAAGAAATTTCACCAAGAAAAGGGTAAATTCTTATCTCAAATCAGATGATAATTGCGAAAATAAATGTTAATCTATCTTCCCAAGTCACCCAAAAGTCTCAATTTTAAGTTATCACACTATTTAGTGTTTATACTCTCAAGAAAGGGGTGAGAAATGGTTGAATTTGCGACTTTAGGGTCTATTTATACCCATACCAGGTATTCCGGTCCAGTTATTGCGAACCCAAACCTGCGATCGCATTATTCTTGGTGACTGCACAAGATGTTCCGATCGAACCACCTCTTCCCATGATTGAATCCTTTCTCTGTCAAGGGTACCACAATTTTGACCCTTGTCTTACGATTGCAGGTGCACCAGTTACACGTAAAACTTGGAAATTCTTCCAGGTTTCTATCAAGCCTTTGGGATTCATCTGTATTCCCATATATGCAAATAAACTATGTAACCATACCAAATTCGATGTTGTGGATGAGGTAGCACATTCAGATTTTCCATCCAAGGTTGTTTCTACCAAATATAGGTCCCACACTTATATTTCCAATTTCTCAACTTTTAGACCAATAGGTCGAAATAAAGCCTGGGTGCCTCGATACCTAAATCAAAGGTCTACCTTGCCTAAAATTGACATTTCAGAGTTGTTGCTACAATTAGAATTTGCATGAAAGATCACTTTATTAAAGTTTTTGCCCAGTGGCCATTTGAAACCAGCGAAGACTTCAAAATAGGAAATTGGCTCTAAAAACAAATGAACTACCCAATAACTGCACTGTTAGTTCCATCAAGTCAAAAATGTCTTGGGGCAGCTATAGAAAACCTCTAACAACGAAGATAAGTGGAAATATTAAAAATAATGTGAAAGGTCATTAATATATCCACTATACTAAAGGAACTTTCGTCATTGAATGTTAAGGATATGGATGTACCTAAAGTCTAGAACATGTGAGGATATTGGGTCTGTATCTCTCTCTCGATCTCCCAAATGGCCTCCTCCACTAGGCGATGCCTCCACTGAACCTTAACTATAGGAACCTCCCTAGTGCACAACTGCCTGACATCGCTAGCGAAAATGAACATAGGCTCCTCCAAAAATCTCAAATACTCATCTAACTAGACAGAGTCCCATCTAAGCATATAAGACGGATCAACAATGTATGGACGCAACACAAAAACACGGAAAACTGGATGAACAGTGGAAAAATATGGAGGCAAGGCTAACTCATAAGCCACTTCACCAACTGTGTGAAGGATCTCAAAAGGTCCAGTGTATCTAAGACTGAGATTGCCCTTCCTTTCAAACCTCATCACACCCTTCATGGGCAATGCATGGAGTAATACATGATCACCAACTCCAAATATCAAGTCATGAAGCCTACGGTCTTCATAGGACTTTTGCCTATTCTGAGCCGCTCTCAACCTATCTTGAATCACCTTGCCTCTATCAAACAACTCCTGAAGCAAATCAGTACCACGGGGCCTAATCTCAACAGTATCAAACCATCCAACCAGAGAACAATATCTCCTACCATACAAAGCCTCAAAAGGTGCCATCTCAATACTCTAATGGTAGTTGTCATTATATGAGAACTCTACCAAGGCTTAGTATTGCTCTCACTGTCCTCCAAAAACCATAACACAGGCTTAGAGAATATACATCTTGGTTGTGCTGGGGCAAATGGATATCTAAAGTTGTGAGCCTCATGCAAAATCAACTAAATTAAGTCATCGATCCTTAGAACACAAATGCGGCTATCAAATCTCAAGACACCTCAAATCTATGTTGTTCCTCTCGGACTCACCACCCAACACCAGATCATGTAGGAAACAAAGCTTACTATTCTTAAATTAATGATCTCGAATCTACTCATATAGTGAGGACCTCACCTACATATTATCCAAAATCCTCCTCAGATCTAAAATATTAAGGTGAACCATTAAGTTAGCTAAGGACTGAATGTCCAATGCCAACAACCTCTGAGAACTGAAATGCAAGCCAAGCTACCCATATTGTCTGCCTTCTGACTCAAGGCATCTACTACCATAGTTGCTTTGATCAGATATTCTCTATAGAGAACATGTTAAAAGCACATGATCTATCAATGTCTGGAGCACCATTCTCAAATATTGAGCATGATCCTCTCTACACCTCGAATACGATGTCATCGATGAACACAATCACAAAGGAATCCAAATAAGGCATGAATACTTGGTTCATCAAATCCATGAATGCAGTTGGGGAAGTCAACCCAAATGACATCACTAAGAACTCATAATGACCATAACGGGTTCTAAAGGCTATCTTTGGGATATCCTCAACATAAATTCTCAACTAATGGTAACCAAATTGCAAATCGATCTTAGAAAACATTGTCGCACCCTTAAGCTGGTCAAATAAATAATCAACAGAAGGCATAGGATAACAGTTCTTCACCATCACCTTATTAAGCTTCCTATAACCAATACACATACACATGGAGCCATCTTTCTTCTTCACAAACAATACAAGAGCTCCCCAAGAAGATTGATCCAGTTTAATACAACCCTTACTAAGAAGATCCTAAAGCTAACAATTTAGCTTCTTAAACTCGATAAGAGTCATATAGTATAGTGCCATAGAAATAGGTTATGTACTATGCTCGAGATCAATAGAAAACTCAATTTTATGGATAGAGGGAATAATTGGCAAGTTGGTAGGAACACATCAGGAAACTCACAAACAATAGGAACAGAGTCAAGCGACGAACTCTCTATACTAGTATCACAAATATATGTGAGATAAGACTTACAACCCCAAGAAATAAGCCTCCTAGCACAAACACAATAAATAATCACCGTTGGCTCATAGCAAATTTCTCTCTACCACATGACTAGGGGTACGACAAGCATAGCTAAGGTAATGGTCTTGGAAAAATAATCCATGACTGCATGATAGTGGGATAACCAGTCCACGCTCAGAATCATATCAAAATCCACCATATCTAGAATAATAAGGTCAGCATAAGTATCAACATCACTAACAGTCATAACATATGATATATAAACTTAAGCCACTACTAAAGAATCATCTATGGGAGTAGATATGCATATTGGCATAGATAATAAATCACAAAACAACTCCAACCGTGGTGTGTAATAAGTAGTTATATAAGAATAAGTGGATCCCAGATCAAATAAAGTAAAGACCAACTGGCGACACACCATAATCGTACCTATAACAACAACATCCAAAGTATCAGCCTCGGGTCTAGTAGATACTAGATACAACTGACTACGCCCACCACCTAGTTGTACACCAGACCAACCTCCTGTACTACCTACCTGAGAACCTCATCGAGTACCGCAGAAACCACCTCTGTGACCATGAGAACCACCTCTAACTATAGATGAATTGCTTTAATAGGGGAAGTACCCTGAGTTGAAATGACAATCACCCCATCTCTAGGTCACTCTTGGGAATAGTGACCGAAAGCTCCAGAAGTATAACATAAGCCCTGAGTTAAACTAGAATCAATAGATCTGAGTGACTCGGAGTAATCATCATGACTAGAATGACCAGAAGATGAACCCCTCAAAGACTGGCCACCACCCTGACCAGAGTAGTCTCTAGCACTAGACAGATCTCTCTTAGTAATATAAAGAGCTGCCTGAATCGATTGGCTAGGCTGAATCTAAGTCTAATAAAATGGATACGGAGAATACACACCATGAGAACTACGACCCCTGAATTGAGAACTACTACGACTCCAAGTGAAACTTCCCTAATATCTAGGCCTCAAATCATTGCCTTCTTGGGCCTCATGATGCATCTCCTCCATCAGTTAAGTAAAATTTAAAACCTCGGCAAAAGACCTACCCATAAAAACCAACTTTGAGTAAACATACAAATGGGAAGTGTAAACCCTCTAACAAAGTAGCAAACCCTCTCATACTCAATATCTAGAATAGAAGTCGCACAAACTCATGAAAATGAGCCTCATACTCTACAACTGTCATAGATCCCTTCTATAGTCTAGAGAAATGATCCCTCAAATGATCTTTAGGTTACGAGGAATGTACTTCTCCAAGAACATCTTAGAGAACTGAGTCCATGACAAAGAAGAAGATCCAGCTGAACTAGAATCTATATAACCTCTCAACCAATGTCAAGCAACCAAGTCCAACTGAAATGTGGTGTAATCAACACCACGAGTCTCAACAAGTCTCAAATTATGGAGCCCATCCTCATAATAAATAAGGAACTTACATGCATCCTTGCTTGGAGTGCCAAAAAACCTATGCAGAGCCAATCTCAAGAATCTACCCAACATCTTCTACTCTTTGATAGACATAGCAGGTTGGGAAACCACTGGCTGACCAACCACCTGCTAAGAAAGTAGCAATGTAGGAGGAACCTCAAATATGAGAGATGCAACTACAGGTTACGCCTCCGCCTTAGTACCACTCTGATTAGTAGACTGTGCACCATCAGATGACACACCATCAACTATCCCCAAAATCTGAATCAATGCATCTCTGAGCACTAAAGAAAAAATAAACCCTGGTAAAGCCTAGACTAATCCCTATCCCACCATTGGTTGGGGAAAAGAATCTCTATCTTAGGTGAAGGAATAGGACCTGGGGAAGGCGGCATATCCTGGCCCATAGCTAGGAACATATCTCAAAGTTGTCCACAACTTTTGGGTCATCCACGGATAGTTGTAGGATCCCTAGGTTCATCCTTGAGTCCATCATCTCATGTAGTGATAGCACATGTCCTAGATATCTATGAAAGAGTAAAGTCAAGAGAATACTTATCCAAACCAACTTAGACTCTAAGCACGATATGACAGAAAAAAGTGAAGAGCTTCTAAGAATATCCCATAGCCTCTCAAAGATAGGTAACAGACGTTGTCATTCCGATCTGTAGGACTCTACTAGACACTTGCTCTTGTACTAATAATACCGGTGAAACCTGACTTTAATACTAATTTTTCCTGACCCAATTTATGAGTCATGATGGAACCTACTAAATCCCGATAGTAGGTAAGCCAAACCATAACCCGAAGCTAACATAATGGATTAATTTGGTGGAAAATATCCAACATAGGTGAATTTAAAGAACATAATATATAAATAAGGAAAGTGTTCTAAAAAATAAAAATGGTCAATACAAGATACCATCCCATGACCTGGTAGAGCCAATACAAGAGCATCTAATAATAGAAATACAACCCAAGTATCTAGAGTAGTTAATACATCTGTCTCAAATCAAAAGACAAAATGTAGAAAGATAAAAGGAAATGGGCAACTCAAACTCCAAGATCTCACCTATCTTCGTATATCAACATCGCATGAAAACGTATCAATAGTGGCACCTAGTACTCAGATCTATACCAGAAAGGTAAAAAAGTGTAGTATAAGTACCAAAACAATGGGTACTCAGAAGACATCATGGGCCGACTGAGCTAAAGCGTGATAAAAAAGTATGACAAAATGCAAGATAACATAAATAAGTCAATGTATAGACAAACCTGAAATAACTCCGACATCGATGTGCATAGATAAGTAAATAAATTGGAATAACAACATACATAAAGCATCAACACATATACTCATAACTATAAAATTGTCTCATATATGCTAATTGGTGCGGAAAGTAAATAATTCATCACAAACTCTCATACATTTGGAGAGTATACTAAAAGATATAATAAAACAACAATTCATCACTTACAAATAACCAACTTGTTATTTAACCATCATTCCATAATTTACCAATATATAGCAACCTTGTTATCATTTATACACTAGTCCATTAATCAACTAACCCTTTCTTATCACTAATTCAATTATCGTCTAATCATCATATATCCACTCATCATTATTTATAAACTAACCATCATTTGTCAACTAGTCATTTTACCACTAGAGCTCATTTATGGCATGCCATATTTTAACCAATTCCTCATTTTTCAACTTAGCCAAGTTGCTACTTTCAATCTCATACCACAATATCATTAACCATAAAAAGTATATCATCATAGAAAATTATGTATATATGGACTTGAACTGGTAAATATAATCAATAATGATACTTGAACTGGTAAATAATCAATAGCCGAACACGAACCAGAAATAATCAATAGCAAAAATTAAACCAATAAATAATTAATATCCAGACTTGAATAGGTAATCATATCATTAAGGTCATTATCATTCTTTGGACTCAAACCAGGCATATATTATCACAACATAATCATCTTTCAGACTCGAACCGGATATATATATATATAATCAATAGTATGAGTAGTATCATGAATACTCCCTCTATTTCAAAAGATGACCTACTTTCCTTTTTAATCCATTTAAAAAAGAATGACCCATTTCCTTTTTTTTGGCAATATTTTAATTTCAACTTTCCACATGGCATGTTTCGAACCACAAAATTAAAGGACATTTTGCTACATTTGACACAACTTTAATTTAAGGCCATAAGATTCAAAAGTCTTCTTTATTTTCTTAAACTTATTTCCAAGTCAAAGTAGGTCATTCTTTTTTAAATAGAGGAAGTAGCATAAATAATGTCATAGTTAATAGGCGTTAACCCTCACTTAACCCACATAACCATCATACATCAATATTACCTCAATACATATTTCAAGTGTCTAATAAGCATAAACGGTTTTACCAAATCTAATATGAGTCATGGACTATAGTAGGTTAAGAGTCCACTTCTAATCCTCAAGCTCAATTTTAGGAAAAATCTCCCCTAACAAGGATTAAGGTATCTAAATCCACTTTTTAGATGTATAACAAACCGCAATTAGCCCAAAGATAGAGATTTTTCTCAAACACTTAGCTAGTTCTAAGGGAAACTAAGACGACCTTCATTAGTGTAAGCAACTAAGTCCAAACTTACCTTATGCATGATTAACTAGAGAATTTTACTTAATCTTGAGAAATCTAAGGCATTCTAATGCTAAACATGTGTAATGGAGTGTAATTCACCTAAGGCATAATAAAACAAGCTAAGTATTTCAACTCTATGATTTCAATTTAGCCTAAAGGGTCCAACTAAGCCAAGTCTCACATTTCATCAATCCAACACCTAAAATTATCCCAAATCTAACACAATATCATTAGAATACTATGAGATATCTCAATCTAACAAGGGATAAACCTAGCCTATCAATGTCAAAGAAAGCTCAATGAACCACTAAAGCACTACTTTTCCCTTTCGAGAAGCCTCTTCAAGATGCCAAGCTATCATAAATATATTCTACTCATCAATACTAGAATAATAATACCCATATTGCACAATTGTGCTTCAGGTCCAATAATCACATCAAAAGCCCATGTGGGTTCCACTTACAAAAATCGCATTTCCAAAATCAATCCAACATAATATTAAGCTGAAGGAATCATTTCCCTTATAAATGGGTGAAAACCAAGCTAAATTAGGGCTAAAATCAAGCCCTAGAGGTTTTGGAGTTTTGAGCAATAGATCAAGAAATTTCACCAAAAATGGGTGAATTCTTACCTCAAATAGGAAAATAATTGCAAAAATAAATGTTAATCTAGCTTCCCAAGTCACCCAAAAGTCTCAATTTTAATATATCACAATAGTTAGGTTTTATTATCTCAATAAAAGGGTGAGAAATTACTCAATTCTCAACTTTGAGGTTTATTTATACCCATACTAGGTACTCAGGTCCCGCTATTGCGAACCTAGACCTGCGATCGCACCATTCTCGAAAACTGCCTAAGGTGTGACAATCTTAACACCTCTTCCTAAGATTACATCACTTTCTCTTCCAAGGGTACCACGATCGCGACCCATGGCTTGCGATTGCAGTTGCACCAGATGCCAACTAGAACGTGAAAATTCTTCTATGTTCTTTTCAAGCCCTCGAGATTCATCAAGAATATCATATGTGTAAATGAACTATGTAACCATATCAAATTTTATATTCTGGATATTATGGAGCACTCGTACCTTCTATCCAAGGTCGTTTTAACCAAATGTGAGTCCCACACTCATATTTCCAATTTCTCAACTTTCCGACCAATAGGTCCAAATGAGCCTGGGTGCCTCAGGACCCAAACCCAAGGCCTAACTAGCATAAAATTGACATTTTAGAGTTGTTGGAACAGTTAGAATTTTCAAACAAGATTATTTTGTTGAAGTTTTTGCCCGGTGGCCATTTGAAACTAATAAAGATTTCAAAATAGGAAATTGTCTCTAAAAATCAAATGAACTACCTTGTAACCGCACTGTTAGTTCAAAAAAGTCATAAATGACTTGGGGAAACTATAGAAAATCTCTAATGGTGACTATATGTGAAAATATGAAAAATGACCTGAAGGGTCATTACTACTTCATTTTTATCTGATTTTAGGTATGGAGTTTATATTGAAATATGGGTCTCATTTTAATTGTATTAACATATAGATTATTATTAGCATGACAACATATTGGATTTGTGGACCGAATATGAGCGATATATGGATGATTCAAGATATGCAATTCGTCATCGAGGTAGGCTTCAGTCTAATTTTCTCCATGCGATGGTGTTATATATAGATTGTGTGCTAGGTAGGATTATAGGATATTACTTATAACTAGTGTGTCATAACTTAACCCCCTAAAGGGAATTCGGTATAGAAATGTGACACAAACCTTAGCATAGGATACCCGTTATGGCCATAGAGCAATATCATCCTTGATTATAGACATAATTATCCATCGATTAATGTAATTATCCTTTAGTATAAGACTTACCATTTGACATAGTAAATTGGCAGTATTTCCCCAATTAGATCCATGTAGTAATTTTATCTCTTTGGACCGTAGTTTTCCAAATTATGGTGTTATTATCATGCTAGTTATATATTATTGGACCCAAGGTCATGGTTACGATACCAGTTGGACTCTAGGTGAGTATTTTAACCTTAAAATAAGCATAATTCCAATTGATGGATACTTAGGCACTTATGGTTATATTGTTTGGATATTGATGGTGGCATGTATATTTTTAGGTGAATTTATGATCACTTAGTGGTACGATTATAATTTAATCCTTGATGTTTACTAATATTTTCTAAAAATATATTTATTCAGACTTTTTACTTTTAAAATAAATTCTTTTACGACGAGAATCCTACCACCTTATTTAATGATTTATGAGCTTTTGGAACTAAATGTGCTATTCTAAAAATTAAACCAAGGATGATCCTGGTCCGTTATTAATCTACCCTTTTACCACTATTATTTATGTTGATCAAAGAAGATTTTGACCCTCTCTATGTATGATGCTGATTTAGTCCCAAACTTGATATCAGGCAATGTATTTATATATTTACACTCTATTAGTCTCGGTTTGAGTCCGAACATATATTATATTTATATCTCTTTAGTATTGGATGGAGTAGATCAAATATGATGTCTTGGATCGGGACCAGGAAGTGTATACAGATATCCTAAGTCTGCAATGGACATCTTCATCCGTGAGCCACAGTGCCAGAGAAGGATGATCATTGTAGGTCCTGTATTTACAAGCTACTAAGATGGAGGATGTGTATACACTTGTTATGTTATGGAACTTGAATTGGGCATGGTATTGGTGGATTTTGTTGCATTCATTCATTATTATGCATTGCCTATCATTAGTGTAATTGTTTGGTGCTTATATCTATCGGCCTTATAAGGGTTTTTATCGATATAAGATATGATTGTTATTTGTTGAGTGATTTATTAAATCTTCTGAGTTTATAGGGGCCTGATTAGGTTATTGTCTATATGGACAAGCTAGCTATTTTATAGTTTATTATTATGGTTAATTGATGACAGGATAGTTATGGACTGGTACTAGAGATTGCCAGTATGTTTCTAATTCTTTTCTTTCTCATAGTAAGATAAGTTATTGTTAAGTTAAATCATGATTAGTCATAGTTAGGTTAGAGGCTTTTATTGTGTCAGTATTAGCTCCCTTACGTAGCTACGATCCTCGAGAGGTTAGATCGTTACCCTCGTGTTATAATCTTTGAGTTTAGTCCTATATATATATGTATATATATACTTCCTATATCTATTCATATTGTATGTGTATTCTTTGGTCTTGTATTACTACTATATATCTTTCTTTCACCCTTCGTCAGTATATTGGTTAGTGATGTACAGTGTTACACTTTAGTTCCTGAATACTATTAGAATAGGATAGTTTATTCTTATTTCTTAATTAACATTATGATATTTAGTTTCTTGGATAGTTTCTTGTAGTTATATTCTTGCCTTATATGTTATTTATGCTTACATTATATTAGGAGTTCAGTCAGCCGATGCCTACTGAGTACCATGTTTTTTGTACTTATACTACACTTCTATAGCTTATAGATTATAATACAAGTTATTGTCATTGAAGTGTGCATCGAGCAGAGAAGCTATGGATCAAAGATTTGGGGTGAGCGCTTGATGTTCAGAGTATTCTTATTACCCCTCTTATTGTTACACTGATCTCTATTTTGTATATAAAGACATCTTTGCATATATATTTATTTTATATTTTCACTTGTACTCCTATCTTATTAGAAGCTCTTGTACTAACTTCACCAGGTTTTAGGGATTTCATCTTTATATTAGTCTCTTTATTAGATTTCTTTTAGCTGCTTTCTTTATTTTTCTTCATAGTCTATTACTAGCACTTCTGGACTATGAGTTGTCTTACTTACTGGTGAGTTATAGTAGGTGTCATCATGACCTGAGAAATTAGTTCATGATAATATATCATTGATTCTTCACTCTCCTTCGCTCTCTTAAGATTAATGTCTCTTTTTAGTTTTATACCGTAATACCCCAGGCTTTTTGACATGTATATGGAGCTTAGAATAAGCTCACAATACCCCTAGATCAAATATAAACCACTTTAGGATGGGTTTGAACGTATTAAGGGTGTTTCTAGACATACAAATAACCTATGGGATGCGAGGAGTGACCCACATAATAGCCCTACATTGTGTGGTCCATCACGTGAGGCTACTGCCTCACCTACTCAATTTTCATCTGCAGCAAGAGGTCAACACTTGCGTCATGAGGAGGTTGTCCTATGCTGGAGGTCATGCCATGTGATTGCCTCCGCATCAGGGTTCGCATTACACCACCTTCCCTTTCCATCGATATGATATCATTTTTGATATATTTTAATGTTATCAGGGTCTTTTAACACCCTTAAGTCATTCCTAATTCTCTATGTACATGACTAGGGCCTTAATAATGAATTTTCACTTCAAAATCATATTGTAATCATTCTAATAGTAAGAGAGGAAAAAACCACCTAGGGTTCAAGGTTTCTAAGCTCCTAGGGTAAATTACACTAAATTCTCTCCACTACAAGGTATGTACAACAAACCTAACACTTATGGGTTTAATTATAATTTCTCTATGAATTTCAAATTATATTTATGTACATATATGTTATTGATTTTGAGAATTGATTTAAGAGTATGATTAATGAAAATCTCTCTTTTATGATGAAATCTATTGGCTTTCATATGTTATGGATTGCTGGCACAAATGATTGAAAAGCTTGAGTTCAAGTGTTTCATTATCAATTATAAATTGATATAAAGTTCAAAAAAGGGTGCATTTACTATCCTCCCAATGCTATTTTGTTCTTATAGAGATTGTATGTGACATATGAAAGAGATGACCACCTTAAGTTTAAAGTCTTGAAAGGGGAATGCTTTTCTTAAGCTTTGTACCCATTAAAATAGAACTCGTATTTGAATGTTTAAATCATTTTGGTGGTCAAATAACATGTTTCTAAATAAAAGATCTATGGATATGATATGATATGATACGATATGATATGATGTAATATCGCTTGCAAGTCTAGGTATAGCGATACCTATAATGAAATGCCCTTAATAAAAAAAAAAGATGAACTTTTATAAGTGGGGAGAATGATTTTTAAGAGGTTAAAAATGGTATCTAAAAGAACTAGATGGTTACTCGAAGGAGGCACAAGTTGAAAGACTCATTATTGGAAATTGTGTTTTGTAGACATGGGATTTATGTTATGTTATCCCAAAAAAGGGATGATTATGGTATGCCTACTTTGTGATCTTATGTACCATCATTCATGTTGTCACAAAATAGAGATTATGGTATACCTGCTTTGTGATCTTGTATACCATCATGCAGAAACTCCAATCCTTGCGGCAAACTTGGATTGGGGGCTTGGCAGACGAGTTAATGACTGACCCATAAAAACCGTGTTGTAATAGACTTATAGGGTGTTCCATCTAGCTCAAAATTAAAGAAAAGAGTTGATTCTATATTTTACAAAATTTATTAAAGCTTTTTAACTATGCATATGTGTTTTGATCTCTATTGTGTTAAATTGATTTCATAATGCTTTTGGTTATTTTGTATGAAATATATGTTATTTTTGGATTGTTATGCATACCAATACATTTCAAGTATTGACAATCCTCGGGCGACTGCATTTTCTCATATCTAGATTTTGAGGCTCAGTCTCGCAGTCCAGCACAACAGTAGACTCCCTTCAGAGTTCAGAGTCGGTGAGCCTTCTTCTTTGAAAGACATTTATTATATGTTTAGTTTCTTTTAGTTTTATGGTCCAACTGAGGGCCTTGTCCTAGCTTATATAGATAAGTCATCAATAGAGGCTTCCTAGACTAAATTGGGTTTATGTTTCAGTATGACTTAATGTAATAAGTTTGATTATGAGATTTCCCATATTATATTTTATCTTTCATATTTCTTGTGAATTATGCTTATGATTATATACTAAGGGGTATTATCGGTCCATTATTGTTCGAGATGCCCATGGTGAATAGGGCCTCAACTTGGGTTGTGAAAGACTTTGTATCAAAGCATGGTTCTTGGTCCTAGGGTATTTATGAAGCCATGTCAAGTAGAGTCCCTTTTATAGGTGTGTAGCATGCCACATTTATTGGGGGCTATAAGGCATTGGGAATGTTTCCCTTTCTCAAGTTCTAGTTCGTGCTACAAAGTCTAGTTACTATGAAATTCTCCAAACTCCAAACTTTTCGTATTTAAGATCATGCCTCCCCAAATATCCAATGGTTATAACACCTAAGCCAAAACTTCTGTCCCTACTGAGACAAATATTGATGAGGTTCGCCCTCTTATGGGATACTGACCCGATATAGATCCATACTCTAAAATTTATTGCTCCTCCAGGGATTTCACCAATCCCGACTAGCCTTCCTCAAGCTCCCCAGGTTGGTATTAATTATACTCAGTATTCGCAGAGAAAGGTATCGAATATTGAGTTATATCAATCTATCCATATGCTTGCTCATCTCGTGGCATTTTAATTTGGAAATGTAAGTTCTATTATTGGTTCATCTGAGGACACCATGGTTAGTCAATTCATGAGGCTGAACCCACCTACCTTTATGGGTTCAAAGGTTGGGGAATATTCTCAAGAGTTTGTAGATGATATAGAGAATATATTTTGAGTTATGTATTTTAATGATTCAGAAGGAGTGAATTGTGTTGCTTATCAATTGAAATGAGTTTCTTACCAGTGGTACGACAAGTGGAAATACTAAGAGGTAAAAATATTGAACCTACGGTATGGGAAGAGTTTTTGGATGTTTTCCTTTATCACTTCTTTCTTTGGGAATTAAGGGAAGCTAAGGCTGAGGAATTTGTGAATCCTAAGCAGGGTAAGATGAGTGTCAAAGAGTATTCTTTGAAATTCACTCAGTCATCCTATTATGCCCTAGAGTTGGTGTCCAATATGAGGTTGCATAAAAGGAAGTTCGCATCTGGTCTTTTTGATGATTTGGTGTTAGTGTAAAGGGAAATATTGAATAGTGATATAGATATCTCCAGGTTGGTAGTGTATATGTAATAAGTTAAAAAAGAGAAGAAGAGGCAAACAGAGGTGGAGAAGAGATAGGTTAAGAGATCTAGGTTTGTGGATCAAGATATCAGTCAGGAGTAGGGTAGAAAATAGGGCAATAAATAGCCTAAGAAGAAATTTTGGGGAAATGTTCAGTCATCAGATAATGCGCCTGCACCTAGCCTTTCAGGTGAGCAGCGATTCCATCCCAAAAATATATTGCAAATTCAGGGCACTCAATCTCAGGAGAGTGTGACTTAGCCCTTTAGGTCATATCCTCCCTGTAACACATATGGGAAGAGTCACCTGGGGAAATGTTATTTTAAGAGTAGAGTGTGCTATACTTATGGCTAGTCAGGCTTTTTTTGAAGATATTGTTCCTCAGCTAAAGGAAGTTTTGGGGGCATTAAGTCCCAAGCTACTTCGTCAGCACCTCTAGCTAAGGGCACTACTTTAGGTACATACGGTGGTCGTAACTGGTTGTATGCTTTAACTACTGGCTAGGATTCAAAAGCTTCACAAGATGTTATTACAGGTATGTTATAAATCTTCTCTCATGATGTCTATGTACTGCTTGATCCCGGGTCCACACTGTATTATGTAACCCCTTATGTGGTACTGAGATTTGGTTTTGAGCCCAATAATATTTATGAGCCCTTCTTTGTCTCAACCCCTGTTGGTGACTCTATTATTGCTAGATGAGTTTATTGGGATTGTGTGGTGTATATTTTTCATCGAGATATTATGGTAGACCTTGTAGATCTTGATATGGTAGAATTTGATGCTATATTATGGATGGATTGGCTCCATTCATATTATGCAACACTAGACTGTAGAACCAAAAAGGTTACCTTCCGTTTTCCTAATGAACTGATTATTGAATGGGAGGGAAATTCTTTTGCACAAAAGGGAAATTTATATCTTATCTTAGGGACCATAAGCTTATATCCAAAGGTTGTTTGTACCATCTTATTTGGGTCAAATATTCTAGAACTAAAAATACTTCTGTCTAATCGGTCCCAATAGTTAATAAATTCCCAAAAGTCTTCCCTAATGATCTCCCTAGGAGTCCCCCAAATAGGGAAATAGACATTGGAATTGACTTGTTGCTTGAGACTCAGCCTATTTCTATTCCACCTTATAGAATGGCTCCGACAGAGCTAAAGGAATTGAAAGAGCAGTTAAAGGACCTTCTTAATAAGGGTTTCATTCATCCAAGTGTCTCTCATTGGGGTGCTTCCATACTTTTCATGTGTAAGAAAGATAGTTCTCTTCGTATGTGCATAGACTCCCGTCAGTTGAATAAAGTCACTGTCAAGAATAAGTACCCTCTCCCTAGAATTAATGATTAGTTTAACCAACTTTAGGGTTCTAGATATTTCTTTAAGATAAACCTTCATCGGGTTATCATCAGTCAAACGTTAGGGAGGTTTACATTCTCAAAATAGATTTCCGAACCCAATATGGTCATTATGAATTTCTAGTCATGTCCTTTAGATTAACTAATACACCAGCTGCTTATATGGGCCTTATGAACAGGGTGTTCTGATAGTTTTGGGATTTATTTTTCATAGCTTTCATGTATGATATTCTGGTTTACTCCAAGAGTGAGGAGGACCATACCAATAACCTCCAAATTGTAGTTCAGACCCTTAAGGACCAAGAGTTGTGCTCTAAACTTTCATAGTGTGAATTCTGGCTCAGTGTAGTAGTTTTTCTGGGGCATATTGTTTCTAGTTAGGGAGTCATGGTTGATCCTCAAAATGTCAAGGCATTAAAGAAATGACCTAGACATACGACTCCAATTGACATTAGGAGCTTCTTCAGTTTGGCGAGATATTAAGAGATTCGTAGAGAATTTTTCATCTATAGTTGCTCCACTTACTAAGTTGACTCAGAAAAAGGTAAAGTTTTTATGGGCTGAGGCTTGCAAAAGTAGTTTTGAGAGATTGAAAGACAAGTTGACAACCGCATCATTTGGACCCTTCCTAAAGGCATAGGGGGATTTGTTGTATATTATGATGTGTCTCGGGTGGGACTTAGTTATGTACTCATACATCATTCTAAGGTGGTGTCTTATACATCTAGATAATTGAAGGTTCATGAGAAGAATTACCCAACTCATGATCTAGAATTGGCAGCTTTTGTACTAACAATTTGGCGTCACTATCTTTATGGCATGTGTGTTGGTATTTTCACTAATCATAAGAGCTTGCAGTATGTGTTCACTTAGAAGGATCTAAATTTCAGATAGAAGTGGTGACTTGAGTTGCTAAAGTACTATGACATGAGCCTACACTATTACCCAAAAAGGCTAATATGGTTATTGATGCTCTTAGCAGGTTGTTGATAGGCAGTCTTTCTCATGTTAAGGATGGAAGGAGGAATCTGGTTAAAGATATTTACCAGCTAACCCTTAGTCTTCGAGGATGGAGGATTGTTTGTTCAAGAGGTGGCTAAATCATCCTTATTACCAAAGTTAAGAAAAAGCAAGCCAATGACCCCATATTGATGCAAATAAAAAAAAATGTTGGCAAGCAAAAAGTGATGACATTTTAAATTGGGGGAGATAGTATTTTAAGGTACCAAGGGAGGTTATGTGTTCTGGATGTTGATGGTTTGGGAGTAAGGATTTTGAATGAAGCTCATATTTCCAAGTATATTGTCAAACTTGGTTCAACTAAAATGTATCATGATCTAAAGGAGATTTATTGGTGGAATAACATGAAGAGGGATGTTGCTAACTTTGTAGCTAAGTGCTTAAATGGCTATCAAGTTAAGGTTGAACACTTGAGATCGGGTGGTACCTCCCAAGACATAGCTTTGCCCAAGTGGAAATGGGAGATGATCAACATGGACTTTGTTACTGGTCTTCCACTGTCCCAAAATTAGTATAATTCTATTTGGGTCATTATTTATAGAATGACCAAGTCTGTATACTTTCGGCCTATGAGGACTAATTATTCAGGAGAGGATTAAACAAAATTATACATTCAGGAGATCTTTCGATAGCATGGAGCCCAGTCTCTATTATATTCGACTGAGGTACGCAGTTCTCTTCTCAGTCTTGGAGATTTTTTTAGAAAGGTCTGGATACCCAAGTGAACCTTAGCACCTCTTTCCACCCTCAAACTGATAGGCAAGCAAAACATACCATTTGGACTTTAGAGGACATGTTAAGGTCTTGCATCATTAACTTTAAAGGTATGTGGTTATATCACTCACCCCTAATAGAGTTCACCTACAACTATAGCTATCACTCTAGTATCCAAATGGCTCTTTTTGAGTCTCTCTATAGATACGGTATATATCCCTGATTAGTTGGTATGAGGTAGGTGAAACCCGATTGTTCAGGCTTAATCCTATACATCAAATGATGGAAAAGGTAAAGGTTATTAGGGAAAGGCTTAAGACCGCTCATAGTCGGGAAAAGTCATATACCAACGTGAAAAGAAGGGGGGTTAGAATTTGAGGTGGATGATTAGTTATTTCTTAAAGTCTCCCCTGTGAAAGGTTTATGAGGTATAGAAAGAAAGGAAATATTAGTCCTCGTTATACAGGTCCTTTCCAGATTACGACAAGGATTGGTACTTTGCTTATAAACTAGATTTTCCCATGAACTTGTCTTCGGTCCATCCCATCTTTCATGTGTCAATGCTTAAGTCTTGCTTATTGAAGAGATTGGTGTGAAGGATTCGTTATTATATGAAGAGGTGCCCATAGAAAAATTGGATCGTCAAGTTCAAATAAATGAGAAACAAAGAGATAGCTTTGTCAAATAGTTGCTGAGAAATCAAAAGATAGAGAAAGCTACTTGGGAATTGAAAGATGATATGTGTGCAAGGTATCCTTCAATATTTGAATCATCAGATGACATGAAGGAAGGTATTAATCTTATCTTACCCATTTTATTCCATATAACTCTTTAAATTTTTCTTAGTATGTTTCGAGTCATTATTTGGGGATGAATGATCCTAAAGGAGGATAGTGTAATACCACAGTATTTTTGATATGTATATAGAGCTTAGAACAAGATCACAAGACCCCTAGATTGAAGATAAACCACTTTAGGATGGATTCAAATAGGTTGGGGCATTTTTAGACGTAGAAATAACTCGTGTGATGCAAGAGGTGACCCATGCGATAACCCCTCATCATTGTAGGCAACCGTGGTAGGCTACCTCACTTGAGCTATGGCCCCACTCCATAATGGAGTTAGCCCGTGCCAGGAGTTGCTCCGCGAGGCTGCTGCACTGCGCTAGGGGTCACGCTGTATGGATGCCGCCCTACATTGGGGGTTGCAATGAACCCTCTCATTTTAAATTGACATGACATTATTTTTGATATATTTGTAAGGGTATTAGGGTCTTTTGACATCCTTAAGTCTTCACAATTCTCTATTACATGAGTAGGGCCTTAAGAATGACTTTTAACTTTAAAAATTATATTGTAATCATTCTAATAGCAAGAGAGGAGAAAACCACCAAAGGTTCAAGGTTTCTAAGCTCCTAGGGTTAATTACGCTAAATTCTTCCCACTATAAGGTATTTAGAATGAACATAACACTCATGGGCTTAATTATGGTTTCTCTATGAATTTCAAATTATATTTATGGATGTATATGTTATGGATTTTAAGAATTGATTTAAGAGCATGATTTATGAAATTCCCCTTTTATGATGAAATCTATTGGCTTTTATATGTTATGGATTGTTCTCACAAATGATTGAAAGATTGAGTTCAAATATTTCATTATTAATTACGAATTGACATTGTTATGTGTGTTAAAAAGAGGGTGGTTTTACTATCTTCCCAATGCTTTTTTGTTCTCATAGATATTGTATATAATATTACCACCTTAAGTTTAAGGTCATAAAAGGGGAACGTTTTACTTAAGTTTTATACCCTTTGAAATAAGAACACTCGTGTGAATGTTTAAATCATTTTGGTAGTCAAATAACATGTTTCTAAATAAAAAGGCTATGGACATGATATGATACAATATGATATGATATGATATGATATGATACGATATGATATGATATGATATGATATGATATGATATGATATGATATGATATGATATGATATGATATGATATGATATGATATGATATGATATGATATGATATGATATGATATGATATGATATGATATGATATGATATGATATGATATGATATGATATGATATGATATGATATGATATGATATGATATGATATGATATGATATGATATGATATGATATGATATGATATGATATGATATGATATGATATGATATGATATGATATGATATGATATGATATGATATGATATGATATGATATGATATGATATGATATGATATGATATGATATGATATGATATGATATGATATGATATGATATGATATGATATGATATGATATGATATGATATGATATGATATGATATGATATGATATGATATGGCTTTCAAATTTAGGTATGAAAATACCTATTATAGAATTCCCTTAGTTAAAAAAAATTAAAATTTTATAAGTGTGGAGTATGATTTTTAAGATGTTGAAAATGGACTCTAAGAGAGTTATATGGTTACCCGAAGAAGGCACGAGTTGAAAGACTCATTGCTGAAAATTGTGTTTTACCGACGCGGGATTTATGTTATGTTATCCCAAAAGGGGGATAATTATGGTATGCTTGCTTTTTCATCTTGTTTACCATCATTCATGATGTCCTGAAATAGGGATTATGGTATGTATGCTTTGTGATCTTTTATATCATCATGCAAAAACTCTAATCCTAGCGGTCAACTCAAATTGAGGGCTTGGCAGTCAAGTTAATGGCGGACTCATATATATTGTGGTGTAATAGACTTGTAGGGTGCACCATCTAGCTCAAAATTAAAGAAAAAAGTTGAGTCTATGATTTATGAGATTGGTTGAAGCTTTTTAATTATGCATATATGATTTGATCTCTATTATGTTAAATTATTTTTGCAATGCTCTTGGCTATTTTATACGAAATATATGTTGTTTATGGATTGTTATGCATATCAATACATTCCAAGTATTGACCATCCTCGAGCGGCTTCATTGTCTCATAATATAGATTTTGAGGCTTTCCCGCGGTCCAGTGTAGTAGTAGACTCCCTTCAGAGTTCAGAGTTGATAAGACTTCCTTGTTCGAAATGCATTTATTATATGTTTAGTTTCTTTCAATTTCATGGTCCGACCGGGGGCCTTATCCCTACTTAGATAGATAAGTGATCAGTAGAGGCTTTGTAGACTAAATTGGATTTATGTTTCATTATGACTTAATGTAATAAGTTTGATTATGAGATTTGCCATGTTACATTTTATCTTTTGTATTTCATGTGAATTATGCTTATGGTAGTATGCTAAGGGGTATTCTCGGGCCTTCGTGGTTTGGGATGCCCATTGTGGCAAGTGCCCCAGTTTGGTTCATGACAAATACCTCCTTTTTTGGATACACTACAGTTGTCAGTGTAATGGTTTTCTATCTGTTTAAGGATGTTGGTGAATAAGAAGCTAGCACAAAGGCGATAAGCATGCGGAGGTGTGCGCTAAAGAATGGACTTGAGTTATAAAAGTTGGCAAAACTAAAAAATATTAGATTACCTTTATGATGGATTGGCATAGTAATCTAAAAAATTTTATCAAACAAAAATTGTATTAATAAAAAAGTGATCATTACAGCCCCAAGTAGATGTAAACCATCTAATTCCTTAAATCAAAGACTAACATACATCTAGCAACCTAGCTAAACTTAGCCTACTCTTATTTCTAATAGATAAGTATATCAAGTTATAAAAAAAGAATGTAGCAGACATAAGCTAAGGAAAACTATTAAGTCCTCTTAATGCATCCTGCCAGTGCAATGTACCTTCCTTTGATATGGAGATGTAGAGCTATTTCCCTACATAGGTCACTCGTATTCAGTTTTCCTTGTGGCAAT
Source organism: Capsicum pubescens (assembly GCA_030864215.1). NCBI lineage: Eukaryota > Viridiplantae > Streptophyta > Magnoliopsida > Solanales > Solanaceae > Capsicum > Capsicum pubescens. The sequence continues at coordinate 202,489,558 of CM061545.1, read as the reverse complement.
ATTATATCCTATCATTATCTCCACAAACAGTATATCAACATAGCAAAATTGCAGCATGTAATGGATGAAATCCCAAACCTCTTCTTTGTTTGACTATTTATCCACTCTACCTCTTCTAGCCAAGAACTTATAGTCCTTTGATACCCAAACCAGTTTTTAAAAGTTTCTTCCATATACGTTTTGTTCTAACATGGGTGAAGAACAAATGAGTGAATGTCTCAACTCCTCCTACATAAAACATGCAATCCATAGGCACTTGATTGCCAAATCTCTAGAGCTTGTCAATTGTAGCCATCCATTGCTAGACAGCTAACCAAAGATTGAATTTATATCTTAGGTGGATTTGTCTCTATAACATAATGCTTTTCTAGGTGCTTTTGGGTACTTAGGTGTTAGAGTTAAATAAGATCTTTTGATTTGAAAGCACCCTATTTTCTGTAGATGGATAAGTTTTTGCTACATAGTTCCTTGTATAGAATTCAAAGCCATTAAAGCCTTCCTACTATCAATTATTTTCCTCACCATCCAAGCTACAGTTTTTGGTGTTTCCATCACTCCCGAGTCTCTATGTTTGATGTAGTAGTAGTAGTAGTGTATCCATTTAATCCACATGGAGTCCTTCTTTTTAGATATAGATCAAGTTGTTTAAGGATAGCAGCCTTGTTCCACACAACCAAATCAATAACATTTAAACCCCCTACTGCTTTAGGTTGGCAAGCCTTTTCCCATGCTATAAATTCGTTCTTTGCTAGAGATCCCTCCTCTATCAATAAGTAGGTTATGCAAGAAGATTCAACAAGTTTAATGATATTTTGAGGTAATATAAATATTTTTTCCCTGTAGGTTTGCATAAAAAATATAATACACGAGGAAAATATGAAGACAAAAACACATAAAATACAATAACACAAACACAAGGAAACAAGGAAATGAAAATAATGAAAAGTAAAAGATAGGAAATAGACACAAGAGAGGGAACATAGGAAAACCACAATATATTAAATTAAGGACCTAAAATGTAAACCAACTACAAGCACCTAATTTAAACGAAGAGCGAGAGGGTCATTGAACCCTCACAACCAACGTTTCTCTACAATCCAATAAAAGCTCCCAACAAGCTCTCATAAAACACTCTCAAATGTAAACTTATTCAAAATCATCTAAACCTAAAATAAGGAGAAGACTACCTATTTATAGCCTAAGTTATTTATTATAATTGGGCCCAAAAGTGACCCTATAAATGCTAATTGGGCCTAAAAATGACCCAAAAACCAAACATAATGCTAATTAGACCCAAAAGTGACCAAAAGCCAAAAGAGCCACATGTTTTCACATATGCATTTACTTTTGTTCGTTGGACCTCATAAACTCCATGTTATCTTTCAAACACGATGTTGTCCAACACTCTTTTAGATGATATCATTAAAAGTAGTTCCTTCCCAAGCGATCCTCCAATCACATATTTGCTTACCTAGAACGACTAAGTCTTGGATACTTAGGTGTGGTCCTTGAAGCATAAATCTCAAGAGAGTGGAGCCAATTCGTCTTGTATCATCCTTCCTTTCTTGAAAAGGATTCATCCTCGAATCCGACTCTTTTATCAACTTGTAGTCATACTTTCCAAGCTTGGAATCCTTTGGTAAGAACTCTGTTAGGCCTTCAATTTTATTTTCATACAACACTCTCCTTGAATCTTCCTTTGAGATTGTTTACTCATGAAATTTCACAAATAAAAGAGTGATACTAGACAAAATGCTAGTATCATGGTTAGAGTAACAAAGGCCTAATATTAGAATTGTATTTGTTAAATTGGATTTGGAGTGGTCGGACAAAAATTTGTGGAACTTATTTAGTATTTGGTAGGTCAGAGGGAGTTTGGACATGGGGCCGATGAGTAAGATAATAGGATTTGAATTTTCCCTAAGGTTTTCCAACCTACCATTGGTGATCGATAACTTTTCATTTATGTGTAACAATCCCTTAGTCATTTGCTTCATATCTTGTCATATCCCTAGGATTTCCTCTAAGATGGTATAAAGGGTTGCTCCACCTATAGCTCTTATCACAATTGATAAAAGATATGGAGCAACTATGGATGACTCATTAAAAAATAAAAGATTTGACAAAGCAAAGTTGACGAAGAAAGAAGTAATAAAAACACACAAAGAAAAGAATAAAAAGAAAAATGGACTCAAGAACCAATTTAAAAACTAAGTGGATCAAGTACTAGTTGTTAATTAGTGATAATAATCAAATTATGAAGTTAAGAGTCAAGAAATGAAGTTAGATTGATGAAACCTTGAGCAAAATTGAGTTGGAAGGCTTGAAATGCTTTTGGAGCATGCTGGAGCAGATCTAGGGCACTTCTGGCACACCTCTGGAGCATCCCAGCACATGAGCTACTGGTTTGACCTGCTTTAGTAGGTCAGGTGTAGCTCCAAGGCAGATACAAGGCAAATGAGCAGAAATTCAACTTGAAGAAGGTCGAAAATGCCCTTTTGCGGTTCCCCTTTTATCTTTTTCTCTTGGAATATTCCTTGGTACTTTGGATATGCTTCTGTACCAACACTTTTTCACACTTTTTATTTCTCTTCATTGGATCAAACAACAATTTTTTGTTGAAGATTCAACTTGAAGATATGAATCTTCCCAAGAACACAAAAATTTTCAATTCTTTCTCCTTTTCTCTGAATGCGATGAAATTTTGAACTCAAGCACTTTTCGACCTTCTAAACATATTCCGAACATCCTTAGGCTAAAAATTTTAACCAAAAATTCTAGATTTCCGCACCTAATTCCAATTTCTTCAAACTCAAGCTTTTAACAGTGGTAGAACCTTCAATTTAACTCTAATTAAGCTCAAATTTGATACTTAAACTCTAATAGTGTTAGAGAACAAGAATCCTAACTATAAAATCAAGAAATCACCAAAATCAAAAACCAAAACTTTAACCTAAACCCAAAAACGTGATAGTAATTTTTTTTGTGATTTTTTTCAAGATAACAAGACTCAAGATTGACTTTGTGGGAACGAAATCAAGCTTGGGTCTACTATTAAATCATACACGAGGAAACTACGAAGACCAAAACACAAAAAATATGAAAACACAAGGAAATAAGGAAACAAAAATAATGAAGAGTAAAGGATTGGAAATAGACACAAGAGAAGGAACGTAGGCAAATCACCATATATTAAATTAAGGCCCTCAAATGTAAACCAACTATAAGCACCTAAGTCATACAAAGACCGAGAAGGGCATCAAACCCTCACAACCAATGTTTCTCAACAATCCAATAAAAGTTTCCAACAAGATCTCATAAAATACTCGCAAGTTTAAACTCATTCAAAATCATCTAATCCTAAAATAAGGAGAAGAATACCTATTTATAGGCTAAGATATTTATTACAATTGGTCCCAATAGTGATCTTAAAATACAATTAGGCCCAAAAGCCAAATATAATGCTAATTGGGTCCAAAAGTGACCCAAAAACCCAAATAGCCACATGTTGGTAAATATGCTCTTCCTTTGCATTGTTGGATCTCGTAAACTCCACGCTATCTTCCAAAAATAATGTTGTTCAACACTCCTTTAGATGATATCATCAAATGTAGTTCCTCCCTAAGCTATCCTTCAATCACGTATTTGCTTCCCTAGAACAACCAAGTCTTGAATCCGCAAGTGTGGTCCTTGAAGCATAGATCTCAAAAGAGTGGAGCTAATTTGGCTTGTATCAAAACAGAAATGAATTAATCAACTAGAGTCTCCCATATTAATACAACATCCTTATTAACCATCACTTTACTTTATCAATAGTCTTCTCCGCAAGTGGTAGACATTGATTGATAGACAACTTCTTTGTGGACAAGGGAACCCTTAAGTACTTGAAGGGAAACTTTCCTTTAGTGTAGCCTAGTAGCTGGATAAGATCTTCTTTAGGCTTGTTGATTTACTCCAACAATGTAGATTGTGTTTTAGTCAATATTTGTGATGTAGCATCATCCCTGAAATACATAAGTAAATCATCAGCAAAACAACTATAGATTACTCCAAGTATTTTACATCTTGGGTGAAATTTGAATTATTTATTTGTTTCCAATTGATTCATCTCCCTTTGTAGGTATTCCATTACTATGAAAAAAGGTAAGGGACATAGGATCCCCTTGAATAATGCCCTTTTTAACTTGGAAAGGTTCTGCAAGTACACTATTAAGACCCAAGGAATATGACATTGTTGATACACACTTCATCCCCTAATTATGAACTTTTGTACAAAACCCAACTCTATCAACATACATACTATAAATACCTAATCCAGTGTGTCATATGCTTTATGAAGATCTACTTTTAGAACACACCTTGGAGATATACCCTTTCTGGTGTAGCCCTTAAATAATTCATAGCAAAAAAAAATGTTGTTAATTATGCTTCCGTGTTAAATGAAAATTGACTGGGAGTATCCAATGATATCCTATATTAAAAGCTTGATCCTCTCAGCTAAGATCTTGCCGATAATCTTATAAATTATGGTACAATATTCTATAGACCTAAAATTCTTAACTTGAGTAGGGTTAGGGATCTTAGGTATGAGTGTTATAGCACTGCAGTTCCATGTTCTCATCATTCTGCCCAATGCAAAAGAATGCAAGACAGCTGCACATACATCATGCTTCACCATATCCCAATTCTTATTAGATAACTATATGGGTGATCGTCAAACCCAGCTTCCTTATCTAAGGGAATATCCTTAATGGCTAGGTTAATTTCAGTAATTGTCATCTCCAGTATTAAGAACATTGTTATTGTCTTTCAAGACAAGGGACACTTTTGATAACTGTTGCATTTGGGCAAGGCATTTAAGAGGTGGAAGAACCCATTAGGTTATTGAAAAATATTAGATCTACCTATCTACTTCTATTGGATCAGTAAGCTTGGCATTAGCCTCATTATAGGTGGAAATAATTGTACTTTTGTTTGCTTTAGTCTTTATTTGGGCATAAAAGTACTAAGAATTAGCATCTTCATTATCAATCCAATAAGCCCTAGACTTTGCCATTAATACTTTTCCCTCCATTGTACTTTATTTATTCATTTCAGTTGTAAGCTCACTCTCAACTCTTTCTCCATTCAAGTAATGCTTGATTAAAATCCTAGGTAGTGATATTTGCTTGCACCACCTCTAAGCTTTGCCTGGACTGAGGTAGTCTTTGGGCATAAAATACCATGTAGGAGTTAAGATCCTTCATCTCCACTTAGAGTATTTTCAGTTTCTGTCAAAAGATAGCCAGAGGGTCATCTCTACACTTTACTGCCATACTCTTTAAACTAGTCCTAAGAAATATTTATGCCCCATAACAGTAGTGTACTGATTGAAAGGTTAGGGTGTAGAGTTGGAAATATCCCACATTTAATCAGACCAGGAGAGTAATCATACATTCCTGGTTGCATAAAGTATACCTCAAGTTATCCGTGTTTTTGTGCCCATGGATAATTTCCTAAAACCCAGTTGAAGTAGTGGAGTGGGTTGCTCTTCACCTTAGGGACCTGTTCCCAGATACACTCACACGATAAAAACTAAGAGATACGTTAAGTAAGAAGTATAGGAATAAAGTAAATAGAAAACACAAGGTTCTTACATGAAAACTCAATGCTCAAGGGAGAAAAACCATGACATGCCTCCAGGATTTCTAAGCTCCACTATATCTAAGCAACTTCTTGAATACAGACTCCAAGGATTAACCTTCTAATCCTTTGTTTCCTAGCAATAACTCTATTACAAGGAAATACAAGTAGTAACTCTACTGCTTCAACCTCTAACTACCTCTAACTAAACACACCAAGCTAACTCTAGATGATTACAAGAGGACGGTTTGCACCTCAACACCTACTACAATCATAAGCAAATAGAGGCAAACTTTTAAGACTAATTTACAAAAACCCAAATACAATAAGGAAATAAAAAGACAACTCGATGAATAATTAGTTTTCTGCTGTAGTGTCATCTTTGATTTTAGCTTCAAAAGATATTGAATTGTGAGAATATAGAAGTATTAGTTTTCTTCTTGAGCAAGATGAACAATATGTAGTATAGCCCAAGAAAACCTAGAAGATATCCCATTGGTTGAGGAAAAAAGGTGGCAATAGCTTTTCCCACCAACTTTTGTACTTTATGTCAGTTGTGACAGTTGAATGTAATAGCGACAGGTGAGCCCAACTTGTTCCCTAAGTGGTAACAGCTGTGTCATCACAAAAACTCCAGGAAATAGGTCCCAAAACTATAAGTTTGTCTATCATTAAAACTAAGGACTTAACAATCTCCCATTTTTTGATGATGACAAACCTATATAAGCAAATCAGCATACTCAGCATCTTCAAGCAACTTCTACTTAGCACAGTCTACACCTCAACAACACAAACAATAGCCTTTGCCCTAGAATTACCAACCAATTCCCTCTATCACTGATACTTATTCCCCCTACATCTTATTCCTCTATCTATGAGCATCAAGTTCCCCCTGAGTGAGAGAACTTCTATACAACTATACATCCCTAACTAGCTAAATTATTGTAAGAAGCTACCTCAAACTTTCCCCCTTTTGACTTCATCAAAGAGGTTAAGCAGTAAACTAAGCACAGATAAGCATACATGTTAATTCATGGCTATTAAGGCAGCACTTACATGAGAAAGAGAAGATCAGATAGAAATAAGAAGTGATAGCATAGAGACAAAGAAATTAAGTCATTCATTGATTAGAACCAAAAGCCTCGCACACAAATAATAACCAAAAAATATCAAAACACTTGTGCCAATTACATCCTCAAAGAAAAGAAAAATTCAGATACACAAAAATTTATGAGAACAAAATTTGATAAGACTTGAAAAGATATCTAAGAATAAAAAGAGAGGGAAATAGGTAGGATTTGATTCTAGGTAGGAGCTTTGGACAAACACTCTTAGTTTCTGGCTCTTCCACCCTTTTCTGCAGGGTAGTATTTGCAGCACACACATCCTTTTCTGAGTTTGTTCCCACTTTATCTTTATTTTGTAGAAGTAGCTTTTAACACAACTATTTCTGCAACCCTTAGATCAAGTAAAGCAGTTAGAGTATCTATCTTTTTCTTCAACCATTTCTGTTCATCCATGAGGTCAGACACCAGTGACATGAACTTTACATCACTCATCCTGAGGATGAACTTATTTTCCTCAACAATTGATATGTTAAACACTTGCTTCACTGAATTAACTTTCACCTTCCCACACTAAAATTTGAAATAAGCAAAACACCCTATTCAGCCAAAAACCATAGTGTAGCCCATGCCATCTAGCTTTGGCATTGATGATTGTGTTTATATGCTCAATGACAGTGGCGGTAGGTTAACCTTCTTGTACTTAAACAACATTTCCATTAGGAATAGATCAGGACATGTCATAGTAATTTCTGTTTTAGACCTAGGAAGTAGTGACCTTATCACAAGCTCAAACAACAATTGATATTCTCCCTTGAGAACTCTTTTGGCAAAAAATTTAGTGTTTACATCATCAAGTGCACCACACAATTTTAAAAACTCATCTGATCCCTTTTATGATTTTATGGACCTGATTCCTATAGTAGGAGCACCAAAGATTTTAGAGAGTGTATCTTAATCTAATCCCATAGCCATACTATTGACCTGAGAAGTTAGATGCAGGCCATGTCTAAAATTTCTAAGTTATTATAAAACATCCTTACTTCTTCTTCACACAAATGAGGCACAACCAAGTCAAATAAGTTCTCCCAATTTTGAAACTTTACTAAGTCAAGAAAATCCCTCATTTTTGGCATATCAACCACTGCAGGGTCAAAAACTCTTCTTCCTAGGACTTCCTAATTCTTAAGAATCTCTTTCCTTACCTTTCAGGACATGTTTGAGCTTGAACCTAGTCCCTTGTCAGCAACCTATTTTGATCTTTCTGTTTTACCAGTAATAGTGAAAACTGTTTTCATAACTAACTATACCTTTTCTTTTTTTAGAAATGCATCCCATTTTTTCTCCCGTTCACCTTAGCACCAGTAGAGTATTTCTCATGGTTAGAATCAAGTGACTCATCCGTATAGTCAATCAATCCTTCAACCATGCGCTCTATCTCACTATCCTCACTATCTTTGAACATGATCTCAGTATCGTCTTTTTGACTCTTTAATGTTTACTCCCCTTTTATCAATTAATTCAATTCTGACTGTATTGATTTTATTTTACATTCCTCTTTTTCAGTTCTTTCCATGTTACCTCTATCATTACCTGATAGATCGATAATGAATAAAAGTACCATATCATCATTATTACTCCTTTTAAGGGGGTCATTTTACCTATTAGTAGACAAGGTTGGCGAGGCAGGTTCCCAACTTGGGGGGGTACTAGAGACTATCTATCTTTGAGCCCTTATTTCTTTACTCATAGTTGGATTAAAAAGCCTCTTTTGGAGTTGGAATATCTGAGAATGACAAGAGGATTAAGACCTTTGAATGGTCAGGGAACTAATGAGATTTGATGTGAGAGAGTTTTCTAAGTGAGGGAGTAAATAATCTTATTTTGGACTTTATATATGGCATGAAGAATGATTGAGATTGAAGAATGTGATGCGTCTGATGTGACATGTCCAATCAGATGGATGCATCTATTGATGCTCAGCCACTTGCACACTTAATTCCATCATTTCTTCCTTAGATTTTGCCAAGTCCTTCTCCAACTTTTCCTTCTCATTTGTGAGTTTAACTACTTGATCACTCATTTCAATTACTTATTCCTCACTTTTTTGAGAGATTTCTTCAGATTTTCCATATCTTGGGCAAGGTCATTTACAGAATCAATCAACACTGGGGCAAGAGATCTTATCTTACTCAGGGAATACTCCTTTAAATTTTTCTTGATGTCAAGAAGGGTAACTGGTTTTTCTTCCTTGGTATCAGTATTGTAACACCCTAAATCTAGTACCCGGAATGCTACGCAGTGCTCATGACCACAAAGGACCACAAGCTAACCCATGACTGATATCTATGACTGAGCACTAAATAATATACTATAAAAATGTGGAATATAAGATGTAAGGCCATAAGGTTCAAAACTAAACTAATATTGAATATAAAACAATGTCTGTAATGGGTTAGCACAATACCCAAAAATAAAATAAACTATCTGAAACATGTTGTAGTCTGAAAGTCTCTAAAACTAAACTTTTGGAATAAAGAGTTGATGGGACAATCCCCTAACTAACTTCATCTACTGAAATAAACAAAGTGCTGAAAGAATAAAATAATAAAATAATAACATCCTCAAATGATGAGGACTCACTGCTAAATCTACTACTGCGGACTGGATCTGAACTGTTAAGGATGCTCTGGAGCTCGTGCTTCTGAACCTATAGTATAAAACACCATAGTGCAAATGCGCCAGTACGATTGAATGTATTAGTATGCAAGTGAGGTAGGCTAAATGCATGGGGTTCATATGCATGAACAATACTAACTGACTGAATAATATGAACATAAGAATACATGCATAAATACGTAACTATAACTGAGATCATGATAACACTGACTCATGAATTCTGATAAGATGGATTTACTGATATCTGAGTACTAATATAGGGATGCTTAATGACTAAGTCTATTGAGTACTAAGGAACTAATGTTAAATTACTGATAAAGGAACGATTGTTTATGAAAGTTCTGATTATGAAGAATTGGTCTGATTAACTGTATCTGACAGTCCTGAAACTGAATACTGATAACATGAGTTTTATACAATTAATATACTATTAACTGGGTGACTGTGTATGACAGTCCTGATTTTGGTGGAACTAGCTGAGTTCCATACTGAGCTGAGCGACTGTATCTGACAGTCTTGAAAATCTATAGAACTGAACTAAGTTCTATTACTGAGAATAGATCTAAAACTGAGACTGTGGGAGGTAATCATCTAATCGACATGCCCCAAAATTGAACTGGTGGTGTCCAACCTATAACCCCAGCTGGAAGAGTGTCAGTACCTTGCCATGAGTAAAGACAAGTTATGAGTAAACCCTTTCTGACAGGGAGCTCTTCCATCAACCCCTTCAAGTAGGAAAACTCAAATGAGGTGTATAATCCCTAAACTCGTAGGGTAAATATCAACCTACACTAGATACGTAGTTCTGGAATGCAAGGATTACTTCTAAGGATCACACCCTTTACTAGCTAATAGGTGAGTCCCCTACCTCTGGCTCACTCGGTGTTGAATCCTACTCCCAATTGAAGAGACACTGAACTGATTTAAACTGAACTGAACTATTACTGATAGCATCATTTATCTAATTTGAACAGAGTTTACTAAATTTTCATTGACTGATGGAATACTACTGAGATCTGATAACTGACTGAAATTACTGAAATTACTGAGGTTACTGAGTTTACCGAGAGTACTGAGATTACTAAGTTTTTCCTGAGTCATGTAACTGACTGAATTCTAATGATCATGGCTTAACTGAGAGTATCGTGAAAACTGATACTGGCTCTAGGTACATAGCTAAATTATCGGGTACAAGTACCTCTAGGACTCGATAGCATGAAACTGGCAAGACTTGACACTTCTTGAACACGTGGTCAATATCAATAATTCATAATAAAATAAGTCGGGGATTTCATGAAGCACATGGTTATCATAATATTGTACATGGATGGAATTGCATATAGATATGTCATACTTTCATCAACGTAATCTCATGAATATTCCATCAAATACTCATAATGCACACAATATCAGAGAAGTCATTCTTTGTCATAAGGGTAAAGCATGCATTTATTATTTGAGTTACAATTGAACTATAATACATAATTTCTATTCCTCTTAGGCATTTCGTCAAACACCTTACATGCACAACTTAGGGCACAGGTACAATCATCAACTTACACATCATAAACAACTTAATTCATGGATTTCAACTTGCATGCTAACGTAGTTTCATGAAAAACACATAAAAATTCCAACTTGGGAATCATACAACAAGATAAACATGGTTACGAACAACCCACAACATAAATATCATGTCTTATAATTTGAAAAGGGGTTCTTAGACTTCATGGATGAAAAGAATTCATAAATCAACAGTTGACGTACCTTAGTTCTTGATTTTACAAAGATTGACGGAGAGATTCTTGAAATTGAGTCTTGAATTTGAATCCCCAATTGAAAACCCTAACTTGTTCTTGAGAGAAGCTTGAGAGAAACACTATATTTTAGATGAAATATGGTTGAATCACGTGTTATTGGGTTTATATAAGAAAGGAAAATTGACCCTATTTCCACTAAAAAACGCGAATATTTAATGACTAAAAAATGGGTGCCAATGCTACAAGCAACACGGCGTATTGATGGCTACGATGTGATACTCAACACGTCATGCCATGATCATGTAGAGCCTCAGAATTTTTGGCTCTGGCATTCTGCACAAATATTGACCAACGCAATTGGCGATGCAGCGGGCCATGATCACAATGGTCCACTGTTTTAGGACCTCGAACATGATCTAAACGTGTTCCAAAAAATCAAAAACTTTTCCAAAAACACCTATTGACCTTCTTGAATTAATAAAAATACGGACCATGAAAGGATGTTAAGATGGCGAAATGAGATTGCCAACTTTAAAAGGCCAAAAATAGGCTATGTTTGGCAACCTAGCTAGAATTTTATAAGTCTGGGGCCCCCTTGACAAGATTAAAGGACTGAATTAAGCTTAAAATTTTTGCGGGGTCTTACAATATCTCCCCCTTGGGAATATTTGTCCTCGAATGAGACTGACTGAGATGGGGGGAATGATAAGTTGAAGTACATATTGAAGATGAAGAACTAAGACGTGACTTCATAACTAGCATGACCGATAAGCTGAATGTATCATACTAAGCATGCATATCTGATGCATGGTAAACTGGTTCATGAATGCATGATTAAGATTTTTGATAAGATGAGTTTCTCACAATGACAATTAATATCTGATGTATGATTACATGACTGAACTGACAAATGAACATATGACTGAATATGCAATGGTAATTGATACCAAGTTTATAATGGAATCTGAATATGGAACTAAGTGAATTCATGGAAGATTATTACCTTAAAGTAAAAATACTGATGAGCCTGAAAATAATTACTAGATATGTAGGAGCGAAAACACATAAATGTAACTGAATCTAGAACATGATACATGAGCTGGATTACCATGATTTGAACTAAGAAACTTTAATACATGGATTACGATTGAGGTCGGAGTTTGAGGGTCAACTCATGCATACCCTTTACCCCAAACTAGATTCGTTACGAAAAGAGAGAGCAGCACATTTAAGTCATGAAAGTTAGAGGAATTATAGTGTATCTCCCCCTTGGGGCACTATCTCCCTTTAAAATATACTGGCTGACTTTGCTGAGCTATGAGGAAAGCTGTAGTGATGCACGAGGCACTTTCTATCTGAATATTTTAGATCTGAAACTAATACATGATACATGAACTAGGCTAAACATGCAACTACCTGGTTATTCCATCTTAGAATGATCACATTCATCAGACTCTGGATAGTGTGACTAGATGGAAATATAGGGAAACCACACCATCCAAACTTATTTGTATGACTGCTAAACTGACTTACCGACTTTACGGACTAACTTGTGCTGAAACTTATACTCGACCAAAGCATTTCTATGGCATTCTTTCTATAGAGTTCTAGTGATGGTAGGGAGAAAATAAATCCTTGTCTGACCTGAGCAGGACATCTGAATAGGAGATTGATACATGGCTAGGATTCTTGTATTAGGAGACAAGTCCTATGAAACATCATCTAAGATAAAGTGACTAAGCCTTATGTACTGCAACTGAGACTACTAAAAATATTCATATGGGTGCTAAGCACGAATGCATAAATATACTAACTTATCTGATTAACTGAATGACTGATAGTTGAATACTGGACATATAAAAATTAAACTTCACTTGATTTGGGATAGCTAGAATGAAACTATAGAGTGTTATGCATAGAAGGTAATAAATGATTGGATAACATGAGGTAACTAAGCATGAGTGAGGGAAAACTGTATTACCTTAGAAACGCAAGACTAGGTGTCTAACATGATTTGGGAACATTCTGTAAACTAAGGTATCGAAATACTAATATCTGAGTAATTGATGGCCATATGCTATGGTCGGGAGATCTTGAAACTGGACCAATTTTCTGATCTGATTATACTAGGACTGGGACTGAGATTGTAGTTAAGATGGTAATTGAGATTGTAGCCATAACTAAGACTGTAACTGAGACTGAATGCTGGTTTTCTATATCTGAGGTTTAGACTGGTACGGGAGTACTAAATCCTGATGGATAAGTAACTGATAGCTGAAAGCCATGGTTCTGTAGGACTATCTGAGTCCTTTACTGAATACTAATAACTAAATGAGGCTGTAACTAAGGGATGAGGGATGAAACACCACCACCATGGATTCACTAAAGGGTTTAAACTGAGGGTATACGTGGCATAATTTGAGTTTGACTGAACACTAGGAGTGAAGTCATGAATCGTGTAGGCTAAGCGTACTGTAAAGCATGACATGGTTGCATGAGTCATGAGCTGCACGAACTGGGTTTGGAATTTTTGAATTCGTGAAACATGATCCGCAACATTGGATGAACTTGGACTCCTTATACAAGGAACTTGAAACACATACTATTCTATGAAAAATGCATGGATATAAGTTGTATTCATGGGACTGAAATGTAATGCATGGATAAGTATCGAGAGGGTTAAAGTAAAAAACTTTGCACTGAGGTAGAAATAGGTCGGCAATCATTTTCCCATATTAACTTTTTACACATACTAGCATTACTACTACAATCTGAAAGCCTGACTTTTGAGATATCATAACCGAACTGTTACTGAATACCTGTCGAGCTGTGTTAGACTGACTCACCAGGGTAGATACTTGAAAAGGTCATGTTAACATTTGGTTTGACCTTAAAGTTGATTTCTATGAAAGGAGTCACAAAAGAACAAGGAAGCTCCTAAATTTAAAGAAGCGTGAACATGTAACTGAGGGACCTGTACATACCAGTAGCTGCATCAGGAGAACTTTTTTTATCCTGTCAGGACTGAAGTGCATAGAGCCTGTTTGGGTGTTGCTCGCTGATAGTGCTAGAACTGGCACCCTACTGATTTGGGTGACCGAACTGAGAGTTTGAATGGATCTCATGCTCACTCACACGACATGAATACTGAAAGAAGGGAAAATATTCCTAACACATCTTATAGCCTCCTACACATAAGTGTGGTGCACAACACACCCATGTACAAGACTCTACTAGATACGGCTTTTCAGACTTTCTAGGATATTGTTGAACCTTAGGCTCTGATACCAAGTTTGTAATGCCCTGAATCTGGTACCCAGAACTTTACACGGTAATCATGACCCCGAAGGACCATAAGCTAACCCATGACTGATATCTGTAATTGAGCACGAAATAATATATACTATAAATATGTAGAATATAAGCTATAAGTCCATAAGGTTCAAAACTGAACTAATACTGAGTATAAAACAATGTTTGTAATAGGGTATCACAATTCCCAAAACTAAAATAAACTATCTGAAACATGTTATAGTCTAAAAGCCTCTAAAACTGAACTTTCAAAATAAATAGTTGATGGGACAATCCCATAACTAACTCCATATACTGAGATAAACTAAGTGCTGAAAGAATGAAATAATCAAATAACAACATCCTCGTATGATGAGGACTCACTACTAAGTCTACTGTTGTGGAATGGATCTGAACTGCTAAGAATGCTCTGGAGCTCGTGCTTCTGAACCTGTGGTATAAAACACCATAGCGCAAATATGTCAGTACAATTGAATGAACTGGTATGCAAGTAAGGTAGGCTGAATACATGGGGCTCATATGCATGAACAATACTAACTAACTAAATAACATGAACGTGAGAATACATGCAAAAATACATAACTGTAATTGAGATTGTGATAAAACTGACTTATTAACTTTGATAACATGGATTCACTAATATCTGAGTACTAATACTAGGATACTAAATGACTATATCTATTGAGTACTGAGGAACTGATGTCATATTACTAATAAAGGAATGATTGTTTCTTACAGTTTTGATTATGGAGAACTGGTCTGATTGATTATATCTGACAGTCCTAAAACTGAATACTGATAACATAATTTTCATATAATTAATATACTATTAACTGGGTGACTGTGTCTGACAGTCCTGATTCTGATAGAACTAGTTGAGTTTTGACTGAGCTAAGCGATTGTATCTGACAGTCCTAAAAATCTGTAGAACGAACTAAGTTCTATTACTGAGACTGGATCTAAATCTGAGACTGTGGAAGGTAATCATCTAATCGATATGCCTTGAAACTTAACTGGTGGGTTCCAATCTGTAACCCCAGATGGAAGGGTGTCAGTACCGTGCCACGAGTAAAGACAAGCTGTGAGTAAACCCTTTTTGACAGAGAGATCTTCTGTCTACCCCTCCTAGTAGGAAAACTCAAATAAGGTGTATAATCCCTAAACTCATAGGGTACATCTCAACCTATGCTGGCTACATAGTTTTGGAATGCAAGGATTGCTTCTAATGATCTCACCCTCTACTGGCTAATAGATGAGTCCCTATCCTTGGGCTCACTCAGTGCTGAATCCTACTCCCAACTGAAGAGACACTGAACTGATTTAAACTGAACTGAACTATTACTGATAGTATCATTTAGCAAATTTGAACAGAGTTCACTAAATTTCCGTTGACTGACAGAATACTACTGAGATTTGATAACTGACTGAGATTATTGAGATTACTGAAGTTACTGAGATTACCGAGATAACTGAGTTTTTCTTGAGTCATGTAACTGATTGAATTTTAATGATCATGGCTTGACTAAGAGTATCGTGAAACTGACAAGACTTGACACTTCTTGAACACGTGGCCAATATCAACAATTCATAATAAAATAAGTTGGGGATTTCATGAAGCACATGGTTGTCATAATGTTGTACATGGATGGAATTGCATATAGACATGGCATACTTTCATCAACCTAATCTCATGAACATTCCATCAAATACTCATAATGCACATAATATCATGGAAGTCATTCTTGGTTATAAGGGTAAAGCATGCATTTATTATTTGAGTCACAATTGAACTATAATACATAATTTTTATTCCTCTTAGGCATTTTGTCAAACACCTTACATGTAAAACTTAGAGCATAGGAGCAATCATTAACTTACACATCATAAACAACTCAATTCAAGGATTTCAACTTGCATGCTAACGGAATTTCATGAAAAACACACATAAAGATTCCAACTTGGGAATCTTACAACAAGATAAACATGGTTACAAATAACCCACAACATAAATATCATGTCTTATAATTTAAAAGAGGGTTCTTGCACTTCATGGATGAAAGGAATACATAAATCAACACTTGACATACCTTAGTTCTTGATTTTACAAAGATAGACGAAGAGATTCTTGAAATTGAGTCTTGAATTTGAATCCCCAATTGAAAACCCTAACTTGTTGTTGAGAGAAGCTTGAGAGAAACACTATATTTTGGGTGAGATATTGTGGAATCATGTGTTATTGGGTTTATATAAGGAAGGGAAATTGACCATTTTTCCCCTTAAAGATGCGAACATTTAATGACTAAAAATTTGTGGCCGACGCTACAAGCGACGCGGTGCGATGATGGTTGCGATGCGATACTCGACACGTCATGTTATGATTGCGTCGAGCCTCAAAATTTTTTGCTATGGCATCCTGCACAAATGTTGACCAACGTAATTGGTGATGCGGCGTACCATGATCGCATTGGTCCACTATTTTGGGACTCCGAATATGATCTAAACGTGTTTCAAAAAATCCAAAAATTATCTGGGAACACCTATTGACCTTCCTGATCTTGAATTAATAAAAATATTAACCATTAAAGGATGTTAAGATGGTGAAATGATATTGCCAACTTTTTAAGGCCAATAATAGATTATATCTAGGAACCTAGCTAGAATTTTCTAAGTCTAGGGCCCCCTTGACAAGCTTAAAGGACTGAATTAAGCTTAAAAATTTTGCGGGGTCTTACAATATCTGCCCCTTAGGAATATTCATTCTCGAATGGGACTGACTGAGATAGGGGAAAAGATAAGCTGAAGTACATACTGAACAAGAAGAACTGAGACATGACTTCGTAACTAGCATGATCGATAAGCTGAATGTATCATACTGAGAATGCATATCTGATGCATGGTAAACTGGTCCATGAATACATGATTGAGATTTTTGATAAGCTGAGTTTCTCATAATGAGAATGAATATCTGATGCATGATTACATGACTGAACTGACACATGAACATATGACTGAATATGCAATGGTAATTGATACCAAGTTTATAATGGAATCTGAACATGGATCTGAGTGAATTCATGGAAGACTATTACCTTAAAGTAAAAATACTGATGAGCCTGAAAATAATTACTAAATATGCAGGAGCAAAAACACATAAACATAACTGAATCTGGAACATGATACATGAGGTGGATTACCATGATTTGAACTGAGAACCTTTAATACGTGGCTTACGGCTGAGGTTGGTGTTTGAGGGTCAACTCATGCGTACCCTTTACCCCAAACTAGATTCGTTATGAAAAGAGAGAGAAGCACATTTATGTCATAAAGGTTCGAGGAATTATAGTGTATCTCCCCCTTGGGGCACTATCTCCCTTGAAAATATACTGCACTAACTTTGCTGAGCTATGAGAAAAGCTGTGGTGATGTACGAGGCACCTTTTATCTGAATATCTGAGATCTAAAACTAAGACATTATACATGAACTGGGATGAACACGCAACTACCTAGTTAGTCCATCTTAGAATGATCACATTCATGAGACTCTAGATAGTGAGACTAGATGGAAAGATGGGGAAACCATACCATCAAAACTTATTTGTATGACTGCTAAACTGACTTACAGACTTTACGGACTAACTCATGTTGAAACTTATACTTGGCTGAAGCATTTCTATGACATTCTTTCTATAGAGTTCTAGTGACGGTAAGGAGAAAATGAATCTTGGTCTGGCCTGAGTAGGATATCTAAATAGGAGATCGCTACATGGCTAGGATACTTGTATTAGAAGACAAGTCCTATGAAACATCATCTAAGATAAAGAGACTAAGCCTTATGCACTGCAACTGAGACTACTGAAAAGATTTACCTGGGTATTGAGCATGAATGCATAAATATACTAACTTATCTTATTAACTGAATGACTAATAGCTAAATACTGGACATGTAAAAACTGAACTACACTTGATTTGGGATAGCTGGATAAAAACTATAGAGTGTTATACATAGAAGGTAATGACTGACTAGGTAATATGAGGTAACTAAGCATGAGTGAGGGAAAACTGTATTACCTTAGGAACACAAGACCAGGCGTCTAACATGATTCGGGAACATTCTGTAAACTAAAGTACCTAAATACTAATATCTGAGTAACTGATGGGAATATGCTATGGTCGAGAAATCTTAAAACTGGATTGAGATTCTGATCTGACTAGACTAGGACTAGGACTGAGATTGTAGTTAAGACGGTAATTGAGATTGTAATCGTAACTAAGACTATAACTGAGACTAAATGTTGGTTTTCTATATCTGAGGTTTAGACTGGTATGGGAGTACTAAATCCTGATGGCTAAGTAACTGATAGCTAAAATCCATGGTTATGTGGGACTATCTGAGTTCTTTACTTAATACTAATAACTGAATGATGCTGTAACTAAGGGCTAAGGGATGGAACATCAACACCACGGATTCACTGAGGGGTCTAAACTGAGGTTATACGTGGCACAATTTGAGTTTAACTGAACAGTAAGAGAGAAGTCATAAATCGTGTGGGCTAAGAATACTGTAAAGCATGACATGAGTGCATGAATCATGAGCTGCATGAACTGGGTTTGGAATTTCTGAATTCATGGAACATGATTCGCAACATTGGATGAACTTGGACTCCTCATACAAAGAACTTTAAACACACACTATTCTATGAAAAGCGCATGGATATAAGCTGTATTCTTAGGACTGAAACATAAAGCATGCGTAAGTATTGGGAGGGTTAAAGTACAAAACTTTGCACTGAGGTAGGCATGGGTCGGGAATCATCTTCCCTTATTAATTTTCTACATATACTGGCATTACTACTAGAATCTAAAGGCCTGACTTTTCGAGATATCACAACTGAGTAGTTATTGAATACCTTTCGGGTTGTGTTAGACTGACTCACTGGCGTAGAGACTGGAAAAGGTCCTATTAACATTTGGTTTGACCTTAAAGTTGACTACTATGAAAGAAGTTACAAAAGAACAAGGAAGCTCCTGAATCTAAAGAAACGTGAACATGTAAATGAGGGACCTATACATACCAGTGGCAGCATCAGGAGGACTTTCCTGATCCTGTTGGGACTGAAGTGCGTAGAGTCTTTATGGGCGTTGTCCACTGATAGCGCTAGAATTGGCACCCTACTTATTCGGGAGACCGGACTGAGAGTTTGACTGGAGCTCATACTCACTCGCAGGATATGAACACTGAAAGAAGGGAAACTATTCCTAAAACATCTTATAGCCTCCTACACATAAGTGTGGTACACAACACACCCATGTACAAGACTCTACTAGATGCGGCTTTTCATACTTCCTAAGATACTGTTGAACCTTAGGCTCTGATACCAAGTTTTTAATGCCCCGAATCTGGTACTCGGAATGCTACACGATGCTCATAACCCCGAAGGACCACAAGTTAACCCATGACTGATATCTGTAACTGAGCACTGAATAATATACTATAAATATGTAGAATATAAGCTATAAGGCCATAAGGTTCAAAACTGAACTAATACTAAATATAAAACAATGTCTATAATGGGGGATCACAATACCCAAAACTAAATTAAACTGACTGAAAAATGATGTAATCTAAAAGCCTCTAAAATTGAACTTTTTGAATAAAGAGTTGATGGGATAATCCCCCAACTAACTCCATCTATTGAGATAAACTAAGTGTTGAAAAAATGAAATAATCAAATAATAACATCCTCGAATAATGAGGACTCACTGCTAAGTCTACTTCTGCGGACTGGATCTGAACTGCTAAGGATGCTTTGGAGCTCGTGCTTCTGAACCTATGGTATAAAACACCATAGTGCAAATGCGTCAGTACGATTGAATGCACTAGTATGAAAGTGAGGTAGGCTGAATGTATGGGGTTCATATGCATGAACAATACTAACTGACTTAAAAACATGAATGTGATAATACATGCATAAATACGTAACAGTAACTGAGATCGCGATAACACTGACTCATGAATTCTGATAACATGGATTTACTGATATCTGAGTACTAATACTGGGATACTAAATGACTAAGTCTATTGAGTATTGAGGAACTAATTTCATATCTGATAAAGGAATGACTATTTCTGACAGTTCATATTATGAAGAACTGGTCTGATTGACTGTATCTGACAGTCCTAAAATTGAATACTGATAACATGAGTTTCGTATAATTAATATACTATTAACTTGGTGATTGTGTCTAACAGTCTTGATTCTAATGGAACTAGATGAGTTTCATACTTAGCTGAGCGGCTGTATCTGACAGTCCTGAAAATCTGTAGAACTGAACTAAGTTCTATTACTGAGATTGGATCTGAAACTAAAACTGTGGGAGGTAATCATCTAACCGACATACCCCAAAACTGAACTAGTGGGGTCCAACCTGTAACCCCAGCTAGAAGGGTGTCTTTACCGTGCCACGAGTAACGACAAGCTGTGACTAAACCCTCTCTGACAGAGAGCTCTTCAGTTAACCCCTTCTAGTAGGAAAACTCAAATGAGTTATATAATCCCTAAACTCGTAGGGTACTTCTCAACCTACGTTGGCTATGTAGTTCTGGAACACAAGGATTGCTTCTAAGCATCACAACCTCTACTAGCTAACAGGTGAGTTCCCATCCTTAGGTTCACTCAGTGCTAAATCCTACTCCCAATTAGAGAGACACTGAACTGATTTAAACTGAACTGAACTGTTACAGATAGTATCATGTAGCTAATTAGAATAGATTCCACTAAATTTCTATTGACTGACGGAATACTACTGATATCTGATAACTGACTGAGATTATTGAGATTACTGAGGTTACTGATATTACCGAGAGTACTGAGATTACTGAGTTTTTCCTGAGTCATGTAACTGACTAAATTCTAATGATCATGGCTTGACTGAGAGTATCATGAAAACTAACACTGGATCTAGGCACACAACTAAATTTTCGGGTACAAGTACCCCTAGGACTTGATAGAATGAAACTGACAAGACTTGACACTTCTTGAACACGTAACCAATATCAATAATTCATAATAAAATAAGTTGGGGATTTCATGAAGCACATGGTTATCATAATGTTGTAAATGGATGGAATTGGATATAGACATGTCATACTTTCATCAACCTAATCTCATGAATATTCCATCAAATACTCATAATGCACACAATATCATGGAAGTTAGTCTTGGTTATA
The DNA here is from genome assembly GCA_030864215.1 of Capsicum pubescens. Taxonomy (NCBI): domain Eukaryota; kingdom Viridiplantae; phylum Streptophyta; class Magnoliopsida; order Solanales; family Solanaceae; genus Capsicum; species Capsicum pubescens. The sequence continues at coordinate 202,467,893 of CM061545.1, read as the reverse complement.
AGGGTAAAGCATGAATTTATTATTTGAGTCACAATTGAACTATAATACACAATTTCTATTCCTCTTAGGCATTTTGTCAAACATCTTACATGCACAACTTAGGGCATAGGTGCAATCATCACTTGCACATCATAAACAACTCAATTCATGGATTTCAACTTGCATGCTAACGGAGTTTCATGAAAAACACCTAAAGATTCCAACTTGGGAATCATACAACAAGATAAACATGGTTAAAAATAACCCACAACATAAATATCATGTCTTATAATTTGAAAGAGGGTTCTTGGACTTCATGGATGAAAGGAATCCATAAATCAACACTTGACATACCTTAGTTCTTGATTTTACAAAGATTGATGGAGATATTCTTGAAATTGAGTCTTGAATTTGAATCCCCAATTGAAAATCCTAATTTGTTCTTGAGAGAATCTTTAGAGAAACACTATATTTTGGGTTAAATATGGCTGAATCATGTGTTATTTGGTTTATATAAGGAAGGAAAATTGACCCTTTTTCCCCTTAAAGACGTGGATATTTAATGACTAAAAACTGGGTGCCGACGCTGCAAGCTACGCGGTGCGTTGATGGCTGCGATGCGAAACTGATGCATCGCGCCATGATCACGTCTAGCCTCAGAAGTTTTGGCTATGGCATCCTACACAAATGTTGACTAATGCGATTGGCAACACGGCGCGCCATGATCGCGTTGGTCCACTATTTGGGACTTCGAACATGATCTAAACGTGTTTCAAAAAATCTAAAACTTGTCCGAAAATACCGATTGACCTTTTTGTTAATGAATTAATAAAAATATGGACCATTAAAGGATGTTAAGGTGGCAAAATAAGATTTCCAATTTTCGGAGGCTAATAATAGGCTAAGTCTGGGAACCTAGCTAGAATTTTCTAAGTCTGGGACCCCCTTGACAAACTTAAAGGATTAAATTTATCTTAGAAATTTTGCGGGGTCTTACAAGTATCTGCCATCAGAGAAAAAAGTGAGTTAAACACTGATATTTAATCTTCCATCACCATCATGTAAGTATCTCCTTCTTGTTCTAAATCACTAGAGGAATCACCCTAGCAAGCTGCCAGCACTTGATTGACAACCTTATTTATTTCAGCCTTCATACCGATCCTTGCAGAACTTAAAACTTTCCCTTTTCTTCAACAGCATCTTTGTTAGCATATTCTTTGAAGCCTATCTTAATCATAGGGCAATATTTAATATAGTGACCAGGCTTGCCACATTTGTGACATATGTCACTTTTTTTTCCTTTCTTAAAACCCCTGCTAGCATATCTTTCCTTAGGTAATGCCCCTGGCTTTCTCAAAGCTTTGAGGACCCTCTTTGTAATATAGGTTGTCTCATCATCCTCAATACTGGTAGTTTTTATAGCCTTGAGGACCAAATTCTTTTCAGCCTTAGGCTCAACCTTAATTTTTCAAAATTCTTCAACATCTCATAGGGTTTTAGATTGCTTATGAGCTCATCCATGCCCATCTTATTTAGATCCCTGGCTTCTGTAATAGCATCAACTTTGCTTTTTCATCTCTTTGGAAAGATCCTCAAGAATTTTCTTACTTACTTGTGGGTTGGAATAACTTCACCTACATAGTACAGCTCATTTGTTATGGCAGCGAACCTTATGTGCATCTCCTGTATAGATTCGCCTTTGTGCATGGTGAAAGTCTTATACTGTTTTTTCAATATGTCTACCTTGGACTATTTCACTTGAGTGGTTCCTTCATGGGTTGTCTGAAGACAATCCCAGATCCCTTTTACAGTTTGATAGGAAGAGAATCTATTGTACTCATCAGGACCAATGCCACACACAAGGATCTTCTTAGACTTGTAGTTCTTTTTTATCTTCTTTCTATCTGCATCATCAAATCCCTTCTTAGTTTTAGGAACTTATGAGGTCACATCTCTAATTTTTACTGCCAGTGTAGGAACAAAAGGTTCATCTTCAATGACATCCCATAGCTCAGAATCTTTATCCATGATGAAGTAATGCATTCTTGTCTTCCACTACCCATAGTATTCGCCATTAAATCTTGGGGGTCTGGTGGTTGACTGGCCTTCTTCTAGATTTGGAGGAGCATCTATTTCTCAAGATCTTTCTAAGGTGTTAGCCTTTTAATGGAAAACCTTCTCTGATACCAAATAAAGGAATAGGGTAGGTTTCTCCTCAACTCAGAGACATGTTCTCATATTCACTCACATGATAAGAAATAGGAGATATGTAAGGTAAGAAGTGCAAGAATAAAGTAAATAGAAGACATAAGGTTTTTACGTAGAAACTCCTTTCTCAAGGGAGAAAAACCACATCCTATCTCCAAGATTTCTAAGCTCCACTATATCCAAGAAACTTCTTGAATATAACTCCAATGATTAACCTCCTAATCCTTTGTTTCCTAGCAATAACTCTATTACAAGGAAACACAAGCAGTAACTCTACTACTTCAACCTTCAACTACCTCTAACTGGACACACCAAGCTAAATCTAGCTTGAAATAATCACTAACTCAAGATGATTGCAAGAGGAAATTTTTCACCTCAATACCTACTACAATCACAAGCAAATGTAGGTAAATATTTAAGAACAATTTACAAAGACTTAACTACAACAAAGAAATAAAAACACAACTCGATGAACAATCAGTTTCCTGTTGTAGTGTCGTCTTTGGTTTTAGCTTCAAAAGATATTTAGTTGTGAGAATACGGAAGCATTGGTTTTTTGTTGAGGAAGATAAGCAGTATGTAGTATGACCCAAGAAAACCTAGGAGAGATCTCATTGGTTGAGGCAAAAACGTGGCAGCAGCTTTTTCCACCAACTTTTGTACTTTGTGTCAACTGTGATAGTTGACTGTGATAATGACAGGTGAGCCCAACCTATTTCCGAAGTTGTAAAAGCTTTGTCATCATAAAAACTCTATCAAAATAGGTCCCAAAACTATAAGTTTGTCGATCATCAAAACTAAGAACTTAACACCAGTAAATTTTGCTACATACTAGTTGCATGCTGCTTGTTAGACCAGGTGAAGAATCACCATGTAGACATCAAAGGAGGGTGTTGTAAATTATCAACTAAGTTCTAAAATCCCTGTATTTCTGCTAAAGAAACAAGATACCCAATTCCATTATCAGCTGAAAGAACATTTTTAGAATTCCCACTAATGAGCCATGGAGTCTGAATCTAATTTACCATATGACTGAGATCATTCCACAATATGTCCTTTTGTTGTGGCTCATGATAACATTGAAACTATTAGCAGTGTACACCACATAACAATGAATAAATTGCTCATGGAGTTGTAATATTTGTACAGTAAGATATTTCCTCCATAACAAACATACTCTACCCTTTTCATCTTGGTGATATTTACAGCTACGACCCCAATCTTTTGCTACCTTATTAATAATTTGCTTAGCTTTCCCCCTTTTTATCCTTATTTTAAGACAACCCCAAATGACTCAATTTTATTCGTATTCAGAAAGAGGCTCAACTCCTTCTGGTTAAAGGGTTGGTTAAGCCCTCTAGTATTCTTTATGTATGTGATAATGGAGGTTGATATGAGGTTGGTCAGGCTCTTTCACTCCTAAAGTATTTATTGGAGACCAATTGATTTGGACCATTTTGTTTTTCCTTTATCATTGATGTAATGGGCTAGGCCCGATAATTTTATTTATTCTTCTTTATTATGAATCGACCCACATGTATTGTATATTATCATGGTCATAAGATATTTTCAGATGGTTGACTTCATTCTTTCTTTCCAAATAATGAAAGATGTTCTTCCTTCTCTTTTTTTTCTCTCTCTAGAAGGTTCCACTGATCTGTGTCATTTTCCATTATTTTTCATCGATTTCCTCTTCTTCTTTAAATGTTGACATGGTATTAGAGCCATACATCGGTAGATCTGGTATTCCCTGTGGTTCGGGATCTACTTTGCATCATCATTTTGGCTTGAGCGGTGCAATTTCTCGGGTTATTACTGATTGTTGACCAGATTTTTCGAGGGTTTTTAGTTGCACCGATGTCTGCAATGGTGAATTGATTTCATATTTTTGTTTTTTTTGAAGACCATTTCACTTTCCGATTGTGAAAGTGTCTGGTATTCTTCTTCACTTTTGTTTTTTTTTGCATATTTTTGCTGGTTTGTATGTGTACAAGCTTCTCCTTGATCTAGTTATCGATTTTTGGTGGTGGAACTTTGTTAATCTTCCCTTGAGTTGCTATTCTGTTGTGTAGTTAGCCTTGCGATGGATGGAATTCTACCTTCTTCTTCCCCTACTAGTTCTACTACTACACTCCCTAGAACCTATTTTCACAAGGATGATTTCACCCATCCTTGTCATCCCCTCTATGTTCATCCCTCTGACATTTTGGGAGGATCTCTTGTAGTTGTTCCATTTGATGGAACTGGGTACGCTAGTTGGCGACGTATCATCCTGGTAACTCTCTCTATTCGTAATAAACTGGATTTCATCGATGATAGATCCCTGTGCCCTTCCTGTGATTCCCCCTTAGCTAGACACTGGTAGAGATGTAATGACTTAGTATTGTCATGGTTTCTTAATTCTCTGAGTAAAGAAATTAGTAGAAATGTAGAGTACTCTGAGCTTTCTAGTGAGGTCTGGAGTGAGCTTGAGGATAGGTATGGCAAAGTAAATGGTATGAGACTATTTGAGCTGAGAAAAAAGCTTGGACATATTTCTCAGGGTTCTCAAGACATTCCCTCCTATTTTAATCGAATCAAACAGCTTTGGGATGAAATTTCATCCATCTTCACTAAGTGAGTTAGGTCTTGCACTTATGGTTCCAAAGCCTCGTATCAAGAGGATGAGGGTGAGCAAAAATTGTATCAATTTCTATTGGGGATGAATGAAACATATGCCCAGGTTAGGAGTTATATTCTCCTCATGAAACCTCTACCCTATTTTGTTACTGTATATGGTATACTGTTAAATGATGAGAGGCAAAGACACGTCTCTACTAGTTCTTCATTGCCTTTTTCTTCTGGATCTTCATCCTTCAATGTTGGTGCTGTTAGGAAAAAATCCCCTCTCCCATCCAGGGTAAATTTTGATTTTGACCCTACTAGATCCAATCTGATTTGCAAGTACTGTAAGAAACCATGCCATAGCATTGATAAGTGCTATAAATTGCATGGCTTCCCACCTGATTTTAAGTTTACTAAGTCCATGGGTCCTAAGAAAGTTGTTGCATATGGGGAAGTTGCACCTTGTGCTCCAGACTCTTCTATGTCTTCTACTTCTACTTCTGGATTCCCTGGTTTGACTGCTGAGCAGCATACTCAGTTGTTGTCTCTCTTGCAACAAGCTCAGATTTGTCAACCTGGACTTGAGTCTACCTCTTCATCATCTATGATGGTTTCTGTTGGTTTTGCTGGTAATCTTGTAGATGCTAATGTTGTGTTCAGCTCATGCTTGCACTCCCAAGTAGTTAATTTTTTGTGGATTGTAGACTCTGGGGCTTCTGACCATATGACCTACCATAAAGAACTACTTCACAACATTCAAACCTTGTCCTTTCCTGTTCTTGTTTCCCTTCCTAATGGGTACAAGGTCAAGGTTACCAATACAGGTTCCTTAACCTTGTTCCCTCACATCACTTTACACAATGTTCTTTGCATCCTTAGTTTTCAATATAATTTAATCTCTGTCCATAAACTACTTGAACAAATGAATGGAGTTGTTTACTTTACCAGAACTTTGTGTGTTTTAAAGGCCCTTTCTCAAAAGATGCCTCTGGTTCTTGTAAAATAGATAATGTCCTATACAAACTACTGTTGCGCTCCAGTTCTATTGTTGGTTCTTTTTTTTCTCATTCTAGTTCTACCATGTTTGACTCTTGTAAATATTCATCTGATGTAGCAAATTTTATTTCTGTTATGCATGAATCTATTAATAAAACTGATATTGTTTGGCATTATATACTTGGTCATATTCCTTTCTCTATAATGAAACACATTCCAGAAATATAGTCTCTTGTGACTCAGAAATAGTCCTTTCCTTGTTCTGTTTGCCCTTTAGCTAGACAGATAAGGTTTCCCTTTCCTGATAGTTTAATAAAGTCCACTATGCCCTTCCAATTAATTCACATTGATACTTGGGGTCCATATTAGTCTCCTACTTATGATGGGTCTAAGTATTTCTTAACCATTGTTGATGACTTTTCTAGAGCCACCTGGACCCACCTCATGGGAGCAAAAAGCAATGTTTTTTATCTCTTAAAAGCCTTCATAAGTATGGTAGAAACCCAATTCAGCTCCAAAGTCCTTTGCATCAGAAGTGATAATACTCTTGAATTAGAGTCCAGCACTACTGGTTCTGCTTTTTTTTCATCTAAGGGAATCATTCATCAAACATCTTGCCTCCACACTCCGCAACAAAATAAAGTAGTGAAAAGAAAACATAGGCATTTACTTAAAACTGCTAGAGCCCTATTATTCCAATCATCTGTGCCCATTAAGTTTTAGGGAGACTGTTTATTAACTCCTACATGTCTCATTAACAGATTCCTTTCTCCTTTGTTGTACAATAAAAGTCCTTTTGAGGTTCTCTACTCTAAACCACCCTCTTATTCTTATCTCAAATCCTTCGGGTGTTTATGCTATTCTACCATTACCACACCCCCACAAGGATAAGTTTGCCCCTAGGGCTGCCCCTTGTGTGTTTTTAGGTTATCTATTTGGAAAGAAGGGTTCCAAATTATATAACCTTACCTCTAAGTCCTATTTTGTATCCATAGATGCCATTTTCCATGAACATATCTTTCTTTTTGTTGTTCCTCAACATCCTTCTACTTTCTGTCCTCCCAATTTTCCTTTTTCTTTTGATGATGTCTTTCACATATCTTTTGTCTCTCCAGTTCCTACTGATTCTCCTCTTACTGTACCTACAATCCCTACTTCTTCCCCTATCTCAAATTCTCCAGTCCCTGATTCTTCTCTTGCTCCCTCACCTGAATCTAAAATACCTGTTGTTTCCCCTATATTTCCTCCTCCAATTTATCCTACTACTACTCTACCTTCTTCTTTACCTGTTATGAGATATTCTACCAGATCCCACTCTCTTTCTAAATATCTCCATGATTACTCTCTTCCCTCTTACCTTACACACATAGCTAGTCAGGCCTCTAGCTCTTCAATTGTCCTTATTTCTACTTCTAGGAGACTTGCTGATGTTGAACCTCGTAGATTCTCTTAAGCTGTTGTTATTCCTGCCTGGAAGGATGCCATGAGATTAGAATTTGAGGCTTTACATGTCACTGGAACTTGGGTTATTATCCCCCTTCTTCCTGGTAAAAAACCCATTAGTTGTAAATGGGTATACAAAATCAAGTATAAAGCCGATGGTACTGTTGAGCGATATAAAGATAGATTAGTAGTTAGGGGTGATACCCAAGTTGAGGATATTGATTTCCATGAGATATTTTCCCCGGTTGTGAAAATGTCAACTATCAAAACTTTAGTAGTTGTTTCTATGAAGCAGAAACAGCCCTTATTCCGATTGGATGTTAACAATGCTTTCTTACATGGGGATCTTGATGGGAAAGTTTATATGAAGCTCTCTCTGGGTTTGTCTGTTGATTATGGTACTGATTCTAGTCCTCTAGTTTGCAAGTTACAAAAGTCACTATATGGCTTATGACATGCTTCAAGGCAGTAGTATGTCAAGTTGTCTCATGCTTTATGTTCTCGGGGGTATACACATTCTCTTAATGACTATTCCTTGTTCAAAAAGGATTCTGGTGACTCCCTTGTTATTCTTGCCATTTATGTTGATGACATTATCTTAACTGGTTGTGATTTAAATGAGATTGTTGCTCTCAAAACCTTTCTTCACTCATCTTTTCAGATCAAAGACTTGGGCACCCTCAATTACTTTCTGGGTATTAAAGTATTGTACACTGACTCAGGTGTTTTACTTCACCAAAAGAAGTTTGTTCATGACCTCTTGGACTCTTTTAACAGCATGGTTTGTTCTCCTGTGGTATGTCCTCTTAAGCTTAACATTAAACTCAATGCTAATGACAGTGATCCTCTTCCCAATCCTGAAGAATATCGATGTTTGATTGGGAAGTTTAACTTTCTCACACGCACACGTCCTGACATCTCATTTGCTATTCAGCATCTCAGCTAGTTTATGCAGCATCCTTGTGTGTCTCGCATGTCTGCAGCCCTGCATCTGCTTCGGTATCTCAAGGGTACTCCTGATCATGGTATTTTTTTTCTCTTCTGATCCTTCTCTCTCGCTTACTGTGTATTGTGATAGTGATCGGGGTGCTTGTGCTGATAGTCGCAGATCTGCCAGCGGTTATTGTGTGTTTTTGGGTAATAGTCTGATTGGTTGGAAGTCTAAGAAGCAGGCTATTGTTTCCCTTTCCTCTGCAGAGGCCGAGTGCCGGGCAATGAGTAAAGCAGTTGCAGAGATTACTTGGCTCATTCGACTTTTCTCTGATTTTAGTATTTCTGGTCTAACTCCTGTCCCTTTATTTTGTGACAATCAGGTTGCTATTCACATTGCCAGGAACTCTGTTTTTCATGAGAGGACCAAACATATCGAGTTGGATTGTCATTTGTACGCACCATGTTGGCTGATGGTCTGATTTCTCTATCACATACCTGTAGATCTTCCTAGCTGGCTGATGTCTTCACAAAATGCTTGCCTGGTGTCTAGCATCATTCTCACTTGCTCAAGTTGGGAGTTGTCTCCCCCTCCAACTTGCGGGGTGGGGGGTGGAGGGGTGTTGGAGACTAATTAATTTGGACCATTTTGTTTTTCCTTTATCATTGATGTAATGGTCTAGGCCCGATAATTTTATTTGATCTTCTTTCTTATGACCCTGCCCACATGTATTGTAAATAAGCATGGTCACAAGATATTTTCAGACGGTTGACTTCATTCTTTCTTTCCAAATAATGAAAGATGCTCTTCCTTCTCTCTTCTCTCTCTCTAGAAGGTTCCACTGATCTGTGTCATTTTCCATTGTTTTTTGTCGATTTCTTCTTCTTCTTTGAATGTTGACAGTATTAGGTGCAAAGCTATTAAGACTAGTTATACAGACTGGATGAGTTATTTTTAGTATGGACTCCCCCTTTGCAGGACCTGTAGCCCTTAGCGTTGGTTGAGAATTAGATTCAGTTGTTGTCTCTTGTGCCTTTCAGCATCTGGAATGACCTTCCAAGTTAGAACAAGTTTTGTTTCCTTTTCCTCTTTCTTTTCTTCCTTGGCACCTGCTTAAATTCCTCCTCTGGTGGCTCTTGCTCTCTATTCCAACAATTTGTAGCATCATGCTCAAAACATATCTACTCATTGCAAAACTTGGGTCTCCAATCATATGAAACTACTTGCTGAATTGTGCCTGTAGGAGTGTTGATATTGATGTTGTCCAGTAGAGGCTTTGAGATGCCAGTTTCTATAAGAATTCTAGCATAGGATATCTTGTTGAGCTTTGTCGTGTCCCTATCAATGTACAAAGGTTTGCCAATAGCACTAGCCGCTTTACCCAGTGCCTCAACTGACCAATAAACCATAGGCAACCCCGATAGGTTCGCCCACAGTGGAACTGTGATCAAGCATTCAGGATCAAAATGAAAATTATAAACCCAATGCTGCAGTATTAAAGGTTTATTATGATATATATATGGTCCTGATTGCAGAACCAGATCCCTATCATCCACAGTGGCAAAACGATAAATGTAGTACCCGTCACTATGAAAGAGAATTTGAGGTTTGGCAACAAAATTCCATACAACAGTAATTTAGTGATCCATAGATTTATCATAAGGTGTATTACCCAGAATATACCCTATAAGTACAGTATTCCAGTGATCCTCTTGACTCTTTATGTCGTCTTCGACAATTTTGACTACTATCTTACCATAGCGGTGTACCAGAGGTACATATTCCAAAGGCATCCCAATCAGTGAGCTACGATTTTGTTGTTTCAGATCACGCTGTGGAGTTAAGAGAGAAGGGGCTTTCATCCCTAGTCGCCTTGGTTCTGCTGCTGGCCTGGCCGATAAGATCGATAACCCAACATCAGAGAACTGGAGTCGGTGAGATAACATCGTCATCACAATCATTGGTTGTTTTCCAGATGGGGCCACAGATGGTTGTCCACCACTGTCACCTTCTATCTCCGCTTCCTACTCGATAGGTTGAAATTGAGCTGGGAGCTAACTCCCAAAAGTTATAGGGGTCAGTGTTGCCTAACTCCAGAAGCTGGTGTTACCATCATCTGTGCCTGAGGTGCGCATTATCGCTGCTGTGCCATTGTCAGTGCACGTTAACCTGCCTTGGCTAAAGATGCCCCTTACGAAATTCCTTCTTGTCCTTTACTAACCAACTCACCCCATAGTAATCTGAATTTTATTTAGTAGACTAGTGTCCTCTGTTCAAACCATGTTGATGATAGAATTTTTTTAAAAAAAGTAGATTTCTTCGAACCTAACAGTGCCTAAATGCTATCTGAAATTGAATAGTTAATGATTTATGGTGTAAACTGCCAATGTGCAGCCAAAAGGTAGAGAAATAGAGGTGGAAGAGAGCATGATTAAGCGCCAGCGATCAACAGATGTGGGACGCCCATAGGATTGGGATTCTGGTGTTGTAATATACTGGTATACTCTTCTTGACCATCTAATTATTGTGTGTTCACAAGCTTGTGGTGGCACCAGATTGCTTTGCAGCGTTCCACAAAAGAGAAGAAGGAAGCATCCGAAAATGGAGATGTTGGGGAGATAGAAAGGATTTTCTCTATTTCAGTAGGGCCAGCGAAGATGAGAGCAACTTGGAAGGAACGGGAGAGGATCAGGTCTTGGTAGTAAGACGTTGCTCTTGATTTATCCTGAAGGAAGATGAATTGATTGAACTCTTGATTGAACATATGAATTGATTGAACTCTTGATTTTCAATACTACTATTGCTCAAGCTCTCTTTCAATGTTAGAAAGACGTTACTCTACAGTTGATTGAACATATGAATTGATGGACAGTATAAGTAGTGGAACCAGGTCTTGGTAGTAAGGATTCACAAGCTCTGCATCCACTAACAACCACCTATTGCCGAACAAATTCAAATCACATATAAGCTATATTGATCAATCATTAAACTTATATAAGATATTGAAGTGCATTTAGTAACAAACATAACTAAAACTACCTCATCATTGTCTTCAAACCAATTTATGAGGTGAAATACACAACACGGTTAAACATCAAACCATTTAATGGAATTAGCACCACCATAACGAGGCATTACTCCAATCCGTGCATATCCATCTTTATCATACTTTATTAATCTATAAACCAAAAGAATAGCAAAGATATAATCTAAACGATTTCATTAAATTGCAACATCATCATTAATGGAAAAGATAAATTATACGACTCACGAGTCTCCCCTAATGAGTCGATTTATGTCAATAGTTAGTGGAAAATCCATGATCACGTTGTACCTATGGATAGTCAGATATTGCGGGATACCGAAACATTAGCTTAATAATATCATAATTTGAAACATTCTTAGAGGTTGGACTTGAAAGGAAAAGAAAATGGGTCAAGATTTATACCTTTCTGTAACTCCTATGTCATGGCTTAGGGTGCACCTATTGAACTTAAGATCCACCTTATGAATCATTTTCTTGCCATCAGCTGAAAGTACGAATTAACAGATTATTAGCAAGCTATATAAACTTGGATACCTTTCCTGGGGGAACCCACCCTTGTATTCTTTTCTTGCATTCACTTCAATCGCTCCTTGCAGAAGTTTGAATTCCTTTTTTTAATGCACATCTTGAATTAACACCTTCACCAGTAAAAGGATAAACTAGAAAATAACATACCTGAAATGACTCCTAGCTCAAAGTAAGGTTTTCTTGGATATATCCCCATAGTAACAAGTTCGCCAGTTCCAAGAGCTTTCTGTAGATAAAATAGCATGTTGATTAAAATGTGTTTTAAGATGTTGAGCCATATTGTCATACAAACTGCACATGCACACACACTATGAGATTTTTTAGAACTTAATTACCTTCGGATGACTTGTGAATGGTCGATTCCAAGCTCCATTGACATTCCAACTGCCCAGCGTTTCAAGGGAATATATGTCTCTGTTGAGGCAAGTGATTTTCAGCAATAGAGTAGTATTTTTTTGAGTGCTCAAAAATATTTGTATTGCTTAGACATTTGTTTTCCACGCCAAATCTCAACTGCAACGCACCACCAACAATGAAACTTTTAAAAGAGAGATCAATAACTATTCGAATAGTAGGTTTGACTAAGTTCATACCATAATCAACGCGTAAGCCAGCAAACAGTGATAAAATACTATTACTCCCTCGGCCCTCCAGTTTAATTTATTTGTTTGGTTGTGATTTAGTATGAAGTTTAAGAAAGTAAATAAGACTTTTGAGTCTCGTGATCTTAAATTAAAGCTATTTTGAATTCTTACAAAATGTCCTTCAATATTATAGTCTTAAACATGTTACGTGGAAAATAAAAATTAAAGAGTTGCCTAAAAGAGAAGCATTCTTTTTTAAACAAGCTAAAAAGGAAAGTAAGACAAACAAACTGAAATGAAAGGAGTATTTCGTTTAATAGTTATTCGAATAATGTAAGTAAGTTCCATACCATATTCAAAGTGTAAGCCATTAAAATGGCAGGAGAATCCCCTTCGACAGCAGGAAGAAATCCAGGTTTCTCTCTATATATTTCCAACTTGAAAGTTTCCGTTTGGACGTGCTTGTTATTGTAGAATGTATTCCAAGTTCCTCTTCCTTTTTCTCTAGTGAAGTAGAAAGCATGGAGCGTTCCTTCCCCTTCAATCCATATGTGGCTTGATTTCCCAAATATGGACTTCGTCGATTTGAGACCGCCAAACAGAGGATTTGAGCCTGCAAATGGAGATTATTATTAAGTTTACAAGTCAGCAAGAAAATTTATTATGTGCATTTTACAAACTTTGATGCTCTTGCTACAACTTTGTATTTATTACTGTATTGTCTTTGTTCGCTCGAGTTGGCTTCAAATAAACCAAACATTGCTCAAATGATCAGAAAACAGCAACTAAAACAAGAATACAAGTTCAACTAATTAATAAAAGAGTTAATACCTCAAAACCCTCGAAATTATCAACGTCTTACTCTTGTTGTAGCGTGTTGGAGCTAAAAATAAATTTTAAAAAACTTAATTTTATAAAATATGTAATAAAATAAGAAAGAATAAAGAAGAAGAGTAGAGAGAATAGACAGTGATTCTTATTTGTGATTCTTATTTACTCCTAATCTGAGTAAAAGACGGATGCCTCAAATCCTAATAGATATCAAAGTAGATCTTGATAAACAGTCACTATAATGTAAATACATTTATAACACTCCCCCTTGAATGTCTAATTGGTAGATAATGTGCCTCGTTAAAGCCTTACTAGAAAAAACCCAGTAGGAAAAAAAATCTAGTGAAGGAAAAAGAGTACACATATCTAATAATACGCATTTCGGCTGTCTCATTAAAAACCTTACAAGGAAAACTCAGTGGGACAAAACCTCGTAAGGAAAAAAGAGTACAGCGCGTATTAACTCCCCCTAATGAGAACATCCTTGAACCCTTTGCATCCCGATCTTATGCACCATCTTCTTAAAAGTTGTAATTGGAGAAGACTTGGTGAATAAATCAGTCACATTTTCAGTTGAACGAATCTGTTGCACGTTAATATCATCATTCTTTTGTAGCTCGTGTATGTAGAAAAGCTTTGGCAAAATGTGTTTCGTTCTATCTCCATTTATGAATCCTCCTTTAAGATGTGTTATGTGTGCTGAATTATCTCTGTATAAAATTGTGGGTAAATTGTCATATTTCACACCATATTTTTCTCGAATGAGATGTATCATGAACCTCAACCATACACATTCTCGGCTTACTTCATGTATATCTATTATCTCAGCATGATTCGATAAAGTGGCTATGATAAACTACTTTGTATATCTCCAAGATATGGCAGTATCCCCACATGTGAACACATTGTATGTTTGAGACCGAGATTTATGCGGGTTAGATGAGTACTCAACATTAGCATGACCAGTAAGATCGGGACTGCAATCTTTAGAATAAAATAAACTCATGTATCTTATCCCATTTCGATGTCTCCTAGTAAAAGTAGAAATATACCTTGCTAACAAATTGAGCGAAAGGCTATATTGGGTCTTGTAGTTTTTGTAAGGTACATGAGTGCATCAGTTGCACTAAGATATGGTACTTCATAACCAATCCAATTCGATATATTTTAAATTTCAGCAAATAATCTATTGCTTTGAAAACTCTCCAAGAGTTTCAATGATGTTCAAGCAATAAGCTTATACAATATAAGGATTATAAATAAGATTCCCAGAAACTTTTATATGCTTCAAGCAGTTTGAATCCTTAAAAGTTTTCACATAAGTTTTGTCAAGTGACAATATTCAACATTTCATGAGTGACATCTTCAAGTGTCTGGACTGCAAATCAAATAAGTTTTACGCTTACCAAAATGCATCCTTTCATGTCACTTGATAAATGTTTCTACGTCAGCATGTTTAAATAAACGTAGAATTCAGATCCTCGTAATCTTTCACAATATTGCGCCAATATTGTGTCAAAGATATTGATGATATATCATTTTGTATCGGTTCACAATGCGACATAACATTTGAGATCTCATCACTTCATTATTTTCAGGTACATGAACCTCTCATAAGGTTTCATGAAGTGGTATGTCGTAGGCTTTTCAAGAGCTCATTGCCTTTTTATTATGATTATTTGCTCCTTATTTTTCAAGGACTATTTCATTTGGAACCGATCAGTCTACCACACTTTACGCATGTATAGACTTTGTCCTTTAGGAACACAAAATAAGAGCACTTGCGCTTAATATGAGATGCTTTCAGCATTTGACTTGAATTATCTTTTGGATGAGGATATGGTGATAATTTCTAACATATTTCATAGCGCTTATAATCTCCCCCTTATGTTAGGAAAACTAACATACATCCCCTACTTCTTTGAGGAATCCATCGCTGTGCATTATGGTATATTCATTAATTGTATACCGCACATCAAAATTATTAGATGTAATAATTGGTTCCCGATCTTGAACCAATTGAGAGGGAAGAAATAATCATAATTTATTGATCTAATGCATACAAATGCTATTGCAATATATCATATTTTAGACCAATACATTAAGTTTTGTTCTCATTAACAATGGTTTAGATATTTATCGAAGATATTCAATGCTAAACCATCATCATCAAGATGAATTATCTTGATTACACAATCTGAAAATTATGCTCAATTTATATTGAACAAGTAACTTTATGAATGTCAAATGTAGGTTGACCATGAATGTACATGTGATCATCTTATTAATGCATCTTTTCAACATATCACATGATAGGTGAACGGGCCTTTATTCACCTTTTATAATTTTCAGATTTGAAGGGATCCAATCCCAATATTAGTTGGTCCAACCAACTTGTCATGAGAATAAACGACATAAACAATTCTTGAAGAATCTTCTATTTCTTCAATACATGCACATCTTCGAGATGTCACAATCGTTCATATCAATTTATAAACTTTTATTCTAGTAAACTCCAAGTTTACCATGACATGTACTTTTTCTTTAGTAAATTTCAGATTTACTATTACATGAATAAATTTCAGATTTACTACTTCAGAAGTAGATTTTAAAATTATTCAACCTCTTTTGGAGGTTAGTTGTGATACAATCACAATCAAGTACATGTTTGCATTAATAAGCTTCCCATTCCCCAGGAATGGAATATAATCGTGTCTTAAGCCTATCAAATTATGATAGCTTATGACCTCTTTCAAGATTTTTCTACTTCAGAAGAAAATCGAGGCATACATATGATGTAGAGAATTTTTCTCTATCATATCTTATGATCATATAAGCGTGTGAAAATATCATCACTTTTGATGATCATTATCATATTGTTTCTCCACGCATATATTCGTGCATTCAATCACTTGTCTTCTTTCAGACATATTATGCACTGCTACTAAATACACCTCAAGAATGAAGTAAGTTGTCATATTTCATACTTATCATATATTGCTACCACATTCACTTCATGGAATGGAGCATATTCAATGGGTCGAATTTCATGACTTTTCATCAAACACCCATTATTTTGCCTTAGCCATCACAATATCATCAATATGATTTATTGAGATTCAAACTCAATATTTGATCCATATAAAAGCGTCTTAGGCATGAATCGATGGGACTTGAACCCAACATATTATCTTTCTTTTTGATAATATTGTTCTTGAGGAATAAATTTAAAATATAAATGGTTTCAAAGCAATTATTTTTTCTCAAGTACAATAATAATTATATTAGTAATAGCAAAATAAAGATAACATAAAGAATTACTACCCTTGAAATCCTTCAGATTTATAATCTCACCTTGTTTGGTAGAGTTTCGTGCTGATAACGTGTTATAAAATAAGAAAGAATAAAGAAGAAGAGTAGAGAGAATAGAGAGAGTGATTATTATTTCTTCTCTTGAGGGATGAGAGATCATCAGATTGTAAATACAATGAACAAAATTCCTCTATTTATAGGGGAAATTTACTCCTAGTCTGAGTAAAAGACGGATGCTTCAAATCCTAATAGATATCAAAGTAGATCTTGATAAATCTTGATAGACATTCACTATAATGTAAATACATTTATAACAAAATAAATATAAAGTGAAACATGGATGCTTTTTTGGCCTATTTTAGCTCTCACACACTACAAATAGTGTGAAGTTACTCCCCATGCCACTTGCGCTGCAGGGTGGTTTTACATAAAAATATTACTCCCTCCGTTTCAAAAAGAATAATCTATTTTTCCTTTTAGTTCGTTTCAAAAAGAATGATCCCTTTTCTTTTTTGGAAATACATTAATTTCAACTTTGCACATGGCATGTTTAGGACCACAAGATTAAATGGCATTTTGGTACATTTGACACAACTTTAATTTAAGGCCACAAGATTCAAAAGTCTTCTTTATTTTCTTAAACATTGTGTCAAGTCAAAGTAGATCATTCTTTTTTAAACAAAGGGAGTACTTCTTTTCTTTCTTTTTATTTGCTCTATATTATTTGGATTGTAATTAATTATTCACGAAAAAGGAATAAATCTATTTTGAATTATGATAAATGATATGTATATGCCCTTCATCATATATTTTAGGTGCACATATATCCCTACCGTTAATAAAATAATGTGTATGTAATATTATGTAGATGTCTTTCACACTAACGGTAGAAGCATATGTGTATCCAAAATATGACAGAAGATATATACGTACCATTTATCATAGTTTGGGTATATTTATGAGAAAAGACATCTTTTTTCTCCTGAACTTGTCGTCACAACTCACTTTAGCACTTAAACTTAAATTCCGTTTATTTACCTCCCTTAACAACTTTCAAATGAATTAAATTTCCCCTATAGCTGACGTGGGAAAAAAAAAAAGCGAGTAAATTTTTATTTTTTTTAAAAGACCACTTTATTGCTATTTTTATTATTATTATTATTATTATTATTATTATTATACATACATACATACATATATATATATATATATATATATATAAATATAACATTAAAAGAAAAATGTCTTCATAGAAGACATTTTCATCTTCTTCATCACTCCCCTTCCCCACCGCCACGCCCACCCCCAACACTCTATTTCTTCATCTTCTTCATACCCCCACCCTGTTTCTTCGTAATTCCCTTTCTATCAAGTCCTAATTAATCTAAAATTTTATTTTTCGACAATCAAAAAGGGTTCAAGATTGATGAACAAGTTTGATTCTTGGTCAAGAATTTCATGTCATGCGAATATCATCTAGGCCATTTTCAAATTTTGGACTGTTTATGCCATTTTTGTAGATATTTTTTAGTAAGAAATTGAAAATTTAGGAGGTTTAGAATTTTGAGTTTTGGTTAATGTGAAAGAATTTGGATTTGATATTGTGTGTATTGATGTATTTTTGTGATCATGTACTTGTATTTAGTTCATTGATGGATTTGCTCAAGCTAATTCAAGTTAATTTTGCATTTGATGAAGAAAAAAATTCATTGAAAAAGCTTGTGGTAATGGTGAAAGAAATAGAAAAAGTGGTGTTTTTATGTGAAGAAGAAGAAGGAGGAGG
Organism: Capsicum pubescens; assembly: GCA_030864215.1. Lineage (NCBI taxonomy): Eukaryota > Viridiplantae > Streptophyta > Magnoliopsida > Solanales > Solanaceae > Capsicum > Capsicum pubescens. The sequence continues at coordinate 202,449,648 of CM061545.1, read as the reverse complement.
AGAAGGAAGGGGAGGGGACGGGGGCTGCTGTCTAATGAAGAAGTATAAGGAATTGGGGTGGGGTGGGGGCTGTGAAAGAACGAAGGGGGTGGGGGTTGTGAAGAAGAAGAAGGAAGGGGGTGGGGTCTATTTTATTTGTATAAAATATATTCTTTTATAAAAAATATACTCTTTTAAATATATATATATATATATATATATAAAATTATAGATATTATATATATATATATAAAAATAGTATATATAAAATATATAAAAAATTTGTGTGTGGGATTATTAAAAAAAATAAAATTCTTACGTGGCAAATGACATGGCACTAATGTGGCACTGATTTGGCAATGACGTGGCGCGTGTGTAGCGCACTCTCCGTTGTGAGAGTGGTATTCAGTTTTGAGGGGTGAAAATAATTCACTTTAAAGATGTTAAGGGGGGTAAATAAATGAAAGTTAAGTTTAAGTGCTAAAGTGAGTTGTGGCGACAAGTTCGGGGGGAAAGATGCCTTTTCTCTATATTTATTTCTTTTCCATTTTAATTTTTTTATCTCAAATAATTAACCCAAAATCATTACCCGACCCAATCCCTATTAAAAACCAAGAGATGCCTATCTAGCAGATGCGTTTTTTACTACTCCTATAAAGATATCACACACAATGCAGTAAAATCCACTACTATCAATTTTTTAAAAAAATCATTAAACCATAACACCCAAAAACAACACCAAATAAATTGAACTCATCACATTTCAATTTCCTATGAATTTCATCGAAGAAACACTACCCAATACCATTACACCACATTGTCATCGTCTCTGTCGAACCGTAAACATCTCTACCAACGAACTATCGTCGCCCCCCTAGCTCCAGCCACCTCCAGCCTAATCTTTACTCCCTTCAATCAGTAAACACCAACTAGCAACATGAATTAATCACTGCAATTTGATTGGAGTTCATGTTTAAGAGAAAAACAGATGAAGTATTGGGTTTGAAACAAAAAATAGAGATCGAATCGAGTTGGTTTGAAATGGGGTTCGATGGGATTATTAAGTCTGGTAGTGGATTTGGGTTAATTATATGGAATAAAAAAATTAAAATATAAAAGGGACTAATATACCCGAAACTATGATATGATACGTATATACCCTCAATCATACTTTGGGTGCACATATGCCCCTACCATTAGTGTGAGGGCATATACGTACTATTTCATTAATGGTAGGGGCATATGTGTACCCAAAGTATGACGAAGAGTATATATTTACCATTTATCATAGTTTGGAGGTATATTTATTCCTTCTCCGTATTACTAAATACTTGTTCCTTTAATATTTTTAGAATAGTTTGAATAAAATCTTCTTATTATGTTCTTATTCAATAAATGTAATCATTGTTGATTTGGAGAGACGTACAAAATTTAATCAAGGATTTATTGATAAACTTACTTTTAGTTTTATAAGAGTAAGAGCCTTATTAAAAAACGTGCAGAGATTTATTAAGAGATATGCTCAATCTAAATAAAACATATAAATAGAAAACGATGGGGTATAGTTCAGAGGTAACAACTCCCTATGGTGTAACTATATCAACCTAACAAATATGTCTTTGGAAAATTTTACAATGGTTGAGTTCCAACCAACAAAAGTTGTGAGAGGATTCATTTATTAATTGACACTTGAAAAGTGGAGTCCACTTTAATTTTTTTAAAGCTAATAAAGAGTGAAAGGATATATATTCAAAACACAAATAAAATTGATAAGTTAGTGGATTGTGGAGTGTACAAGCATTTATTATTTAGTCTTCAAAGAAGAAATTTCTGGAGAAACCAAATGATCACAAAAATCATGCCTCATCTTTCTTTTTCTTTTTACTCAAAAGCTTCATTAATAACAAAACAGTTTATATAGATCAAATCAAGAAATTTCTTTAAAAATTTGATATTCAATATTAGTTAGTGTTGTTGCTGATTAAAAAAAAATGGGTTGAGATTTAAAGATGAAGAGAATAAAAAAATATAGAAGAAAATTTCTTCCAATCTAATGCTAAAAGGGTTCAAGAATTGGGTGAAATCTCCATGGATTTTCTTTTGGTTACTTAATTATTCATGATTTCAGGTATGAAGCTTTCTTCATCTTTTTGTGAGATCTTTATGCTACCTACTTAATTAAATAAAAAAATCATAAAGGCCTGATAATTAAAATTTCATAGATTTTCTTTGCATGTTAGTTGTAACATTAAAATACAAAATTAATATTTGTTTGCACTGATTTTGCTGCTAAATTAAGAGTATATCATACAAAAAATCAAGTCCACAATATAATCTCCTTCAAAATGAAATTGAATTTCTTCTTAAATTTATTTGTTTGATCCTTGGTTCTGCATCCAAGCTTCAGATTGAAGATTCTTATTTTGAGTCAAAAATTAGTTGAGAGTGTTGGGTGAATCTCCATGTACCTGCTTATTTGATTTTTTAAAAATAAATTAACAATCTTAAAAAAATATATTAAAGTCACTGCTAGTTATATTTAAAAAATAGATTAAAAAAATCAAATCTTAGAAATTAATTTCATGGACTGATGTTGTATTTACTACACTGAGGTTGAAACCAGTGTTGTATTCAAAAATTGATGATTCTGTGCTAGTGTTGCTCTATTTTTGAATGTTATCTGTGATGTTTTATTTCTTTTATGCTCACTTTTTGGCTTCATTCTTCCATATCTATTTTTCTTTTCTTTTTTCTTAATTGGATCCAAAATTTGATCTGTACACCCTGTTAAAGGATCAACAGAACTGAATTGAAATTTATTTTTACCACAGTCTCCATTATATATCACTTTAATGTTTACTAATCTCAATTCTTGCTTGATACAAATATTTTCTAGCAATTTCTTCGGAATCATCATCATTTGCGGCTAAAGTCATAACATCAAACGACTCTTTCATTAATCCATTCAAACGAATTGCCATAGAGGATTTTACTGCTTTCTTCTTTGTAGTGTATTCCTCAAATCTGTCTCCATGCTTAGCATTCTTCGACCATCTTTTCAAAATATATTTCTCAGGAATATAAGAAAAAATCAAGTCAAAGAATAGAACTTTTAGTACGTGACAACATAACCAAACCATGGACTCAAACATATGACAACTACAAATAATTGAATTTTCAAGGAAATTAAACTGGACAACTTCAGTTTGTCCATTTTCACCCTTTAAAATTGTATATTTGATAGTATTGCCATTAGTTTCAGCACTAAGTGTTCTTTTGGTTGCCCCTTGCAAAAATTCATGTGGAAATCTTGTGTAAATTCTTCTTGTGTACACACTAGCAGCATGTTTTAACATCCCACAATCTTCTATGGATATTTTAGGCATTCCTCAAGATTTATAATCCTCAGCTGCTTCAATATCTCGCATTTCGGTTGTTCGCTGCTCATAATGTTTTACAAACTCAGTTATACTCTTTGCCTTGCATGTCATTTCTGTGAAGACCCTATTTGTGCTCTCATTTCTTTGAGTTGATTTGATGTCCGTCGAGAAAATTAAATGGCTAAATGCAGGACACCAATTTTTTCTCAAATCATATAACTTTTGAAGCGAAGTATTACTTGCACAATCCCACTCACTTATTATTTTATCCCATACTAACTCAAATTCTGGTTCCAAATTGCACCTCCACAAGAGTGTGTCAAAATAGTGTCGAAATCCCGACTTAAAGTAAAGCTGGGGTATGATTTTTTTAGCATTTCTATCAATATGCCATTCGCATAGTCAATGACACGTGTTAGAAAAGACTTCTTTAACGGTCAAAGATATAGCAAGAGGTTGATCAGTAAAAATTATTTTTGGTGCTTTTCCTTCTATTGCCTTCAAAAATGGTTGAAATAGCTAAACAAATAAACCACTGGTTTCATTGCATAAGAATGCACAACCAAAAAAGATATTTTTCTAGTGGTTATTCACACCAACAAATGGAGCACAAATTATGTCATATCTATTTGTACGATAAGTAGTGTCAAAAATCATCACATCTCTAAAACACTCATAGTGCAATTTAGATATACTATCTCTCCAAAAGAAATTGCACAACCTACCATCTTCATCAACTTGAAAAGAATAGAAGAAGTTTGAGTCCTCGGATTGTAAATGCATAAAATGATTTATCAAAGTTTGAGCATCTCCACTACTAATCATATTTCTCTTATGTGCTTGAACAAAGTTATAAGCATCTTGTTCAATGAATCCTACATTTTCAACTCCAACCGCTTCATTCCGAAGATATCGAACAACTTTTTTGTTTGAATACCGGCATCAATCATAGAACCAAGAATATTTTTAGTAGCGTTTGTAAGCCTACGACCAGAATGTATGAAATGTTTCAAATTATCTTCTATCATGGGATGACTATGCACATCATTGAATTCACATACTTTCCATATTTCATTTGAAATTTTGAATTTTATACGAGCCATACAACCACATCTATATTCTAATCTTTGTCGCTTTGTTTCTTGAAAAGGAAAAAGTTTATTAGATTGTCCTTCACAAGAACAAAGAAATAAACGTCTTGTTGTCTCCTTTTACATTGTTAGTCTTTCCTCCCTTTCGAACACCAAAACCTCTTTCCACGGCATATGAATTATATGCATTGTATGATTCCTCTTCCAAATTAAACTTCATACCAATCTCAAAAACTCTCAAAAACAAAGTTCTTGCTAGTGTTACAAATATTATGCCCGTTACCATTGAAATCTACAATAATAATTTTTAATTGTAAGCATCAAAATTCAATAAATAGATAAACTACAGATAGTATTTATTTAATAGAGATCTCTACACTTAAATTTCCTTTTTGGGCAGAGGAGTCTTTGCCTTTGTCAACATGTGCATCTTTCATTTTCTATTTCAAGCACAATCTGCATAAGACAAAATTTACAACATTAAAAATTTAATATTTTCAAAAGGTTATCTTAATATTTAAAAATACTTTTTGATGTTATAAAATGTCTAATTAAAATATAATTTTGAATATGTGATCAAATATTTTAAATTTAGTGTTAAACTTATTATTTGGAACAAAACTAGAATTGTCAAGTTTTTATGATATTTTTATTTTTATATTTAATTATAAAAATTATTTTTTATGTTTACAGGATCAACTGACCATGAAGATCATTCAATGAATGATACACAAGATATGGATTTAATGAAAATATTGAGAAGTGTAGCATATATGTTAGCATTAGATATTTTTATACGAAAATATAGTAATATTTTACTTTCTAATTGTATATATATAATAAGGTGATTATAAAAATATAAATAACAATGAGAAAAGAAAATTAAAAAAATAAATGTCATAGATTTATACATCTAAAATATTTCTTCTAAGTTTTGCTTGAGTGAGAATGATGTGAGAGCAATAAATGTAGAACTACTTTGAAAATTTTGCTTTGGTTGGTTTGGATATCACGTAGAAGAAACTAATTAAGGAGGGAAAAAGGTCTCTTTCTCTCTATTTTTATTGTACTATATATAGTCTTATGTCTTTTCCTCTATTTTTATTATATTATATATATAGTTTTTTGTCTTTGTATTTGATTTTTTATTTTTATTTTTTTTCAAAGTATATATTGAGGCTGACTTTTCAAGTGTCAATAAATTAATGGATCCTCTCACAACTTGTGTTGGTTAGACCTCAACCATAGTAAAATTTTCCGATATCTTTAGGTAATGCTACTATTAATAAAACCACTAAACCAAATATAATTTGTTTTCTTGAAGATCTGTCATTTTGAATATAACATGAGAAAACAAACATATAGAAATCAAACACTTCAACTAATTAAACATTAGGCATTATTTTTGATGTATTGATCGACAATTACTATTGAAGAGAAGGACAATGGCTAACCATTTCTTATGTAAACATCCTTAGGAAAATCATCTGGGATTTTTCCTTCCACTGTAGTTACTCGAACAGCTTCTCCCATCTCTTTGACTGGTGCAAAATTACTCTATCAAATAAATTACATAAATGAACATTAGTAGCAGATGATTATAGATGATGATGATGATAATAATTAAAAAAAAATAATAGTAGCTAATTTTCAAGAACTGAATTTGGTAGTAATTAAGTAATGGAAGCACCTGAGATGGAAGCAAGGGCTGGTCAACAAATTCAAATTCAAAGTCCACAAAGGCATCTAATAATTTGAAAGACATTTCTTTCACAGTTTTTTGAATGTTAGCTATAATTGGAAAATTTACCAAATTCTTCGATAATGGCTGGTCATCAAATTCAAAACGAAACAAGTTATAAGCCAATTACCTACAGGGTATTCTAAATAAAACACTACTTAAAAAAGTAGAAATTAGCTACAGATAAATTTTATAACTAATCAACATTCGTCGTCACTCCTATTTAGCGATTATCAAAAGAATATGTTTGCTATGAAGTCTGTAGCTAATTTCATTTTCTTTTTGTTGGTAGTGTAATAGCAGCAAAGGTGATAAAATATGAGGGAAAGTTTACCTTCAAAGCAGAGGAAATCGAGCCTTTCAAGTCCTGTTCAATTTTTGTTGGAATTGAAAACCTTTGAAAAGAGCAATTTACTTTAAAAGTGTAACTAGAAATGACCATGGTGGCCTGACTCTCTACCTCAGTCTTCTATTCGTGTTGATGTTAAAAAACTAACTTGCTGGCTGTTCAAATTTTTGGCATTAACTAATGAGAGTATGAGAGGTAATTATAGTTTTGGCGTAAATAATGTGGATCTAATTTCTAGGATATAAGCATCTTTCAATTAGAGTTACGTATGATGACAATTTTGGAAAGTGACATTTCTCACAATAAAAATTGGAGTTTTTGACCAAATACATCTTCATTGTTTCACCACAACTTTCATTACATCCTCCTAATATGCTACTTAGATAAAAACATCCTTCAAGTTTCTGAAAAATAATCAAAAACATCCTTCCGTCAATTTTTTCCATCTTCTTTTAACGGAATCTTTTTTTATCATAGCCATTTTTCTCTTTTTCTTTCAAAATTTTTCGACTCTTTAAAGATTTTAAAAAGGAGCTTCACATGGCCAGACAACAGTAAATGATGTTGAAAATTACCTTAAACATTATTTTTTACTTTATTCGTTCGCTTTTACTTATCAATTTTTGACATGACACATTCATTAGAAAAATAATAATTAATATAGTGACTTAGCATATTGCCTCTATTAATTGATATTTAGTAATTGATACTATTGACAAATAATTTGAAGGATAAGTAATTAATGTTAAGTGTAAAACATAAAAAAAATATCTTTTTTGTCAAAAATGACAAGAAAAAAAGAAAATCAAATTAAAAAATATTGACAAGTAAAAACGAAGTACGAGAGTAGTGTTCGTTATTTTTAAACATTGTTTTTACAAAGATTGAGCTTCGAATGTGATTTTATGCTTGAGTTTTTTGTTAAGAATTTGTGCCCTACTGATTATCTTATTTTCGCCTAACTGTTCCTTATCGATGGAATGGGTTGCCTGACGTGTTCCAAGGAAGCAGTAAAACAGAAAGTAAAGAACACAATGATTTTTATGTGGAAAACTCCCGGCTCAAAAAGGTGTAAAAAAACCACGACCTACGGCCTCTACAGGATTTAACCCCAACTTCACTAAATAACTCTGAGCCTCAACAACGACTGATTACAAAACTTTTGTAACCAACAAATAGGAATTATAAACTCTAATCCCTATAACTCAACAACTAGGAATTATAAACTCTAATTCCTTTAACTCAATAACTAGGAATTATAAACTCTAATTCCTAACTACACACACACTTCCCAAGGTATGCGTTCACAAAGTCTCTAAGTTTTTTCCAACTCGAAGACTAGCTCCTAATTCAGTTTATAACACACTGAAACTAATATTACATCAATATTTCAAACACAATGAACAACTCTAAAAATCAACGCTAAAACTCTTAGCTGGATTCTATACTTAGGACCGGGTTCTTCAATGTATTTCTTCAGTGATTGAATAGCACTTCGTGAAGTCAATCTGTCGATTGTGCTTCTGCTTTGTAAGTACGTGTGTTACTCTGAATAATACATCTTCTATTTAAACACAGCTCTCCAAAGAGTTATTCTTTATTTCAAACTCCTCCTTTAATCAGAACTCTCATTACATAGAGTTCTACTTTAAGTGAAACTCCTTCTTCAATTTCAACTTTTGTCTCCTTAGTGTTGTAGTCAAACTTCAACTCTTTAAATCAGCATATATTCAAGTATTTTACTCAACCACAACTTCTTCAATTTCTCACGTGATCAGTAACTTGAGTATATCAGAATTAGACTTTCTCATTCATTCCTGACTTTAAGCAATCTTTATCTGCATCTATCAGTGAAACCTGTTTTCTATGATTGAACCAACTCAAATAACATGGTCCATTCATGTGTCAGTCATCAGAAACTTCATTGATCTAACAAAGAGTCCTTTAATTTGTATGTTTCCTATCTTGGTGTAGTCTTCTTCAATCTGTAGAATCTTTCTCCTTTTACACGTAGGACTCTTCAAGATATGCTCAGAAGTGAAACTCCTTCTTTCCATAGGACTCCTTTTCCAACTCAACTTACTTTCCCTCATCATCAAGTGTTTGAATCAAATTCAACTTCTTCAAATTAGCACATGTTTATTTCCTTGAGTTTATCAGAATTATTTTATATCACTTTGTCAGTTTGTCAATCATCAAAACTACATCGTACCCAACATTTTTCAAATCACAAAGATTGTTTTTAAACCCAACCTCTGGAAAAACTATGTTCCTTGGTCGTGTTGCTAGCCCTTTATTGGCTGAGATCTGATAACGCTCAATCTACAGCTCTCGTAGGAGTGTAAAGCGGTCGTTAGCAAATATAGAACCCAACCTGGGTTGGGTGTCGATCCCACAGGGAATAGCTTGGCCAACAAGTAAGCAAAATTACTAAACTTTTGGTGCAAGTCTCGTAAAAAGGGGGGATTGTAATGTGTCACCAAAACAATTAAATAAAAGCTGAAAATAGCAAAGTAAAAGAGAAATATTGTTACGTAAGTTGTAAACAATGAGAATTGAGGCGTTGGGGTTATGTCCACCTTCTGAGGTATACGTCTCTATTGGCTATGAGTGTGTAGAATTCTGACATGCAACTGCTTATAGAGAATTGTATTCGATGGTAAATCCAGGCGTCTTTCGACCTATTCGAGGATTATTTCACTTTAACTCTTTCGAGCTTAAAGCGTGTCTAACGGTACGAATTCTCCAAGAGGTTAGTCCAGTTACGGCACTAGCTTTTTAGTAGGGAATTTTAGGGGGTGACCCTACTACCTTGACATTATTTTTTTTCCAGACAAATAACCTTTCTTTCGAACAAGTTAAATGTTATACTGGCATATTCTTGCGTTTGCAACCACAAAGAATGTAGACTAAGATGAAGAGAATAATGATATAAGCAGTATACGTGTCGCGAACTCACAAACTCACAGCAATAGATAGTATCTCATACGGCTTCCATAACCCCAACAGAGAAGTTTAGTTACCCATGAATGCGAAGGAGATCACGATTGACATTGTTGTTATACCACAAGATTGAGTAATTTCGTGTAGCTTAGGTGGTAGGCGTGAGGCATGAATTCCTAGGCAAAGTAACGATTCTCTTGTTGTGGAATTTAAGAATAGAAGAGTAGAAGAAGAAAAATAAAATTAATGGAAGAATTAGAAGATGTAAGAAGATGATGTTAAAAGTAGAATAAGAGTTGTAATTTGCAGTTCTAATTCGAAGTTATAATTCGAAGTTTTTAGTGGAAGATGAGAGGGATGGAAGAAAGTATTGTGGTCTCCCCCTCTCTAATTTCCTTCCAAATCTCTAGCATGATAGGGTATTTATAATACCCATATCCTAATCCTACTAGATAAATAAAATATCTAACCAAATTCTACTAGGCTAATGTAATACTTAACCCAATTATACTAGGTTAATGTAACATTATCATAATCCAAATAAACTAATGAAATGCATAACCCAATTGTACTAGGTTAATGTATCATTGTCCAAATCCAACTAAGTTACTGCAAATCTCCAAAGTCTTCAGAAATGTTGTTTTAGCCCGGGACAGATTTTTCATGCAGCAGTTTTGGTCCTTAGGCGTGTAAACTCCCTTCCCTTCCTTCGTGAGCTTTCTTTTGCGTCAAGTAAGCCATAAAATGCTGAATTCTGCATCATTTATACCTGAAACTTTACTAATCATATTCGTTAGCTCATTTGCAGGAAAAAGGACTAAAAGTGCATGAAATATATACTTTGTTCTCAAAACTAGGCTAAAATATGGGCAAAATATATTGATATAGGCGTGTAAATTCGCCTATCATCAACACCCCACACTTAAAGCTTTGTTCATCCTCGAACAAAATATCATGTCCCTCTAAACATCAACTTAGGGTTTCACAGCAACAACACAAAACATTTGTCAAGACAAGCACAACAATTATCAACAAAGAGTAGTTTTCCGATCATTAGTAGAGACCATTTAGCCTCCAACATAGACTCGTGATGGTGGTCAACTCATATTCAAAAGTTAAGGCACAAAGAATCATACACAACTACCCAAAACTCATCAACCATGTGTGTCTCACACTATAGTACCTATTATCACTCACAAGTATAGCATATTTTTCAAACATGGGTATCAAAATGTCCTTGCTCTCACTCTCACAAAGAATTCATATGTAGCAACTGATGACCATAGGCTTGCCCTTAATGTAATACTCTACTAAATGTCAGAATGCTAAGCTTAGGATCAAGTAGGTGTTTTGATGGTTGTAATGTAGGCTAAGGGACGGGTAGGACTATTTTGGCCAGGAATACTGACTAAGTTCCTAAGCGCTTTAATACATCACATTGTATCATTAACACATTTCTTTCAAACAACCTTTCTACTTTCTTTTATTCTACCACTCTTTTTCTCCTCTTTTGTTTTTCAATTTTAAACGTAACTAACTTTTCAGTTTTCCTTTCCTTTTTCTTTTGATAACATACCTCTTATGATAGCACTTTCTTTTTCATAACTCATTCAAGCACCAATGCATTCTAAAGCATCATACTCACCCAATTTCCTCTTATTTTGTCACATGACTTTTTCACTTTAAAGCACTTAGGAATTTGGATCAAATTATGGTCTTGAAAAAAATGGATTAGGCTTACATACGAGGTTTGTCAAAGAAAATAGGCTAAAGGCTCAAAAGGGTTTAACTAGGATGATGTCCATGGGTAGGTAAAAAGAAGGTAAATAATCATAGGTTGCCAAAGAAATGCCTAAATCATATCCTAAACTTACACTCCTTATTTTCGCTTTGCATACATACCAGGCAAGTTCTAGCATCAGCCACACACATAGAATATACGATTATCTCACACACACAAGGCACATGGTCGACTTTATTGAGAGTAGTATAGACTCTTGTCCCAACAGGTGAAGGAATTGAACCACACAATATCACATAGTGAGTCACAATTAGAGCCTAAATGTCTCAATAGTCATGTTTTTAGCACAAACTCTTGTCATAATCTTATGCTGCCTATCAAAATAATTTCATGTGAAGCTAAAAAATTTGCTACTAAAAAAAACTAAAAAAAAATAAAAAAAATGAAACAAAAACAAAGCAAACAAACATAGATGAATGCAAATGTGGTCATAGATGAATGCAAATGTGGATGGATAAGTATAGCATGCAAATACCAGCACCCCACACTTAGACGAGACACACTGTCCTCAGTGGAAAATAAATAAGAAGAACCTGGTTAGTCGGACTCATCCTCTATGTCTGGGGTCATACCCCTTGCATCGGAATCATCATCAGAGTCGTCATTCTCAGAATTTCCTCATAATTATCCCACTTAATTCCAAGAGTGAGTCGAGGTATTTGCAGCGAGGAGGGTTCTCCTTGCTCTTTTCGGCCTCTTTTCTTGCCTTTTTGTAAAGTGGTAGCCTTATCTTTGCCTTGTCTTGCTTTGGGTGTCATTGTACCTGAGACTTAAAACAGTGTTCATGTTAGCATCATCTCGATGGATACAATCTATAAACAAGCAGTAGTGGCACCACCCCACACTTAGTTTGTTGGTACAGACTAGTGAAGTGAAAGTGGTCGATTACTCAGACTTCATCGACATACGTTTTAGGGGCTATATTCCAACAAGAAATTCAGATATGTAACACTTCTTGCAATCTTTGCAATACTTTCATGTTAGGTATATCAAGACTTCTACATAGGGATTACATCATGGTATAGTTTCTATCAATAATCACAATATCCTATGTCGGTAGGCAACTATAAGTCTTATTCCGATGAGCGAGACATCCCAACATGTAGGTATTCAAGTGACAAGAGTATGCAATATTCATGACTATATCAATTCCGCAAGTATTATGACAATGCATCAAAATTGAATTGAAGTCGGAAACAAGTTAAGATCATCCTAACGTATATGTTCACTCACTTGGTTGTGTATCAACAATTCAAACACATTCACATCTCCAATACTTCTTCAAGATTTAGCAATTCATAATAGACATAGTAACGTAGTACTTACGAAAAATAGATGAAGAACACAAGAGTACTTACGTGATTGAAGCCTTTGGAGATGTTCTTGTGAAGTGGGAGAGCAAAAAGAAAAGTTTTGAGATGATTTGGAGAATATGTGCGGCGCCTAGGTCAAGTTTTCAATGTGTTTATGTTTCAAGACTAAGTCTCCTTTATATAGGAAAAGAATGGGTCGGGTTTTGACCCATTTACAATCGGTTTTGGAGATAAAAATGCTACATATGCGGCGAATAATGCTCGGCATAGTCATGGTATATGCGCCGCATAGTCTATGGCATTTAGGGACATATGAGCCGCATAGACTATGGCATATGAGATCCTGAGACCTAATGCCATATCATAGGCGGTGCATAGTCAAAAGCATACTTAGGACTGGGCGGCGCATAGTGTATAGCACACTAGATTCCGAGACCTTAGGCTATAGGATAGGTTGTGCATCGTTCGTGGCCTAGTTTTACCTAGGCCTAGCCTTCCTCGATGCCTAGTTTGGCATGGGCAATGCTCAATCCATAGCCTTATGCATCACTATTCCTAACTTACCAACTTTTACCATACAATGCGTCCAAATCGTCAATTGAAATCAATCTCCTCGTTGAATACCTCTTGCACCTACATTTACTCAAAAATACTAAAAAGGATTAGAATGATGGGTTGCCTCCCATCAAGCGCCTTAGTTTTGGTCGTGGCACGACTCTTATTTTTGGATTTTTATTTATCAAAAGCAAAACACATACTAGAACGAAATGAAAAATGAAAAATAATAAACGATAAACGATGGGTTGCCTCCCATCTAGCGCTTGATTTATTGTCGCGGCATGACATAGTTACCTCGAGTACTCAGACTTCGTCGAGATAGATGGTGGATCGTTTTCTGAATGGATTCAGACGACAATGAGGCTTACTTGTAGGAGGGGTACCAATTATATCATCAATAGTCCAACCCATAGCTCTCATGTATCTCTTCAGAGCAGAGATGAGAGCCTTTACGTGTTGTTTACTTAAATCATCCTCACTCACCGGAAGTATCTTTATACTTTCCAAGAACACATACCTTAGATAATCGGGGAGCTCTTTCGATTCTAGCATTGGTGGCTCTTCAAGGAAAGTCTTCGCTGGTGGTGTGGGTCGATTTTTGAGATCATGATCCAGCTTCTTAGGAGCATAGCGATATGTCCCTAATCCTGATAGAGAACAAATAGCTTCTTTGCAATTTTCAGCATCCTTACTCTCTTCATTCATGAGCACAACCGCCAAAGGGTCAGCAATAATTTGCTCTTCTTTAAGTACTTCTTTCGGATCATCAAAGAAAACATCAGCCACCGAAAATACACTCGAATCTTTGGGTTGCTTCATTGATTTGCAAACATCAAAACGAACCACTTCGTCATTTATTCGGAATGAAAGTTCATTAGCTCTCAAATCAATGAGCACACTTCCTGTAGCAAGGAAAGGGCGCCCCAAGATTATGGGAACCTCAGAATCTGCTTTACAATCCAATATGACAAAGTCTGCTGGAAAGATAAATGAAGAAACTTTTACCAAGACATCGCATAGAATACCAACAGGTTGTTTTACCGACCTATCTGCCATGACGAGCCTCATATTGGTTGGAGTAGGATCTCCTAACCCCAACTTCTTGTAGATCGATAATGGCATCAAATTAATGCTGGCTCCTAAGTCGCATAATGCTTTGGCAAAGTTCAAAGATCCGACGGTGCAAGGAATAGTGAAAGCTCTGGGGTCGGCCTTCTTCTGAACTATCGATCGGGTAGCAATTGCACTACAATGATGCACATCGTCTTCCAGCTCATAACTTGCTGCCCTCTTCTTTGTCAAAAGATCCTTCATAAACTTTGCATACCCAGGCATTTGTTCAAGTGCCTCCACCAATGGAACATTAATGGTCAGCTGCTTTAACATTGTCATAAATTTGCTGAACTTAGTGTCATCCGCCACCTTCTTCAGTCTTTGGGGAAAAGGTGGTGGTGGGTATGGAAGTGTTCTCTCCATGGTTTTCTTCTCCTCTTGCTTCCGTTTTTCCATTTTTTTAGGCTTCACGTCACTGGGCGTGACGTCTTTGACGTCAGGACTGGTTGTTGCGGCATCTTCTTCTTTTGCGTTATCATCCATGTCCGCAACTTCGTCAACCACTTTCTTGCCTTTTGCTGAAGGTTCCATCACCTTACCACTTCTGGTAGTGATGGCCATGCATGACCCATCATTCCTTGGGTTTTGCACAGTATCGCTAGGTAAAGTGCCAGCCTTTCTTTGATTGAGTGCTGCTGAAAGTTGGCTCAATTGCTGCTCTATTTGCTTGATTGAAGTGGAATGAGAATCAACTAATTGCTTCATAGAGGACAAATTATTTATTACCTCTGTTACTCCCGCGCTAGTTGCTTCCACTCCTTTCAGTAGTTTAGCCATCATGTCTTCCATACTTCCCGAATTAGATGTGGTGGTGTCACGTCTTCCAGGGGGAACATATACACCACTCTTTTCATTGTTTTTTCTCCAACTACCTTAGTCCTTGTTTCCAGAATTATCATAATAGTTCCGACCTTGGTTTCCTTGGGTATTACCTCGGAAACCCCCCTGATTGTTCAAGTAGTTGGCCTCCTCTTCCGAATCAGATTCGTCTCTTCCTTTTAGCGCCACAGCTTTCACTTTTTCGGTCTTCCCTGATAATAAATGCTTTGTCAGAAGATCCACTTGCGTTTTCATGTGCGCTAAATCTTGATCACGTTCTTCTTGTCTTCTTCTTTGGTCTGCAGTCATTCCTATAGAGAAAGTGGGGCTTGCTACCTCAGAATCCCTGGTATGCCAAGCTCTACTTTGTTTCGTCATACGATCTAGCATATTGCTTGCCTGACCAAAGGTGAGATCCATAAAAGATCCTCCGGCCGCATTATCCACCACTGGTTTAGTTATTGAATTCAAGGCTCTATATAGTATCTCCATTAGGTGAACATTAGTCATATGATGGTTTGGGCACCTCTCTAGCTTTGTCTTGAACCTCTCCCATGTTTCATGAAGAGCTTCAGTGGAAAGCTGACGAAAGTTGCTGATTTCATCTCTCAATTGTGCTCTTTTGGATGGCGGAAAGAATCTTTCTAGGAAAGTGTCTCTCAATTACCTCCAATTTGTAATAGAATCAAGAGTCAGCCCATTCAACCATAGATTTGCCTCCCCAGACAGAGACAATGGAAATAAGCGTAACCGAATTGCATTCTAACCAACTCCAGGATTGTCAAACGACTTGCATGTAGAAATAAAGTTGATGAGATGCATATTCGGATCATCGCCTGCTAGTCCACCAAATAATCCCTTGAGTTGCAATAACTGAATCATGGTGCTTGTGATGTTGAACTTGGCTCCGGGTGCTAATGGTGGAGGAATAATGGCTCCTGTGGCTCCGGCTCCATCAAGATCATCATCATCATCATCGAATTCTCCAAGAGGTTAGTCCAGTTACGGCACTAGCTTTTTAGTAGGGAATTTTAGGGGGTGACCCTACTACCTTGACATTATCTCTTTTCCAGACAAATAACCTTTCTTTCGAACAAGTTAAATGTTATACTGGAGTATTCTTGCATTTGCAACCACAAA
The DNA here is from genome assembly GCA_030864215.1 of Capsicum pubescens. Classification (NCBI taxonomy): domain Eukaryota; kingdom Viridiplantae; phylum Streptophyta; class Magnoliopsida; order Solanales; family Solanaceae; genus Capsicum; species Capsicum pubescens. The sequence goes on along the minus strand of CM061545.1, from coordinate 202,433,421 downwards.
GAATGTAGACTAAGATGAAGAGAATAATGATATAAGCAGTATACGTGTCGCGAACTCACAAACTCACAGAAATAGATAGTATCTCATACGGCTTCCATAACCCCAACAGAGAAGTTTAGTTACCCATGAATGCAAAGGAGATCATGATTGACATTGTTGTTATACCACAAGATTGAGTAATTTTATGTAGCTTAGGAGGTAGGCGTGAGGCGTGAATTCCTGGGCAAAGTAACGATTCTCTTGTTGTGGAATTTAAGAATAGAAGAGTAGAAGAAGAAAAATAGAATTAATGGAAGAATTAGAAAATGTAAGAAGATGATGTTAAAAGTAGAATGAGAGTTGTAATTCGCAGTTCTAATTCGAAGTTTTAATTCGATGTTATAATTCAAAGTTTTTAGTGGAAGATGAGAGGGATGGAAGAAAGTATTGTGGTCTCCCCCTCTCTAATTCCCTTCCAAATCTCTAGAATGATAGGGTATTTATAATACCCATATCCTAATCCTACTAGATAAATAAAATATCTAACCAAATTCTACTAGGCTAATGTAATACTTAACCCAATTATACTAGGTTAATGTAACATTATCATAATCCAAATAAACTAATGAAATACATAACCCAATTGTACTAGGTTAATGTACCATTGTCCAAATCCAACTAAGTTACTGCAAATCCTCAAAGTCTTCAGAAATGTTGTTTTAGCCCGGGACAGATTTTCCATGCAGCAGTTTTGGTCCTTAGGCGTGTAAACTCCCTTCCCTTCCTTCGTGAGCTTTCTTTTGTGTCAAGTAAGCCATAAAATGCTGAATTCTGCATCATTTATACCTGAAACTTTACTAATCATGTTCGTTAGCTCATTTGCAGGAAAAAGGACTAAAAGTGCATGAAATATATACTTTGTTCTCAAAACTAGGCTAAAATATGGGCAAAATATATTGATATAAGCGTGTAAATTCGCCTATCATCAAGATCGTAGGGGTACGTGAGGCTATCACTTGGTTATAAGAGCGACTCAGTACAAAAAAGTTAATTGTGGAAACTGATAATCTACTTGTGAAGCAAGCTCTAAAAGAAAATTTGGTGAATTACTCTTATTTTGATTCTTTAGTCTTTGATTGTAAAACTTTTTTCAAAGAGTTGTCATCTCTTTCCTTGTCGTCTGTTAAGAAATCAGCAAATCAGGTTGCTCATTGTTTTGCTAGAGCATCTGCTTCCGTGTCTGGTTCGATGGAGTGGGATACTAACCCTCCGTCTCTGATTACTGATGTACTTGAGTTTGATTTGAATAATATATGATGAAAAATTCATTTAAAAAAAAATCTGGTCACAGGGGAGTCATCTTTGTCCGGCCATCATTTATTATTAATTATTTTATAAAAATACCATTTAAGATGACTAAAATTACCTAGACCCTTAAACATTATTTTTATAGAAACCTGGTCATCTTAGTTTTGTACTATATAAAAATTGTTTATCTTTTGGACTATGACCATCAACAGTGTTTTCTTGATCTGTTGATGGGTTATTTTTAGGAAAAAGCAAATTTGACATTGTTAAGAAAAAGATTGATCTTCGAATGTGATTTTATGCTTGAGTTTCATCAAATTTGATGAGAAGGAACAAAAAAGAGGACTTGATGACAAAGAAGCCAAGTGCTAGACGACTTGATGGAGAAGGTGTTTCAATATAGTTTGACCAAGTTTGTTTTTGATAGGATTTTCCTTTTTTTTTTTGATAAATTGAACTGAACATAAGTAAAAAAAAAAAAGGTTCCATTAAGAGAACACGGAAAAGTTGATGGAAGGATATTTTTTTATCACTTTTTAGAAAGTTGAAGGATGTTCTTAGTCAAGTGGCATATTAGGAGGATGTAATGAAAGTTATGATAAAACAATGAGGATGTATTTGGTCAAAAACTCATAAAAATTGATCAAATGACTGTCAAGTACTACTTTATTTGTTTTAGCTTATGTGATTCAATTCAAAAAAGACTGACACAAATGGTATGATATATTTAAGAGCACAAGTTTTTAAAATATTATAGTAATGTATTTAATATCATACTCCTTTCGTTTTAAAAAGAATGACATCTTTTTTTTAGTTTGTTTAAAAAAGAATGATCTCTTTTCTTTTTTTGACAATACTTTAATTTCAACTTTTCACATGACATATTTAGGACCAAAAGATTAAAGGGCATTTTGATACATTTAACGCAACTTTAATTTAAGTTCACAAGATTGAAAATTCTTCTTTATTTTGTTAAACTTTGTGTCAAATCAAAGTAAGTCATTCTTTTTTTAACGGAGAAAGTAATATTAAAAGTCTTTAGTTTTCTTTAAAAGGCTTCATGCTTAAATCGAATAAGTTTACATAAACGGAAACAATGTTCTGTCACTCTCTCCATTTCATTTTTACTTGTTTCGCTCAAAGATAATAAATAGAATAATAATTTTATTATATAATCTTTGAATATAACAAATTTAATGCTTTAGAAAATAACTATAATTAATAATAAGGAAAAATTAGAAATTAAGTCATAAATTTCTAAGCTGAATAGGTAATAGTGGACATACATTATTAATATTAATATAATAGATAAGTAAAAATGGACAAAGAAACTATTTGTTAGTGTGGCACAACAGACTAGCCACCTATATATAAAACCCTCTAGTCAACTGCATACATTTTTGGAGGCTTCTCATTTTCAAGATGGATATATTGATCAAAATTAAATGAGAGTCTGGTGCACTAAAATTTTTGCTACGTGCGAGATTTAGAAAAGGGACGAGCCACAAAAATATATTATAGCGATCAGTTTTAGATATGGAATATTCCTGTTCGTACGAACTTATGGCTTTGTGATTATGACAATGATTTTATGGAAACAAGAATTTCTAGCTTTTATGAGATTGGGGTGTAAGTTTCAGTAGTAAGCTAAGACCCAAAAATATTTAGCCCACGCATGTTTACGAATTGTGAAGGACAAGAAGATGAAGAAAAAACGGCTCTATAACAATCAAATTTCACTTATTTACTAAAATCAAACAAATCAAATATTTGAAGAAAAAATATGTAATAATTCAAAGCCCGATTTTAAACATTTTTACTTTAATTTGTGTTTAGATTGCTTGGTACTGCCCTTTTGGACTAGCGAGATAGTTCGAGTTTAGACTCAAAAGTTTTGAAATACAACCTTATGTTAAAAGAATAAATTAAGAACAGGACCCCACTTTTTGAAAAATAATGGGTCATAATATCATTTGAGACATTATATAAGTTAATAACAATATTTAAAATTTAATGGCAAGATTTTGATTGGAACCCAAGGGGCTCAGGTTAATTCAGCACCATTGGGACTCACTTGAATGTTGCAACTTTAGTTGGCGTTAGTGCCTTCAGCACTGATGAAACGCATGGATTAATCACCACCAAGGGACTATATCCCTGAAAGACAATATATGATAACACAAAGAAACACTGAAAAGAAAAACTGTAAATAAAGAACACAAATACTTTTTAGTGGAAACCTCCTTGTTCAAGAGAGAAAAACCACGGTCTGCATTCACAGGCTCTCAAACTCCACTATAATCAGAATAAATCATGATTACAGACTCCATCAGAACTGAACTCTAAATTTACTAAATTGCAATAACTCTATCATAATTTCCTCTTGACACCTCTGTCAAAATTACTCACAAAACTAGCTAACTCTAACTAGAACAAACTCTAGTAACTCTACCTAAGAAATTCAAAAAGCAAGATACAAGCTTTACTCTCAATATTTTAGAGTAAATCATTCAACGACCCCCAAGACAATAGAGCCATCATTGTGGAAAGGTTAAAGAGCATCCAATGCAAAGCGGCCTTTCATTCCTTTCTTTAATCGTGGTACGCCCCTCCCCCCAAACACAAGCACCCCTCGGCTCAGGGGGGACCAGAAAATGCCTTTTATTTTCCACCCTGCGTCGGCCCTTGCCGCCTTTCTTAACAATCCCCCGAGCCTCCTTTGCGCCGCCTTCTTCATAAAAGCCGTCGGGTTTCCCCGTAAGTTCAAATTCTATGGTAGAGAACACTGTAATAATAATTAGGCCATGATATACTCTTTTAAGTATTGCACAATTACAGGACTTGACTCAAGAATACTGATACTATGAGCAATATGAATATGTAACCTTGAGCTATGGGTTTTTCCCGCAATAATGGAAAACTTGAATTTTACAATAATTATTGAGGAAGAAGTATCCTTTTGTATTTATAGTAGTGACTAGGCGAAGTGCATTAAGGTTGAGGATGACAGAGTTTTGGTGGAAGACAACCTCATTAAGAAAAGATGGCAGTCGTATTTCCATAAGATTTTGAATAATGAGGGGGACAGAGGTGTTGTGTTAGGGGAGATGGAGTATTTCGGGGAGTGTGACGACTTTGGCTATTGTTGGCATTTTAAGGTAGAAGAGGTCAGTGAGTCTATTCGCACGATGCGTAGGGGCAGGGCGATGGGGCCCTACGAGATTTCGGTGGATTTTTGGAAGTTCTCTGGCGAGTCAGGGTTGAGGTGGCTGACCAACTTGTTTAACATTATTTTCAAGGAAACAAAGATACCTGAGGCATGGAGATGGAGTATGATGACTCCTTTATTTAAAAACAAGGGTGACATTCAGAGTTGCAACAACTACCAGGGTATTAAGTTGTTGAGTCACACGATGAAGATTTGGGAGAGGGCGGTGAAGCAGAGGTTGAGGAAGATTGTGTCTATTTCAGAGAATCAATTTGGTTTTATGCCTGGTCGCTCCACGACTAAGGTGATTCACCTTGTGCAGAGACTGGTAGAGCAGTATAGAGAGAGGAAGAGGGACCTTCACATGGTGTTTATCGACTTGGAAAAGACATATGACAAGGTCCCTAGGGAGGTATTTTGGAGATGCTTGAAGGTGAGGAGGGTCCTGGTGGCGTACTGCAGAGAGATTAAAGATATGTACGAAGGTGCGAAGACTCAGGTTAGGACAGTGGGAGGAGATTCTGAGCATTTTCCGGTCTTGACAGAGTTGCATCAGGGATCAACTCTTAGTTTGTTTTTATTCACTTTGGCGATGGATGTGTTGACACAGAATATACAAGGCAAAGTGCCTTGGTGTATGCTTTTCACGGATGATATAGTTTTAATTGATAAGTCGCGATAAGGGGTTAATGATAAGTTAGAGGTTTGGAGACAAACCCAGAGTCTAAAGGTTTCAGGTTGAGTAGGAACAAGATAGAGTACTTAGAGTGCAAGTTTAGTAACTCGAGGCAAGAGAAGGTGGTAGTGAAGTTGGATTCTCAGGCGGTTTGCAAGAGGGATAGTTTTAAGTATCTCGGGTCTACGATTCAGGAAAATGGAGAGATAGATGAGGATGTCTCTCACCGTATTAGGGAAGGTTAGATGAAATAAAGGTTTTCTTTGGGAATTTTATGCAATAAGAAGGTGGCCCTAAGCTGAAAGGCAAATTCTATAGAGTTGCAATCTGGCCTGCTATGTTGTATGGAGCGTAGTGTTGGCCGGTTAAGAATTATCATATCCAAAAGTTGAAGGTGGTGGAAATAAGGATGTTGCGCTGGATATGTGGATTCATGAGGGCTGACAGGGTTAGGAATAAAATTATTTGAGAGAAGGTGGGAGTGGTGTTAGTGGAGGATAAAATGCGGGAAGTGAGGTTGAGATGTTTTGGTCATGTGATGAGAAGGGGCATGGATGCCCCAATTTGTAGGTGTGAGAGGTTGGCCTTGGATGGTTTTAAGTGGGGTAGGGGTAGATCAAAGAAATATTGGAGAGAAGTGATTAGACGTGACATGGAGCTATTGTAGTTGACTGAGCATATGACCCTGGATAGGAAGGTATGGAGGAAAATCATTAGCATAGAGGGCTAAGGGTATGGATGAGTCGTAGTCAGTAATTAGGTGAATTTTGGTGTCATTGGTTTGGCATTGTAATTTTTTTTGTGGATGTCATACCTGTGTTATTTTATCTTGTTCTATGCCTTGCATGCTTCTGTATACTGCCTCTTATCTTGAGCCGGGGGTCTATTGGAAACAGTCTCTCAAAAATGTACCAGAATATACTGGGTTTATTGTTGTTGTTGTAGAATAATATGGTCGAATTTTGATTGGACCACTTGTCTATTCTGGTATGTTTTTTACCTGCACAGTTATTGCACCAGTAGACAAAACTGTGTAGAGTGTGACAGCTGTGTATCAGCAAGGTAAGTAACGGACCTGGTCCTCTAAGTAACATCTTGTCATCATCAAAACATGAGACACCAATTTCCTCCTTTTGATGATGACAAATCATTTTCACAAGACATCAAAATTTATTCAATTTGGAGAAACTGCATCTACAGATACATAATCCTTCCCCCTATCAACAATATCCCTTCATTAACTTTTACAGATTTAGGCCACATCTAAATATATCCCTTAACACATACATGCAATGGACACTTAGTATTCCCCTATTAATATTCCCCTTGTCATCAGTAGAGTCCTGCACTACTGGTCCCTGCCTTAGTGAATTCAACACTTCCCCTTTTGGCATTATAAAAAAAGAAAAACTAGTAAATCAAGATAGCAATAAGCACAATAGATAGCAATAAGCACAATTTGGTTAACTCATGGCCACTGGAGCAACACTAATATGAATGAGCAACTTGTAAAAAAAAGAACCATTTGATAGACACAAAATCTGATTTCATTCATTAAAAATATGTAAGTACCATACAATGCATAATAAAAATAACATAGAATTCTGAAATGAAAAAGAGCCACTAGAGACAAGAATTGAAATTGATACAAGGTTCAAATAGGAAAAGAAAAACAAATGAGGGGTGGCTTAAGAGGAGGGTGGTTTTTGAGAGAGGGACTTAAGCAAAATTTCTATCCTAGCACTCTCTGTATCATGAGAGTTCAATAGTTGCTTAGTGAGGTCCTTTACTTCTGCATTCAATCCTTGAACCTTCTTTGTGAGTGCTAAGACCTTAGTTTTTAGTTATGCATTTTCTGCTCTTAATGCCTCAGCAGCACCTGGTCCCTCATTAGAAATTTGTTGATTCTTCATCTTCAAATGTAGAATCTCTGCATCCTTAGAAACCAAATGAATCCCCCTCCTCTACCTCTTTGCTTAACTTCTCCTGGGCAGATAATAATTCAGACACCTTTGACATGGTCCCCACTTTACCTTCTATACACTCAATCTCAATCAAGGTTGTCAAAGTGAACATTTGTTTTGCAGTTTCAGGAGTCTTATTTTTTCCAACAACTCCAAAGTGATAAAATACCCTATTAAGAAATTATCCATAAGGCACACCATGTCTCCCATCCTTAACATGGACGACTTCGTATATATTCTCCAATATCAAAGAAGGTAGACTGATCAATTCAAACTTACTCAGGCATTCAATCACATATAGATCAACTGCTGAAGCTATTGTCCTCTTTTCAAACCTGGGAAAGACTAACTTGTTTACAAACTCAAAGACTAACTAAAATTCACTTTTAAGAAACTTCTTTCTCACACCAACAGAAAATGTTCCCTATACTTTTAAGGAATACACCATTAATTATGTTGAGGGTTGCTGTTTCAAGATAGTCCTCACTCCAACTATCAGAACATCTAAAAATTTCCCTAGAACCTCTTCATACAATTTCAATTTCTTCCCTTGAACCAAAGCTGATAATCAACCCATCATCAAAAAAATTCATTGTATAGTAAAATTGTCTCACCTAATTTTCAAATATAGAGGGAACTGGTTCCTCTAGAAGGTGCAACCATCCCTGGTGCCTTACATACTCCACTAACTCTACCATTGTAGGTTTCTTAAAAATCCTAGAATCAAAGACTCTCTACTCAAAACTTTCTGAGTTCTCATAATCTCATTTCTCTCCTCTTTAGTCAAACACTTATTTTCTTCCTCTATCTTTCTTAATTAAAAGCCACTGCTAGGCTCTTCTTCAACAACTTTTCTTGTCTAAGGACCAGGTCCCCTAGTCACTTTCTTTTTTCACAACTATGTGTTTCTTAGGAGTTGAACTTCTTGATTTTGTCTGGAAGGACCTGGTTTTCCTTTCATCCTGAACTTCTCTTCTTCTATTTTCTATTGCAGCAGCAGCATCAGAGTAAATCTTATCATCACCCTCCCTGACTTCAACCAATTCCACATTTTTTTCATCTACCACTGCTCATTTTCTCAACCTCCGTCTCTTGGTAGTTGCTGATTGACTTGCCTTCATGGAATTTCCCATCAATTTCCTCTCAGCACTCCTTCTTCAGTAAGTCTTGGTCACTTTTACTGTCTCATATACTTTCTCTTTACCTGTACTTCCTCTTTGTGTTTGCGCAAACCACCTCAGAGGTAAGTCATCCTCATTAATCTCTCCATCCTCATTAGGAGTGTTCCAATAATTTTTTACAGTGATAGAAACAAATTGTAATCATGAATAAAATATAAAGAAATAAGAATTTTATTGATAAACGATATGGGTACAAATCTATTTCTCCCTTGATTCCTCTCTCTTGATTTTTTCCATAATTTGAGGGTCGTTAGTAGCGTATTTATCGAATGTAGGATGATCTCTTAATGAATATCCTATGATTTTATGGGATATTTGAGATCTTGATCTATTTACGAATACCCATGATTTTATAGGATATTCAAAATACTTCTTCAAGGGATAAGCCACCCGTTTTATAAGAATAATTTAGGGTTGATGTAGAGTAACGTCCAAGAACTCTTATAGAATTTGAATTCTTCTTGTAGAGTTCTACAAGATTTTGATGTCTACAAGGAGGTTGTGGAAATGAACCAGTATGCTCATCAGCTTTAGATGATGTATCAAATGAGGGAGAAATATTCACATCGTTAATATGTTCCTCCATCCCTATAGAACTCTCCCTAGGATCATTTAACAACAATATCAGATTCTTAGCAACCCAATCTTCCCCTGACAACTCACTACTAGTGAGATTTAATTTTTCCACTGGAGGATCTCCATCAAAGAGTTGTGCAAAGATGGGGTTTGAGTCGAAAGGGGTGGGGAACTAAGTTAGTTTTGAATTTCAGAAGGAACATCTATTTCAGGGTTTTCCAATAGAGGAGAAGATTGATAAAATTCAACCTCTATTGGTAACCAAATACTACACTAATATCAATAATTATGGCCTTCTTAGAATTGGGTTCAACGATTTTTGAGGTTTCTTCCATAGTGGATTTATCCATGAAAAATTGTATGAAAGAAGACACAATGAGAGGGTTTTCAGACTGGGTTGAAGGAGATTGAGCAACTTTGTTGTCAATTATGGGGCTTGATGGTGAAGTATTTTCTTCCATTTGATAATTGGAGGATTATTATCGATTAAGAAAAGATAAATTTGGGAGAAGGAAGGAAAATTTCTTTTGAGAAAATTTTGGACTAAACTTGAAAAAGTGAATAAATGTGAGATTTGATTTTGGTTTTTTAAAAGGAAGAAAAGTTGTAACGTTCGGACTTAAAGTTCATAAGATGTGTCTGGTACCAATAGGTGCAACTCTTCACTTTTAAGGGGATTTGACATCTTTCAGACAAGGAAGGGAAAAGACGTGGTCTTTTTAAACAGAAGTTTATGCAATTTTTAAAGTGCACTTAAATGATACTAACCTGTGGGATGAGGCCAGGTCCCACCCTTGCTTTAAGAGAACCTTTTACATTATGTCTGTCTCATCTGTTCTCCTTCAAAGTATCTCACCATGTATGTATACCTGCAAAGGTATAGTACTGAGTTATACCAAAAAGCACAAATTGCATCAGGGATGCCTATGTAATACCCCAAACTTTTCTTAGCTTAGATTCATCCCTAGAAGGTTAAGGAAGAGATTTCAAAGTGAATATAATTTTTTTTTCATGTGGAATTCTTCAGATTTAGACCTTCCATTGTGTAGTAAATTGAATAGGCTTTCCAACGATATAAAATTCGCCTAAATCAGATAACCGGATAATAAGTTATGGCTATTTTAAGTTCCTATCATAAAACACTGTGATTTGGATCCTTAGCGCATTGCAGAGAAACATAAAATCATAATTGTCAATTTTCAGTGAGACTCTGTAATTTTGGCGCATCGTGGAGAGGCCTAATTTCCCACTTGGATTTTTTCAGTGTCACTCCGCAATACTGGCGCATCGCGCCAGTGGTCGGAATGAAAAACGTAGGGGCTCCGCGATGGTGGCGCATCGCGGAGGGAACCCAATTCCCACTCGTCCTTTTTCCAGTGAGCCACCGTGATTATGGCGCATCGCGGTGGACCCATTAAATTGGGACCCAACTATGTTTTTCCAGCTTTGTTTAGGCATTTTAAAGGGGTATTTTGGACAATTTCCAAGTCCCTAATCCATCCAAAATACAAGATTAATCATATCCTAAGCCTATTATGCCCATTTTTCATCATCCTCTTCAAAAGCAAAACCCTAGAAACCAAGAACTTATTCTACAAGGAATCAAAATCCACCATAGATTCTCCAAGAAAGCTCCAAATTAAGGGTTTCAAAAGTAAAAACATCAAGAACCTATCATCAAGAACTCAATAGGAATCCAAGATACAAGGTTTCTTCATCTAAGCCTCAATTAAGGTATGTGGGGTTATGAACAAGGATACTTCTTTCATCCTTGTGCCCAAAACTTATTTTAAACTACAAAATTATTTAATTTTCTATGATTTTTCATGAATTTGAAATTAGGGTTCAGACCTAATGTTGCCATTTACAAGATTATGAGATTTCAAGAGAATTATAAGTTGAATTGCATGTCTATTTTCATATTTGCATGCTTATTGCAGTAATTTTCAGATTTTGAGATGAATTTTCATTATTTTCATTATCAAGTACAATTATTATGATGCTTTTACATGAGTTTGATATATGGGTTGTTAAGCCCCAAGTTTATATGTTGAGATTTTGAGAATGATGATGCTTTAAGCATCGTATGAGATGATTATTTCATATTTTTCTATAAAGTTTTGATCTTTTGATCCTTAGATAAGTTTTGGAAATCACTTTACAGATTTATTACAGGTTACAGGAAGCAATATAACTTCACTTACAGATTTATTCAGATAAATGCATAATTGGTTTAATAATAAACCCTTATGCGAGTTTTAAAGTGAATTTCCAAAGAGGTAAGCGTAGCAAATTAAAGGGAGTAGTATTTAGCACCGAGATGGATATGATTCTAAAGTCTCATGCCCTAGAACTACATGCCACCGTAGGATTGAGATTAAGTGCCTATAGTAGACAGAGTTGTGATCACTTTAGCTGAGGTTATACTCCCTGGAAAGAATATGACACCTCTCCCCAACATGAGGTTTCTTCCTTAGGAGGACGAGACATTGGACTCCATGTAGCTCACATGGTTTATGTCGGTTAATAGAACCCCCCTTACAGATAAGCTTTTCAAAAGTATTTCCCTTGCAGAACAGTTTTATAATATTTCTCCCTGCTAGTAAAAGACATACAAATTTTCAGATAAAGTATTTTCCCCAAAGTTTTATGGCTTACATACTACAGATTTTAGAATGCAAAAAGATTTTAGAAAACTAAGTGAAAAGGCTCACAAGTTTTACTCAGATAATACCTTACAAAAAAAATAGTAGCTTCAGATTTTAGCTTTCAGATTTTAGATTCAGTAGTGAGTCCTTCTACACTTAAACTGAATGGTTTAAAAAGGGAGAATATGAGTACAGCTTTTAGAACTAAATGTTATGGCTCACTAGATTCACAAAGTATGATTTGCTATCCATGACTATTATTTTTAGTATTTCAGACATTCCAACTTATGTGAGTCATTTACATTTAGCATGCATTGTTTTATAATGATTGTTATGAGATGATGTTTTACTTATGCATATCACCCCCATATACTCAGTACATCCTCAAAGTACTGATCCACATATACGTCTATGTGTTACATTGTCTCATAATATAGGTACAGGTGCTCAGTATCAGCAGTGTGAGTAGTTAGAGCATCTCTATCTATATTTTAGTTGGTGAGTCCTCATAGTTCGAGGACTTATTCTATCCATTCAAATTTTGCAGTTTATCAGTTTATGAGTTTTTAACATTTTTTTTAGACAGTTCGAGTTAGCTAGGGTTTTGTCCCAGTGACTCTCAAGTTATTAGAAGTAGAGGCTTGTTAGACTACTAGTGTTGATGCAAATTATTCATTTTGATATTTTAGATATTTTTGTTTAGATTATTCTCAGATATTATAGACAATTTCCGCATTCAGTATGACTTTCATGTCTATATTTCCATTATTATAAGAGTTAGGCTCAGTAGTATATAGATAGGGTTAGCTTAAGGGTACTTGTAGTCTTGAGCACTGTGTGACGTCTCGAGATCTGATTTTGGGGCGTTACAAACTTGGTATCAGAGCCTATAGTTTTTATGAGTCCTAGGGAGTCAGACAAGCCGTGTTACATAGAGTCTTGGTTATGGGTGTGAAGCGCACCATATTTATGAACGAGAGGCTATGGAATGGTCTTAGGAAATCATCTCTTTCTTTCATGATCTATCATGCTTATAGTATCTCTATCTGCTTTTAACTCGTGCTTTCATGTGATAGTTGATCATGCCTCCTCGTTGAGCTAATGCCTGCAGAAATGATAATTAGCCACCTCAGCCTACAGATCCTTTGAATAAGAATATGTCCCATGTAGAGTTTTGAGCTTCCTTTCAGGCGATAGCCCAAGATGTGACTGCTAATATTCAGGGCAACCATCAGGCTGCAGTCCCAACTCAGTAAGATGGGAACCTAGTCACAACCAAAATTTAGGATTTTATGAGAATGAACCTGCCAGAGTTCTTTAGGTCGAAGGCAGGTAAGGACCCACAGTTGTATCTTAATGAGATGAATAAGATCACTCAGATTATGCATATTTCTAAAGAGGAGAGTCTAGAATTGGCATCCTATAGGCTGAAGGATGTTGCATATGATTGGGTAGTGATATGGAAGAAAAATAGAGGGGAAAATACAGCTCCCATAACTTGGCAGATGTTTTAGGATTCATTTCTGGATAAGTTCTTCCCATTTAAGAAGGCACTCTTGACATCCATTTGGAAGAGTTTGAACCCCATATAAGCTACAAAAGCAACAAGAATCCTAGTTGTTTTCATTCTTGCAACAGGAACAAAGGTCTCATTATAATCAATTCCTTCTTCCTGATTGTATCCTTGTACAACAAGCCTTGCTTTTTTTGTTTATAGTGTCATATTTATCTTGCTTGTTTCTGTACACCCACTTTATCCCAATGATAGTTTTTTCAACAGGCCTAGGGACCAGGTGTTAAACTTTACTCCTTTTAAATTGAAGTTCTTCCTGCATAGCATTTAACTAGTCAACATCTTTTAGGGATTCCTTTAAATTTTTAGGCTCAACTTGAGACAGAAAGGATGAGAATCCCATAAAATTCCTAGCCTGAGCTCTTGTTTGCATCCCAGACTCTAAATTAGAGGTCAAATTTTCAAGGATGTGAGAAGACTTATGCTTTTAATTTGACCTTCTTGACTAAGGTCTACTGGGACCAGGTCCTTGTGAAGTTTGAGCAAGTTTTTATTGATGTTCCTCTTCTAGACTGGGATTCAGCAATTGATGACCTGATTCACTACCTCCTTCTTCGTCAGCAATAGGATCATTTTTTTCTTTAACCTCAACTTCAGTTGTACCATCCCTTTGAATAGGAATAAACTCCTCTATACTAGAATCTTCACCTTTAGCAGAATCCTTCTTATTTTCCGATTCATTAAAGTTTACATGCATACTTTCTTCAATATACAGAGTCCTTTTATTGAAGATTTTGTATGCTTTACTGGTTGCGGAATAGACTATAACTACAACTTAATTACTCTTGGAATCAAATTTTCTAAGTTCATTCTTTTCGTTGTTTAGAACAAAGTATTTGCATCCAAAAGGTATGAAATAATCAAGTTTTGGTCTTTTGTTGAAAATAAGTTCATATAGAGTCTTGTTTAAGATTGATCTTATCAAGCATCTGTTGGTAACATAACATACAGTATTGACAGCTTCTGCCCAAAAGTTCTTTGGAAGATCGCCATCAATTAACATGGTCCTAACAATTTCAATCAATGTTTTGTTCTTCATTTTAACTACTCCATTTCACTATGGAGTTCTTAGAGCAAGAAGTTGTGACAAAGTCTATTTTCAGTACAGATCTCTTCAACCTTGGCATTCTCAAACTTAGTACCATGATAAGATCTAAATGTTGCTATTTTGCAATTCAATTTTACCTAAATTTGTTTGGCAAAAATCACCAATATTTTATAAGTCTCATCCTTGGTTCTCAGAAACATAGTCCATGTGAATCTAGAACAATCATCCATAATGACAAATACATATTTCTTTCCTCCTCTACTTTAGACTTTAATAGGTCCACAAAGGTTCATATTCATAAATTCAAGGGGTCTTGTGGTGGTTACCATCTTTTTCTGTTTAAAGGATTATCTAGTTTATTTTTCTTTGACACAAGCATAAAAAATCTTTGTATCTATAAACAGTATCTTTGGAATTCCCTAGACCAGGTCTTTTGAGACCAGTTTGTTGAGTAGAGAAGAGATTACATGTCCTAGTCTTTTGTGCCACTTTGAGCACTTAAGCAAGTCAATTCACAGTTAGCCACTAAATCTAGATTAACCACATACATGTTCTTATATCTTTTAGCTTTGATAATAACCTTTCTAGTCTTTAGATCAGAAACAATGCACTCATCAGCTAAGAACTTTACTTTATTTTCTTTGTCACAGATTTGGGATATACTTAAAAGGTTGTGTATCAAACCATTTATGTAATAAACATCTTCAATTGCATGATTTAGTGATTTTTCTATCTTCCCAACACCATGGATGTAACCTTTATTTACATTACCAAAAGAATACCTCCACCTTGAAGTGCCTTAAGTGAGAGAAAACAGCAGTTCTACCAGCCATATGCTTAGAGCATCCACTAACCAAAAACCAACTTTGACTGCTTTGCTTACTCCCACCTGCATACAAAAATTATTTGTTAGATTTAAGAACTTATTTGAGTCTGAGTTTCTAAAAGAAAGACAAATGATTAATCACAACTTTTTTGGTCCAGCTAGATAATTTGTTCTTCTTAAAATTTGTCAAGGAATTATATCTATTAGAGAATGATTGCTTCTGCTGGACATGTCTAGCAGTATTCATTTGAACTCTAAGTCATCCCCGACATTCCTCCTTTTTGTAATCATCCCTACCACAATGAGTGCATAGAGAATTATTGTCTTTATTGCAAGAAACAAAAACATACTTGCTGTCGCACCCTATTTTCTCGTAAAAAGCGGGATTCGACATGATAACTCTTTTTAAAAAATTATTTTGAGAATTGTAGAGCGTTAAGGCACCAGTCTAGGCTAACTACGAACCTATATTTTTATTTAGTCTTAGTTAACCAGAATTTTGGGTAAGGGTTCAAATTACCTCGAAAGAAAGGTGTTAGGCACCTTTCAAGGTCCACAAAGGTGGTTTCCAGCCGAATTCGTATTTTACGTAAGATTCTATGTGATCAAATAAAGGTCGCTTATTATTAACTTAATATTAAATAAGTGATAAAACAATGAATAAACAAATGTCCTTTATTTATTTATAATTATTAACAAGGTGGAGATAAAAAAATAAGACAACCAATAATGTAAAGTAGATAAGAGAGAAGGAGAGCAATTTATAACATAAATATTTATAATTTGAAAACCTAAACTACCCCGAGCAAAGAAGCATGTAAAGTGAATGAATAAAAAAGAATAAATTAAAAAACAAACAAAAGAATGTTTTTGGTTACATTCGGATCAGAAACCCAACTTGTTAATCATTATCCGACCCATTAGCCAGCAGCCGAATTCTTAGACAAGTGACAATGTCATGTATCATGTAGCCAATATATATGTTGGGTATCATTACTTTTGAATGACTACCCATCTCCCCCACCTAGGTTGGTTGTCAAACCTGAAAGCGTTCTAAAAGAAAAGATAAAACTAACGCCTCTAAAAATGTCTATCGTCCCAACTGATCGTCCAAGAGACATTGGAATTTGCTATTTTGGGGTTGTGGGCTAGACAAACAAAGCTATGTTTTCTAGGACTCAAAGAACATAAAACATGAAAGGCGTCAAGTAGCACGTAATGGACTCAACGAAGACTCTTGGTTAATTAAGAGATGATTATGGGGATTGACATGTTGAACAAATAATCCTTTATCCATTTTGGTTAAACCTATAGACATGGTATCTAGGTGTCACATAATTGTTATTAACGAAGAAAAATTGTCAAACCCTTTTAAAACAGTGTTGTAAATTTGTTGAGAATAAAAGGGCATGTCAAAGTTAAACAGCTGTGAGAGAATAAGAACGTTAATTTATTATGTAAAAGATAGCTAAGCATGATGTAAAATAACTTTATATGTTGAAAAATGATTTAATATGCTGAACAATTTATAAACATGCTGAAACTTTTATTTTAATTATTGAATAATTCATTTCAATATATTGAAAAAGCTATTTTCTATTTTTAATATGTCGATGCTGGAAATTGTTTCACTATGCTGAAAACTAATAAAACATACGGAAAAACAAATATAAATGCAGAAAATTAATTACAACGTGCTAAAAATATTATTTAAAATGTTGAAAATGTCATATTGAATGCTTAAAATTAAAATTTACTTGTTAAGAACGTCATTTAAAATGCGAAAAATGTCATTATATATGCCAAAATACTGCTAAACACGCCAAAAGTAATTAAACTAGTTGTAAATTAAGTTGACATATTCAAATTCAATTTAAAAGGCGCAAGTTAATTAAACTCCTAAAAACATGATTTCTAAGTGATTAAAATAAGTCCTAGATTAGGCTTGCCTAAGTGATAAATTAAATTCATTAACAAATTCTAAATTGGTTTGCCTAAGTGGTTCACTTAGCACATAAACCTAAGTTGTGTTTGTCTATGCGATTCATAGAGCATATAAATCCCCTTCCCCCAAGCAATACCATAATATAATATTACATCACAAACGTTTGTACAATAAATTACAGATTAACTAAACTAGACTGAAAAAGAAACACCCGTCCCAAACACCCAGGAGACTCTTCCTTTTCCGAAATACCCTTTAATGACACTTGTTAATACAATCAAGATACCGCAGCATACAAAAGGAAAACTAGATACCAACGCACTCAAGCGGGGAAGCAATAAGATAAAGACGTAGTAAACAAGCACAAAATAATTATTTTGAATTAACTCCTATAGGCATGCTTTCTAATGATTTTCACTAAATACCACTACTATCACGTAGAGAATAAAAACTGCATCGATAGGCACTCACCGATTGACGATAATAAATAATAATAAAAAGAAAATCAAGCCGTACAGGATCCAAGTACGAATTGCCGCAGAAAAGTCAAAACCAATACTCCAAAAAAAAGTACAAAAAAGTAATAAATAAAATTGTTCCTTATTTTCTTAAAGCTTTCGTGTGATCGTGTAAATTGTAAGTTCTGTTTTTGAAGGAAGAGAAGAATTGTTTATATAGTCCAAGTAGTGTAAGCCTATACCAAAATAAAAATAGCAAAACAATATTCTTGTAAATCAATTAGGAGAAAACTTTCCTTAAACGAATAAGTGAATCAATCACACATAAATCAGTCAAACAATAAAAGAAAAGCAAATATTTAGAAAATCAATCAACAAAAATATTTTTCTTAATGGAGTGACTAAATCAAATAATGAATCAATCATGCCATGGTTTCATAAATAAGTACCCAAAATCAGTCCAAATCAGAATAGAAAGTTATTCATTTAAATTGGCAAAACAATTACATTATATACGGAAAAAGAATATGTATAGCTAATTGAAAGAAATCAAAATTTGGGGCAAAGTGTCAAATAATAAAGCCATTGCACATTTTCCACAACTCAATTAAACAAACAGGCCATATTCAAAGCTTCCCAAAATTAACTAAGCACCAAATTTGTCAAGCAGAAAAGATATTATAGCGGGTTATTTTCCCAGATTATCGATGTCACCCAAATTCCAAGTCACCAAATTAAATTAATGAATAGGACTACAAATTTCTAAATTTGTATTAGCCAATTTCTAATTATAAAATTAGGGTTAGACCCAATTTGATGATAGTCCAGATATGTTAAAGAACCCAAATAACAAGCAATCAGATCAAATCATCAATCAAGCTTTGCCCATCACGGAAAAGGAATTATAAATAACAAAGAAAACAAGTAATAACAAAATAAATATATAAGGTTAAGCTGTGAGGAAGTCACCATAAAACTCTAAATATTTTCGATGTGGTCTAACTGGTGATGTTATTAATCTGTGCCTCACCGGTCATTACCCCTATGAGGAAAACATGGCAGAATCATTGGTCATATCTGCATGGCTGTGCAGCGGTGATGGGAGAGAAGAGGACTTTTGGTGTTGTTGGTATCGCAGCGGCGCGAGTCGATGGTTCTCTATCGGTTTAACCGATTGGTGGTTTAGGGTTGTAGAGAACAGAGAGAGGCAGTGGCGTGGTGGCGGCGGCGCTAGTCACTGCATCAGCTGGAGAGGAGAGAGGAGTTCACCAGGGAGAAAGAGCGACGGAAGGCAGCGCCAGTTTTTTTCAACCATAGTGGCTGACCGGCGGCAGAAGCCATAGTTATTGATAGAGAGAGAAATAGAAATAGAGAGAAGGTAGAGAGATAAAGGATATGGAAAAGAAATAGTGCGACTGTTTTCTTAATATTAGGGTTTTAGGGGTTATTAAAGGAACGAGACATGTAAATTGATCGCAGTCGCTGGATCAATCTTGATCAACGCCTGAGATTGAATACTGTAAAGAGTGGGTTAGGATTTGAAATTTAATTTGTGGCCAAAATTAATGTCAACATGAGCTATGATTGTCATTAATATGTGACAAAAAATTAAACACATAGGAAAAACTAGGTGAAAGTGACTACTATTGTAATAAAATTACTATAATAATAATAATAATAAATAATGTGTTTGTAAATTATGAGCGTGCCTATTTATGAAAAAAGTAATTTCAATGAATATTAATAAATTACGTAAAATATTATATTTAAATAAATAAATCATAAATAAAATGATAATAAAAATAATAAAATAATTTGTATATTTTTAAATCATGAATGTGACATGTCAATATCTATTTGATACTAGAATAATGTGAAGAAAAATATTAATATTTGAAATCAATAGTTTTGATAAAATAGTAGCCTAAAAGAAGTATCGGGCAGTCAAAATTGGGTGTCAATAGTTGCCCCTTAGTTTCTTGAGAATGATGCAAGAATTGTCGAGCAATGAAAGTTGATGTAGTAGCCATCTTTTTTGACTGAGAAGATGCTTCATTGGAATTAAAGCAATAGGAGATTGTTTTAAAATAATGCGGTCGAGACTTTGGTTTTAAGCTGCCTACATATCTCTGGTTTTGCAAGAATCAGGCTGTTTGTAGTTCTAGATTTAGTAATGATTAATAGTCCTAAAAAGTATAAATGGATCGATGATATGGGAATGAATAGAATTTGAGAACAATGACATGAAGAGGTGCGTGAAAGTGAAATGTTGGTGAGTTTTGACTTGAGTTTATTCGACGGACGGATAAAAAGGGTGATATTTTAAAAACAGGAACAAAAATTGTTTCTATTTTTTACTCTTTCTCTGTCACCTACGTACTTTACAATATACTAGATAACAAAGGTTTAAGTATGTAAACGGCAAGCAATTGATAAACATAAAGTAAATATGGGAGTAAAGAAAGTCTATCTGTTGTACTGTTTCATCATCCATTGGGCTTCTCGATATGAAATTAGATCAGCTGTTGGGTTTCTCGATGCAATGTTGGGATCGGCTGTTGGACCTCTCGATGTTGCATTGGATCAATTGTTGGGATTCTTGATATGATGTTGGATCGGCTGTTGGGCCTCTCTATGTAGCATTAGATCAGTTGGTAAGCTTCTCGATATGATGTTAGATCGACTGTTGGGCCTCTCGATGCAGCATTGAACTAGTTATTGGGCTTCTCGATATGATATTGGATCGATCATTGGGCCTCTCGATACAGTGTTGGATCAGCTGTTGGTCTTCTCAATATGACATTGGATCGGCTATTGAGCCTTTCAATGCAACGTTTAATCAGTTATTGGGCTTCTCGATATGACGTTTGATCGGCAGTTGGACCTCTAGCGATGGAGTAATTTCTATCATCTGTACCCGTTAGTCCTGCCACTTTTACCCCAACTAAATAAAAATGGTTAGCACAGATGTATAAATAGAAGATTAAATAATGCAGTGAAAACAACCATAAAGATAATATTAAGAGGGGATAAGAAAGTGTATCTATTGTACTGTTGAACTTCTCGACATTATGTTGGATTAGTTGTTGGGCCTCTCGTGATGGAGTGATTCTTGTCATTTGTGCCTGTTAATCCAGTACTCTAAAGAAAAATCATCAGTCAAAACAAAATGTTGAATTGTATCTTGCTTAATTTGACCCTTTGGTCGTTATTTCTACTCCATGGATCATAAGGACATGTACTCCATGTGGTGAAATTTTTGAGGAATTCTCAAAAATTTGTACCCTAGTTTAGAATGAAAGACACCTCATTGTGAATTGATGTATTGTTTACTTGTGAAAATTTTTGAGGTTTACTTGAAACCTCAAAAATTCATCCCCAGTTTTTGTCATTGGAGTCTTATATTCTTGTACCACTCCAAGAAAACATTAGTCCAAGAGAAATAATTGTCCTATATTTGAATAAGTAACCTCAATTGTAATCTGCCTTTATATACTCAAGAGTAGGGCCTATTATCCTGACGCTTTATAAAAATTTTGAAAGAGAGGGAAAAGAAAATGTTTTATTAAATTAAGACTAGACCCAAAATGGGTTGCCTACGTATCCAAATAGAAGTCAGGTCAAACGTAGTTCAAGAGTAAAATGAAAGGTAGAGAAAACAAGAAAATGTTGTTAGCCATAAGACGGGTAAAATGAGAATGGTGACATGAAACATGAAAGATTTACATGTTAATTCATGTCATGCTATTTATGCTTCTTTAGTGAACGTCTTGGAAATATTCTTGTTGGATCACCTTGAACACAGATATCACCCGTAGTGATAGGATCTCGTTGCACTTTTATCCTTTTCTTTTCCATCAAATTCTAAATCTTTTGCCTTAGTGCCGAGCATTCCTCAATATCATGACCTTGAATATTTGAGTGATAAGCACAGTTCTTAGATGGATCAAAGTTAAGAGGTGGATGCACAAGAGTCCATCACCTTATTGGTTGCATGATACCTTGGGCTCTCAGTCTTTCAAATATGTTCGGCAAGGGCTCAGTCAAAGAAGTAAAGGTTCATGACCTCATTCCTTTTGATTGATAAAAAGCACTGTGTACTGAGTAAGGGCTTTGTTGAAAGTTGGGTTGTGTTTGGGGAGCTTCATTTTGAGAACCTTGTTGGACAGAGTAGGATTGGATCTAGCAAGTCTTGTTTTGTTGGACAGAGTAGGATTGAACCTTGTTTTGAGAGTCTTGTTGGATAGAGTAGGATTGGATCTGATGAGCCTTGTTTTGAGAAACAAAAACAACGTGGGTATCTTCATTATTTTGATAGCCTTGCATATAAGGTATGGAGGGTGATGAATCATTTTTCTCTCCCTCGGATGGATTCTTCGTTTCATATTCTAATTTCTTTCCAATCAAAATTAGACTCTCAAAGCTGTGACTAACCAGGAAGAACATTTTTTGAAAGTATATTTCATCTAGTGACTTGAGGAAAATTTGAACTAATTCCTCCTCAGGTACAGAAGGACGTATTTTGGAAGCCTCTAACCTCTATCAAGTTGCATATTCCTCAAAAAATCCATGGGTCATTCTCTTCATATCGAGCAATTCCCACATTGTTGGACCAGCATTGATGTTAAACTTATATTACCCCATAAAATCTTGAGCCAATTTTTCCCAATTATGCCATTTGTTAAAATATTGTTGGGTAAACCATGTGAGTGCTATTCTTGACAAACTTCGGACAAACAACCTCATTAGGAGAGCCTCATTGTGACCTATGTCAATATGTCTGCGCAATAGTCCTTTAAATGTGTGATTGGATCCCCATGCCCATCAAATATGTTGAACTTTAGAACTTTGTATCCTGGAGGTAAATCAATCCTCAGATGTATACATAATTTCTCATTCCTCAAGTCGTAGATACCCCTAGAACGTAGTTCCTTATTCAACCTTTTCTCTAAGTCATGAAGTTTTTGCCAATGTTCATCTAAATTGATCCTTTCACTTTCAAGAGTGTTACGTGCAGAAGAAAATTATTGAGAGGGTGTGTGGGTAAGGCGAGGATAAGGAGGCACGGTGTTTCGCCTTAGGCAATGAGAAGGAGGACTGAAACCTTTTTGGATATTGAGCATATTTGTCATAGTGTAGATTTTCAATCGAGTCGATTTTCAAATGCGATACAACCTTTGAATAATAAACAGTATATTGAACAAATCAAGTCTCAATGTACTCAATGCGAAAAGCGATAGTATGACAATATCCATCTCGTCAAAGAGGACTTTAGGACGAATGGGTGGATTAGAACTTAAACTTGAGAGTCAAATTGATATCAAAGATGGAGATAGGATCCAAGAAAGACTTAGATACTAAGTTCATACTTAAAGCTGATATAGTGAACAAGTAAATAATGATAAGATATTGAAAATATGTGCATAGAATGTTTAAAGAAAATGTTTTGAATAAATGGGAGAATTGAAAATTGACAAAGTTTTGAAAATTTTGAAGTGTTTAGTTTGAAACATTTGATAATTTGAAAGATTGTGAAAGTCGTTTGAATAATCTAAAAAAAAGGTTCACCCTTATGATATTATGAAAAGGTGAAAGAAATAGAGAATATGATTTGAAAAATAAACGATTTGAAATATTTTAAAATACTAGGATTTTTTTGCAAAAGAAAGAGGAAAGGAAGAGGAAGACCGCATCCTTATAAAAGATTGCCTACGTGTCTTGTTAGAACAAGAATCAGGTCAGACGTAGTTCAGAATTTTGAGAGTTATAGAAGTCGAAAAATGGGTGGAGATAAATTGGATAATTTTGAATAGGCCCTAAGATTGTATTACAGGGTTCTAACATGATAAAAATTTTAAGAGTAAAGAGCTCTAAAGTGAGGGACACTAAGAGTAAGGAGTGACTAAGACAGTAACGAAAACAGCAAGATAGATAATACATACATAAAAATGCAACACATAGCAAATAATATTGTGCATCCTTTCGGGGTCATGAACCCCTTGGGACTTTGAAGGAGACTAACATTCAATGCATCAAGGGTGACAAGACATCCTAGGTTGAAAGGGACACATATTCCTTAATAAAAGAAATATGTAGCCATGATCTAAAGGACAAGAGTTGGTTTATGACGTGGTTTCCTCGAGTGGAAAACTCAAGAGTGGGAGAGCTTGTGACTGTTGACACACCACTGATCGACTGATCCACAAGGCATTTCCCGAAGGGTGTTTTAGAAAAGAATGTTCGTACAATCACGCAACCGTTCGTAAAAAGAAAATAAAGGAGGTTCCAAGTGGAGAAAGATATGAGCGAAATGCCAGTTATATAAAGCGGTAACACATAGCACATAGCAAAAATAACATTCTTAGCAATATGCAAGTAAATAAACATGATAACACATAGGCAATAAAAGGGGAAAGAAGGGAATTGGATAGGCATGGAGAACACATACAAAGGGGGAAAGGAAGAGAGACTGGCGTGCAAAAATAAATTATGATAAAAATAAGCTATAAAAAGGGAAAAGGGACAAGAAAAAATGTCAACATGTAGAAAATAAATAACCAACAAAAGGGAAAAAGAGCAAGGTGATCATGAAAATTAAAGTAAGTACTAGAATCCTATATAAAAATACAAACTTGTAATGGTTAGAACATAAGGTCCCCAGCAGAGTCGCCATTATGTCGTACCCCATTTTTCTCATGAAAAGCGGGATTCAAACTAACAACTCTTTTGGGATTGTTTAAAGGAGTGTGAAGAGTCGCCACCGAATAAATTAAGGTGCGTTAGGGCATCGGTCTAGGCTAACTACGAACCAATATTGTTATTTAGTCTTAGTTCACTAGAAATTCGGATAATAATTCAAATTACCTCGAAAGTAAGGTGTTAGGCACCTTTCGAGGTCCATAAAGGTGGTTCCCGACCGAATTCGTATTTTACGTGTGGATTCTATGTGATAAAATAAAGATCACTTATTATTAACTTAATGTTAACTAAGTGATAAAGCAATGAATAAATAAATGTCCTTTATTTATTTCTAATTATTAACTAGGCGGAGATAAAAATAAGACAATAAATAATGTAAAGTAGATAAGCGAGGAGAGAGAAGGAAAGAAATTTATAACATAAATATTTATAATTTAAAATCCTAAACTACCCCAAGCAAAGAAGCACGTAAAGTGAATGAAAAAAAAAGAATGAATTCAAAAAATCAAACAAAAGAATGTTTATGGCTACATTCGGACAAGAACCCCAATTTGTTAATCATTTTCCAACCTATTAGCCAACAACCGAATTATTAGACAAGAGACAATGTCATGCGCCGGGTAGCCAATATATATGTTGGGTATCATCACTTCCAAATGACTACTCATCCCCCCCACCACCACCACGGCTGGTTGTCAAACTTGAAAGCATTGTAAAAGAAAGGATAAAACTAACACCTCTAAAAAATCGTATCATCCCAACTTATCGTCCAAGAGATGTTGGACTTTGTTATATTGGGGTTGTGGGCTAGACAAACAAAGCTATCTTTTCTAGGACTCAAAGAGTGTAAAACATGAAGGACGTCAAGTAGCACGTAATGGTCTGAATGAAGCCTCAAGGTTAATTAAGAGATGATTAAGGTGATTGACATGTGGAACAAATAATCCTTTATTCGTTTTGGTTAAACCTATAGACATGGTATCTAGGTGTCACATAATTGTTATTGACGAAGAAAAAGTGTCAAATTCCTTTAAAACAGTGTTGTAAATTTGTTGAGAATACAAGGGCATGTTAAAGTTAAACAACCATGAGAGAATAAGAACATTAATTTATTATGTAAAAGATAGTTAAGCATGATGTAAAATAACATTATATGTTGAAAAATAATTTAATATGCGGAACAATTTATAAACATGCTTACACTTTTATTTTAATTATTGAATAATTCATTTCAATATATTGAAAAAGCTATTTTTTGTTTTTAATATGTCGATTCTGGAATATGATTCACGATGCTGAAAACTAATAAAACCTACAAAAAAAAAATATAAATGTTGAAAATTAGTTACAATGTGATAAAAATATTATTTAAAATGCTGAAAATTAAAATTTACTTGTTGAGAACGTCATTTAAAATGCGAAAAATGTCATTATATATGCCAAAATATTGTTTAACATGCCAAAAGTAATTAAACCAGTTGTAAATTAAGTTGACCTATTCAAACTTAATTTAAAAGGCGCAAGTTAATTAAACTCCTAAAAGCATGATTTCTAAGTTATTAAAATAAGTCCTAGATTAGGCTTGCCTAAGTGATAAATCAAATTCATTAATAAATCCTAAATTGGTTTGCCTAAGTGGTTCATTAGCACATAAACCTAAGTTGTGTTTTCCTACACGATTCATAAAGCACATAAATCCCCTCCCCCAAGCAATCCCATAATGTATTATTACATCACAAAAGTTTTTACAATAAATAACAGACTAACCAAACTAGACTAAAAAATAAACGCCCTTCCCAAACTCCCAGGCAACTCTTCCTTTTCCGAAACATCATTTAACGACACCTGTTAATACAATCAAGATACCGCAGCATACAAAAGGAAAATTATATACCAACACACTCAAGCGGAAAAGCAGTGAGATAAAGACGTAGCAAACAAGCACGAAATAATTATTTCCAATTAACTCCTATAGGCATCCTTTCTAATAATTTTCACAACATATCACAATTATCGCATAGAGAACGAAAACGGCATCGATAGGCATTTACTGGTTGACGATAACAAACAATAATAATAAGAAAGCCAAGCCGTACAGGATCCAAGTACGAATTACCGCAGAAAAGTCAAGACCAATGCTCCAAAAATAAGTACAAAAAAGTAATAAAGTAAAATTATTTCTTGTTTGCTTAAAGCTTTCGTGTGATAGTGTAAGTTGTAAGTTCTATTTTTGAAGAAGTGAAGGGTTGTTTATATAGTCCAAGTAGTGTAAAACTATACCAAAATAAAAATAGCAAAACAATATTCTTGTAAATCAATCAGGAGAAAACTTTTCTTAAAAGAATAATCTAATCAATCACACATAAATCAGTCAAACAATAAAAGGAAAACAAATATTAAGAAAAATCAATCAACAATATTATTTTCCTTAATGGAGTGACTAAATCAAATATTAAATCAATCATGCCATTGTTACCAGAAATAAGTACCCAAAATAAGTCAAAATTAGAATAGAAAATCATCCAATTAAATTGACAAAATAATGGCATTATATTCGGAAAGAGAATATGTCTAGCTAATTAAAAAAAAAAATTGGGGCAAAGTGTCAAATAACAATCCATTACTCATTTTTCACAACCCAATTAAACAAACAGACCATATTCAAAGCTTCCCAAAATTTATTAAGCACCAAATTCGTCAACCAGAAAAGATATTGGAGCGGGTTATTTTCTCAGATTATCGATGTCACCCAAATTCCAAGTCACCAAATCAAACTAATGAACAGGACTACAAATTTCTAAATTTGTATTAGTCAATTCCCAATTATAAAATTAGGGTTAGCCCTAACTTGATGATGATAGTCCAGACATGTTAATGAACCCAAATAACAAGAAATCAGATCAAGATCATCAATCAAGCTTTGCCCATCACGAAAAAGGAATTGTTAATAACAATGAAAACTAATAATAATAAAATAAATTTATATGGTTAAGCTGTAAGAAAGTCACTGTAAAACTCTTAATATTTTCGGTGAGGTCTAACCGGTGATGTTGTTAATCCGTGCCTCACCGATCATTACCCCGGTGAGGAAAACATGGAAGAATCATTGGTTAGATCTGCATGGCTATGCATTGGTGATGGGATAGAGGACAAGTGTTGGTGTTGCTGGCGTCGTAGCAGCGCGGGTCGATGGTTCTCCACCGGTTTAGCCGACTGGTGGTTGAGGGTTGTAGGGAATGGAGGCAGACAGTGGCATGGTGGCGTCAGCGCTGGTTGCTGCCTCAGTCAGAGAGGAGAGAGGAGTTCACCGGGGAGAGAGTGACGGGAGGCGACAGTGGTTTTCTGCAATCGTGGTGGTTGGTCGGTGGTGGCAGTCATGGTTATTAATAGAGAGAGAAATGGAGATAGAGAGAGGAAGGATATGGAAAGGAAATGGTGTGGTTGTTTTGTGAAGATTAGGGTTTTAGGAGTTATTAAAGGAAAGAGAAATGTAAATTGATTGCAGCCTTTGGATCAATCTTGATCAAGGACTGAGATTGAATAACGTAAAGAGTGGGTTAGGATTTGAAATTTAATATGTGGCCAAAATTAATGTCAACATGAGCTATGATTGTTATTAATTGAGTAAAAATGTGAACTAAAAATTAAACACATAGGAAAACTAGGTGAAAGTGGCTACTATAGTAATAAAATTATTATAATAATAATAAATAATATGTTTGTAAATTATGACTGTGCCTATTTATGAAAAAATATAATTTCAATGAATATTAATAAATTACGTAAAATATTATATTTAAATAAATCAATCATAAACAAAATAATAATAAAATAATTTATATATTTTTAAATCATGAATGTCACGTCAATATCTTTTTGATACAAGAATAATGTGTAAAAAAATTAATATTTAAAATTAATAGTTTTGATAAAATAGCAGCCTAAAAGGAGTATCGAGCGGTCAAAATTGAGTGTCAATATTTGCCTTGGGACATAAGAGAGTGAGTATTGTGTTGATACCCAAGACCTCTGTTATTATTGATCCCCTGACTGGTTAGGTTTGCAGGAATTTGTAAAGAGGTGGTTCATTTTAGGGATTTGTTAAGATCTTCTCTTATGCAGACCAGGTCTGTTTCTAAGTCTTCATTCTTATGAAGTGAAGTCATAAGAAGCTTTTGAGAATTCTTCAACTTTTCTTCAAGAATAATTTGAAGTTTTGTAGCTTCTTTTATTCCTTTCCCATCAGACTCAGCTATCTTCATCAGTTGATCCATCATATTCTTGTTTTCATATTTCAATTTTAAAGACCGTTCTCCTACTTCATACAACTGAATGGTTAATTCTAGTTATTCATGTTCAAGACTTTCTACCTTATATTCAAGTAAATCCCTCTCAGAAGTATGCTCTCACACATAATCAAGCAAGACATTTGCAAGTCTCTTTATCTTCTTAGAGGGATAATCATTCAAGTTCTGCTTAATATCAAATAGAGTTACCTTATGCTCTTCTTTATAGTCTAATTTTTCCATGAGAGCAAAAATAAAGTTGTAGAATATTTCACTATCTTCCACAACTAACATTGAAGCATCTTCGGCTTTTTCTGATTCATCAGATTCACATAAAGTATCTCTTCAGACAGTCAGGGCTTGCTTCATTGCATTATCAACAACAACATTCCTTCTTGATTGCTCTGGGACCTAGTCCTTCTATTTTCCTTTATCACCTCCTGATTTCAAGTATTTTTGATAATCCATTTTGTGTAGAGGACAATCTGTGATAAAATGTCCAAGTTTTCCACATTTGTGACAGACTTTAATAGTGCCCTATTTCCTGTTGCTGCTTTCTTCTCGTTGAAACTGACCACTTTTCTTTATAGAGTTGACAATCTTCTTAGCTAACTAGGCAACATCAACATTTTCATCACTAGACTCAGACCTTGAGGTTTTTATGACTGGGGACTTTTCTCTTTTAACCTCCTTCTTTTCTTGACCCTGTTGTTTCTTTAACTCATGAGTTTTCAAGGTCCCAATTAATTCATCCATGGTAAGTTTCATTAAATTTATATCCTCAGTGATAGCATCAACTTTTCTTTCCCATGACTTAGGAAGAACTCCCAGAATTTTTCTCGTTTGTTTATGTAGGGGAATTACCTCATCAACCCAGTGCAACCCATTTATGATTGAAGTAATTTTTTTATGCATCTCCTGAATGTTTCACCCTTTTAATAGAGAAGTATTCATGCTGAATGGTTAACATATCCATATTTGATTCCTTTACATCAGGTGTTCCTTCATGAGCTGCCTCAGGAAGTCCCAGATCTCTTTGGCATTTTCAGAAGCAGAGATACGTTTGTATTTATCTAGTCCTGTTAAGTCCTTGGTTTTGTTGATTGATAAATTCATAATTTAGGAACTATTCCCTAAAGCTTTTTTTGTGATAAATAAGGCCTCTACAAATTAGGGAATAGGTTGGGCTCACCTATCGCTATCATAGTCAACTTTCCAGTTGACACATAGTACAAGAGTTGGTGAGAAGTTGTTGCCACTTTTTTGCCTCAACCAATGAGAATGCTTTTAGGTTTTCTTGGGTTACAACATATAACGCTCATCTTCCTCAATAAGAAAACCAACACTTCCATATACTCATAATTAAAGATGTTTCTGAAGTGTTGCAACGCTGCAATCAAAGGCTAGAATAGTAACTGGGAACTTGTTGTTCATCGAGTTGATCTTTACTTCCTTGTTATAGTTAAGTCATTGTAATTTGTACATAAATGCTTATCTACGCTTACTTATGATTATAGTAGGTGTTGTGGTGTAACATCTCTTTGTGATCATCTAGATTTAAGTGATTGTGTCTAAGCTAGAGTTAGCTTGAGGAGTCCAGTTAGAGTTAGCTAGAGGTGGAAGCAGTAGAGTTATTGCTTGGTTTCCTTGTAATAGAGTTATTGCTAGGAAACAAAGTATTAAGAGGTTAATCCTTAGAGTTTGTATTCAAAAGGTTGCTTGAATATAGTGGTGTTGAAATCCTGGAGGCAGTTCATGGTTTTTCTCCCTTGAGCAAGGAGTTTCCACGTAAAAATCCTGTGTCTTTATCTTTCTGCACTTTTGTACTTTTTAATGCATTTATCTCTTAGTCCTTGTTGCATTTGTGATTCTGGGAACAGTTTCCTGAGTCAAGGAGAAACCCTTCTCAAACCCTTTATTTTGGTATCAGAGCGGGTCTTTCTTAATAAGGCTAACACCTTAGAGCGATCCTGAGAAATAAAGGCTTTACAAGCTACTTATACCTCTAAAACTAGTGAAACAGCTTGGGTCGCAAAATGGATTCTTGAAGCCTTAGATATATCTAAGGATTTGTCCAAAAAAAGAAAGTAAAGGATCACTGAGAAGTGTAAATGGAAAACTAAGGTTGATAAAGGGTGTGTTTGGTATGATGGAAAATGTTTTCTTGGAAAATGTTTTCCTGGAAAATAAGTTGGTTTTCTACTTATTTTCTCATGTTTGGTTGGTGAGTTGAAAATATTTTCCGAAAAATATTTTATTGTGTTTGGTTGGTGAGTAGAGACTATTTTTTAGAAAAATATTTTCTAGTGTTTGATTGGTGAGTGAAAAAATATTTTTTTAGAAAATACTATTAACTGTTAACTAGTATATCAGTGCCTCTAGCAACTCAACAACTTGTAAGAATTAATTTAAGCATAACAAATAATATCAATATCGAATACTAAAATATTACAATCACTAAATTTAAGCAACTATTAATTAGATATAGGAGACACTTTTTAATATTTTGTCTGGACAATCTCAAGATACTACAATCAATAGAAATATAATGAAACGACAAGCTTATTCAACCTCGTGAAATAAGTTACATCGATGACAAAATGAAATATACAATTATCAAAAGTAACATAGGTAAGTCTTCCTCTACGCATATGAAATAACAATACATTCAACGAACATTGGAAATGGAAAAAATTTGGGTTTCACTATTTTTTATTTCAAGCAGTGAAAAATTGAAGTAAAGAACATTGAAAAATATTTTCAAGTAATGTAAATTTTGAGAAATGTGAATTTTTGGAGTCATGTGAATATGAGTGTTGTTGGGGTGGGGAAGAGGGGTGGGGGTGGGGTCATAAGTCACATTTGTCATTTTCTGGAAAATGACTTCCCTTGGCCCATGAGGAAAGTCATTTTCCCTCAAATTGAGGAAAATGAGTTGTTTTGGAAAATGTTTTCCAAATATTTTATTGCAACCAAACAAGGGAAAATAGGAAAATATTTTCCAGAAAACATTTTTCATCATACCAAACACACCCAAAGTTTCTAGTCAGGTGCTTGCAGCTTTATGGAATGACTCATCAAGTGACTAAACTGAGTCTGGGCAAAGAGAATACATTTCCATCCTGGAAATAGAAGAAGAAGTACAAGTCTCTGATGCACTCCTTGCCTTGATGGCAGACACAGATGAAAATGAAAGTAGACTTATGACTCACATGGATGTTAAAGAGAATCTGAAGGACTACTCCATTAACAAGATGAGATCTCTTGCCTTCACACTGATTAATTCCTTAAATAAGATAGTTGAAGACAAGGAGAATTTGAAGAACACTCTTGAAAAATGTGAAGAAGAAGTCGAACTCACTAGTGAAAAGATAAAACTGAAGGATAATCTAAGCATGTGCAAAGAATAATTGGTTGAAGTAATTGTGCAGGTAGATGAGCTTAAAATATCTTGAAAGAATCTCATATGTGAAAATAATCTCCTGCATAAGCAGTTAACTGATCTTGCCAAGCCAGCATCTAAAGGAAAGGCAGAAGGAAGTAGTATACAGTTTCAGCTAAAAGAAGAACTTGCTGAAGGAAAAGCAAATATTGTTGCCTCTCTTGAGAAATAATCTATTCTCGAAAGAGAACTGGCTAGAGTAAAAGTTAATCTTGAAAAACCACTCACATGTACTTTTTTACCCCAAACTTTGCAATGTTAACCAGTCAAGATCCAAACAACTGAAGTGGTTCAGAGTTTCCCTATTAAGGTGAAGGTTCAAACTATGCTGACAAGCACACAAAAGGCAAGAGTGATCACTCAAGTTCATAGTATGGGAAGGCTTGGCACTCGAGAGAGATGTATGCCTTCATAAAAAACAACTTAGAGATAGATGTGAAAACACATCACTTCAAAAAGGAGGAAAGAAGATTAGCTGGACTAAGAAAAAGCTAATCTATCCTCTGTCCACCTATTGGGAACTCAGAATGATGTGGGTTGCCAAAACTAATGACTGATCTGTAATACAGGGCAATGCAAGGGGTAGCGCCAATAAAAAAGTAATTATAGATGGTTGTGCAGCATATATAACTGAAAAGATAATAGAGAACTTCTTGCATAGGCACTAGAAGGAGGCAATGTCTCTTTAGTATACTCCTCTATTCCTAAAGAATTATTGTAGAGAACTAGTTGAGAAAGAGAAGAGGATATAGAACATAAGTGTTCCAGAAGAATGGTGTCTATATTCAAGGATTCTCCTTGGTGGCTATGAAATGGTGAAAAGGTACCCTTGATGGACATTGCTATACATGTCCAATTTAGCTTTATCTTCTTAGATATACACTCATGGAAAGTAAGAAAGAGTTGTGAGACAGTGTAAAGTCATTAAAATAGTGTCCTTGATAAAGGAACCAAGTTCTTAATCAGGTTAGTACCACTCACCATTCTTAGATAATAACTGCTTAAATATTTAATGATTGTGCCATGACATTTTCCCACCACTCTAAAAAAAACCTTCTATTTTCTAAGTCAGTCAGTCTTGTCCATATATTCAGGCACATGTCCTCAAACTCATTGTAGCTTTTAATATCAGTCGTTCTCTTGTTCTGTTAAACCCTAAATTATAATTAACTTATCTCCCCTCTTCCAAGAATCCCTCTTAAATCTTATTAGATCCCCAACTACTCAGAAATATTATTCATCCTGACATCCTCCGATACTTTTTCTGAAAGAGAAGAGGAACTCCTTTTCAGTCATGTGTAAAAGGTAGGAGCCTCTGGCCAGACTAACTCTAGTACCAAACCTTTCCTTCTACTCGATCCTTATTTATCAGGTAATAGAAGAGGTAGTCGGGAAAACTCTAAAGGAAGAGAAGTGCGAGAGCAAAAAAATACAGGCAAAATTAATTTGACCGATGAAAGGAAGATTGATATTGAAGAATAAAAAATGATTGTAAGGGAAAGTTCTCTAGTGGAAAGGGTAGTAAATTTGAGCACATATTTGTAAATTTGAGTGACTATGAAGGTGAGGCTTTTGACTCTAATTATGAGAAGTATATTACTGGTGTTAAGAAAAACCTTTGTAGAAAAGAGGATAGATCTACAATGAATGGAAAAATAAAAAGGTTGTGTGTTATAGCACTGACAAAGAATCTGGCTGCAGCTCTAGTATGTCAAAAGGGGCAAAGGAAGAGGATAAGACTTTTAAACATCGGGATATTTTGCGGAAGAAAATTTTTGACCTTGCAATACAAAAATTAGAGAGTTTGTTAGTATGTTAAAATTTCAAAATTGGGACCACTTTCTCAAATTTGATATATCTTATATGTATGAGGAGGAGGTGTAGATAAACTATCAAAACCTAGAGATTTTTACAAATGTCTGTATCTAACCACTTTTGTGAAAGGTATGAAAATAGGTTTGTATGAAGTGATTATCTCTGAAATCCTCTATGTTCTAACTTCAGAGGTCAAGCTCATAAAGTCAATGAAAGGGTCTGCTGAGTTTCTAGAATTGTGTAGCGCACTTGATGAAACACACCCTGAAGGTCACAACAGTAGGATTATTAAGAGAGAATTTAAATTGTTGTGTCATTTTATGACAAGTACACTTCTTCCCAGGTCTGATAAGGAGACTACTCTGACAATTTTAAACCTGTTTCTAATGGAGATGATGAGTAACACACCATATTTTTGGGCTAGAATTATAACCCGTACTTCATATGCATATAGACCCGAGCCCAAATATTTATATCTTAAAAGGAGTGGGATGGTCAATTATCTAGTATGGTAATATCTTTGGATATTTATTTAAGTCACACAAAAATCTCTTAGCTCAAGGTTGAGTTGAGAACTTTCCAAACTATTGAGTTTTAGTTTACAATTTTTTTTGGGTCAACTTACCATGACTATAACTCTTAGAATATAACGAGTTGTGTTTCCCAATGTTAAATTAAATCCCTTTGAGTCTTCTTTTCAATGTCACCGACCATTTGTCAATTCAAGTTCGGAGTTAAAAGTTATGAGTGTTTTAGTGAGACACTATCCAGGGTTCGTGTTTGGGATGCGGGGTAGAGCTTTGGCTTAATTTTGGGTCCGCATCGCGACCTTCACTTCCCAGAAATAATAACATGTTTTTCCCATATTAAACAAAGGGTAAAATGGGAATTTCCCACCCCATATCTCCTCCAATCCATTTATTAACTATAACGTCATTCAAAACTTGCAGAAGGCTCTCAAAATACATCATCCTTTTTCTCCCAAGAACATCAAGAAAGATTTCTCAATCCTAAGGCTTGTAGGTTCAAATTTTCCTATCTTCTTCATGGGTTTCTCTTTAATTAAGGCATGCAACTCT